>JAESUZ010000705.1:0-381817 GCA_017311185.1 Proteles cristata cristata
AGGTCATGATCTCGCAGTTCGTGGGTTCGAGCCCCGCGTCGGGCTCTGTGCTGACTGCCAGCTCAAGAGCCTGGAGCCTGTTTCAGAGTTGTGACTCCCTCTCTCTCTGACCCTCCCCTGCTCACGCTGTCTCTCTCTCTCTCTCCTAGAAATAAATAAAATATATAAAAAAAAAGAAAAAGAAAAAAAAAGTTATTTAATTGAGAGGCACTTGGGGGCTCAGTCAGTTGTGCATCTGACTTTGGCTCAGGTCATCTTCGAGTTCGAGCCCCTCATCAGGCTCTGTTGACAGCTCAGAGCCTGGAGCCTGCTTCAGGTTCTGTGTGTGTATGTGTGTGTGTGTGTGTGTGTGTGTGTGTGTGTGTGTGTGTATCTCTGCCCTTCTGTTCATGCTCTGTCTCTTTCTCAAAAATACAGTTTTTTAAAAAATTAAAAATATTATTTAATTGGGTTGAATATTCAGTGTTGCTTAAAATCTTATGTGATATTTAGGGTATTGAACAAAAAATTAATGATATTTAAGCAATTGGAGTGCCATTATTTGGAGGAAACCCCAAACTTTCATAATGCTTTTTCAAACCTCACTTCCTACAGACTAGTAAAAACATATCTTTATTACCTCATCCCAATTGTATCTTGTCAATGATCAGAAGACCAAAGCAGTGTGAGGTGGGACAAAGTGCAGTTAAAGAAAGTAGAACTTGGATCCTGAAAGAATTGTGGCAATTGACAAACCATGAAAACCTGAGGGATAGTTTGTTTGAAAAGTGATTACTGAACCTCTGCTGTTTGTCTGTCTGGATTTGTGGTAGGCACTGAGGACAAAACGGTGAGTAGGTAAAATAGTGAGTAAGAATCATTAACCCCCTTATCCCAGGAGATATCCTCATGGGACTCCCATAAAGGAAGATAACAAAAAAAGTGAAGTTAATATATACACATAATCTATACATAATATAAAGAAATACAAACAAAACAAAACAAACATTGGGATTCGTGCTTCAAAAGAGAGGTAATTTCCAGTTAAGGATGGAGGACTGAACATGCTAAGTACTCTTTTTTTTAGTTGTTTCTCACTAAACAACTCATAATGAAATTAAAAAAATAAAAAGTATAAAACCTGAAGAACAAATACAATAGCAAAGGAGATGATAGTAACATTTCGAGAGTTGGATAGCAGGTGGGCAAGTGGTAATTGTTTTTGTAAAAAAAATAAAATAAAATAAAATGAACCAAATCTTAATCTCTCAATGGCAAAAAATGGAAAGCCACCTGCTTTACGCTGCAGAGCCTTAAAAGTTTGGGAATTACAATAAGCATCTCTAAAAGTGGGAGTATAGTAAGGTGAAAATGGAGAGATGAATTGAAGGTCTGTTTAAAATTCAGTTAAAATGCCAGCTCCCTTTGCCCACTCCATGCTGTCAGGTGAATCCTCCTCCCCAGATGACTGGGTAAGTCTCTGGTGAAGGGAGAAGGTTCCAAAGGGGGAATATGTATCCTATGTTACTCTGCTCAGGCTGCCATAACAAATATATTAGATTGGGTGGTTTAAACAACAGACATTTTCTCACAGTCCTAGATAGAGGCCAGAAGCCCAAGATCCAAGGATTGGTTTCTGGTTGGACTCTCTTCCTGGCTTGTGCGTGGCTGCCTTCTGTGTCCTCACTTGGCCTTTCCTCTGTGCACACTCAAAGAGAAAGAGATCTCTGGTGTCTCTCTTCTTATAAGGACATCAGTGCTGTTGGATTAAGATCTCACCCTTATGACTTCATTTGAACCTTATTACCTCCTATAGGTCCGATCTCCAAATACAGCCACACTGGTTGAGACTTGAACATATGCATTTCAGCAGGACACAATTTAGTCAATAACAAATTCCTTGGTGAAAACAAGAGTTAAATAAATGTTTATCTGCCTCTGTTCTAACTTAGCATCCAGTAACTGTGCAGGAAACTACTAAAGTCTTCTCTTAAGGTTCTGACATGAGTTTTCCCAGTAATGGCTCAATAGGGCCAAACCCCCATCACATGCACAGTGAAAACGACACTTGTATGAAGTAGCCCAAATTACCAGACTTTTAAGGAAAATCTATTTTTAGTTTTGTGTTAAATAGTGTTACATATTCATAAAGTTGAAAAAAAATAGAAGGGTTGCAAGCAAAAGCAACTGCTATTTCCTACTAGCCATTGTTGAGTAATCATTATACTAGATGCATTTCTGTTTCATGCGGTTATATTATAGGATCAGAATATTGACTTCTGATTTAAAATAACAGATTTAAGTACAAACTGAAAGTGATCCCTTCTATTCCAAACACATAGGAATGATAGGAAAAACATTAGATTAACCAACATATAGCAAGACTAAAAAAAAAAAAAATCAATATAAATCTCTATAGACCAGAAATACCTCTACTGCTAAAGAAAGGAGCATTTGGAAGTCTGGAAGCACAGTTTGGAGGCCCGGCTGAGTGTGAAGACCTTGCATCCTTACCCTTGCAAGGAGCCCCAGGGTGAATCTGCACAGCTCTCCGTGCCTGAGGCTGGGACCCGCGGGCAGAACACTGGTCAGCCAGGGCAGGTGTAAAAACCTAGCATCTCCTCCCAGACCAGTTCTTGGGACCACAGGGCACTTGATCCGATGTCAGCATTATCCAGAGGAGAGTATATTCTGATGAAGGAAAGTCCTCGATTGTATTTAAGGATGTGTTAAATTGTTGTTTGATAATGCTTCCATTTGGGTTCATTTTTTTCAGAAGCTAATTATGGTCATTCAAATGTCTATCATATAAATAAAACAACCCTGAAAAAAATCCTGGATTACTTAACCTGAGCATATATGTTTTCCATAACTATGGATTGTTTTTTTCTTTATTAGGTTTGCTTTCAGAACACAAACTGCAATCTAATCCTGTTGTTTTGTGCTTAATAATATCATCCTCTAAAGACAAGTTAGGATGTTTATGTATAGGCCAGGGAAGTGGGAAGGTAATATTATTTTGTGAGATTTATTTATGAAGCCACTAAGCCCTGCAAAAAGATTTCCTTTGACCATTTAAAAGTTTATAGCTCTGTTGAAACTTACTAAATATGCAAGTATGTTGTTGCCCAGCAAATGCATCACGGCAGTCACTGAAATTTCGAATGAGCCACCTCTCATTATAAGTACTAAGGAAAATGAAAAAAAAAAAGCCCACTAAATAGTCAGATTTATTTAGAAAAGTAAAAAGATTGAATGTATTAAAAAACTAAATATATACATATATATTTATCAACTCAACTTTTAGGGATTTTTCTCTGTCTTTGAAATACCATACCAAAGTTATCACACGTATGAGAAAAGGTTCATTGTTTTTGTGGTTTTGTCCTTAATGTTGTATTAATTAAATTTGATCCTAATGATATGGGATATAAAAGAACAATTCTTGAAATGAGCACAGTCACTTTTGTAGACTTGAAGCTCAGGAAATATTATGTATTTTGTTTATAGATATATGATCATTAGTATATATCACAAGTAACTATGATATACAATAAGTATATACAATAAATCATTTATTTAAGGTAGGTAGATAGTCTTATCAAAGTCTCAAGCCTTATATGACAAATACATTGAAAATTTCTTTTGAAATGTCAGTGAATGAAGGTGATCTTTAGTTTAATTGTGATTTTATAAAATGTCTGTTTGCTTCTCTATAATTTGTGTTTTATCAGGAGAAATATTTCTACTATTATTTATTGACCGAAGGAGTATGAAATGACCACATCTACAAATGTGTATTATAAATGATATTTTTAAAACTTGGTGCTTTTAAAAAAATGTTTCAGTAACTATCATCCTCCAAATTTCTTTATTGTGTAGATTAGAGAAATGGTTCTTAAGACAAGTTGAAAAATGAGTAAGTTCACACTGTTTTATTAGGAAAAGATAATTTTAGAAAGTGTTTTTACATATATTTGTGTTTACCTTGTTTGCTGCGGATCCCACCCAGGTTCCCTTTTTACCTGGGTTACTAGGCAATGATGAGAAAATTTGATTGAATTGAAAGTAACAAAAACATTTAACAGTTTCTATTTGTTTCTTATCTGCATATATTGTATTCTAATGCTATTTTTTTATAATTCTCCCTCACTTTGTAACCCAAGAAACCTCAAATCCTGGTTGGAAGTAGATGTTGTATAAATCATGAAATAATTAAAATAATTATATGAGAAGTACAGTAAAGAGCAGCAGAAGTCAAATTTATTTTTGCCAGTTGCCAAGCCTACCTAAGTGTGTCATGAGCAAACAGACAAGTTGTATAGTTAGGACAATGATGGCATCTTGCAGGTTCTTAAAACCACAGTCTTTATTTCACCATAAAATCTCTCAAAAAGAAGTAGCAGGAGGATTATAAAAATTATTACTTGTACAAATTGATAAAACAGAGAGGAGGAGGAGACAATGAGCAACTATATTATTTTCATAGATATAGAAGAGAATTTCAATTTCAGATGAGAAGAAAAACTGTTAATAAAACATATTATATAGAGCCAACAATTTTGCAAAACATGGAACAACTTCTCCTTATAATTAATGTCATATTATCAAGATGCTAGAAATAGAATTGCTGAAGAATATTATTAGTATTATTATTAAGCCTACTTCTCCCTGGGTACATAAAAATCACATAGGGCTAGATATATGTGTTTCAGCTTATAAAAATGTTGTAATGTGGACATAAATTTACTTTATGAAACTCATGGTTGACCCACTGAGAAGCAATAATCTCTGGAAGCTGTTTCCAGTCACGAATCCTTAACCATGAACTAACTACCTACTGAGGCCACAGGAATTTGCTACTTGAAAGACAGAATGGAAAGTTCTGAGACTTAGCCTAACTACAAAGCTTATAAGCAAATCCACAATAACATTTGCATCTGCTTAATAAATTATACAGAACATGGATACAGGTAGATCCATCATGAATTCTCTTTTTAAACACTAAGAGCTAGGGGCCCTGTCATCTTCTCTTGACAAAATATTTGAAATTTAACTAAAATTAGAAAAATGCAGAGGAATGTTGGCAATGAACATGGTCCTCCTATATTTGATTTACAGGGAGTTGATAATGTATGTAGACAATGCTTCCCAATGTAACTTTGAACCATTTTTTTTCTTCTAAGAGAGAGTAAGATTTTCTTTTACTTCTTATCAATGAAACTTTAGGTATGTTTGTTCATCTCTTTGGATGTCGCTTTCATCATTGTTAAATAGGGACAATTAAAATAGATGTATTATTGTTTTACAGTAAAGAGTATGAAAAAATACAAGTCATATTTGGAAATGTTGGCACATCTCCAGGATTCCGTAAACATTAGCATGCCAGGCATGGAGATAAGAAGGCATGCTTGCATTTAACTAAAGTTCACCTTCTGGTAAAGCAAAAAATTATGTCCAATAAATAAACAAGCAGGAAAGCACACTACAAATGACAACCCTGGCTCATACCTATCTCAGATGAAGTGATTCAAATCTTGACATTTACTGCAGTGAATTGTAGATGATCTTCTAAAGTAAAGATTTTCAATTCTTGATAAGCTTTTAGGAAGTTTAAAAAATATTTTTGCCCTGCAATGCTTGTAGTTCTTGATGTTTCCACATTAATTCAGAAAAAGCTCTTAGGAAAAGGAAAAGAACAAAGAAAGGCATCTTGAAAGAATTTCACTTTGCTTAATTTTTTAAAAATATTCTTATGACATGATGATGATACTGAAATGTGTTAGAAGAACAAGTGTTGGTTTCAGAAATGCGATTTGAATCAAAAGATAGGTCAAATAGGTAAATTTTCCTTTAAAAATATGCTGAAAAACAGTCTGATTTGTGATCCTTTGATGTTAGGAATCCTTGATTCTTCAGTGCTTTTAGGTTATATTTGAAATAAACGTTTCCATTAATGTTCTGAAACTTTAATATTTGCACTATCCTCAGATATACCTGTGTACGTATGCATGCACATTAAATAGACTAATTGTCTCCTTCACAAAGTTCAGTAGCAGGTGCAGAGACCGTTTTGTGGAGTGCTTGGTTGAATTTGGAGTGTTCTAAGATGAGATCATTTTTGTGCATGTTGACAGATAAATTATTCAAGTCAGTGAGGGATTATTTACAAAGAATTGATCCAAGTGCTAGTAAGCCATTGAAAGTAAGGGGTGTGGGGGGAGCCAGGTCAAGTGTATGTCTAGGTTAATTGTTCCTACCACAAATGGTTCATTATATTCTTGGCAAAAAAAAAAAAAAAAAAATTCTAGGTGATACACAATGAACACTGTTATTGTTTAGAGGACTAAACTTTTCAAGAAATCTATAGTCATTTTAATCAGAGTGTAATTGTTAAGCAAAAATAGGATGTCTAAACTTCATCAGAAAGTCTCACTCCCTTCCTGCCTCTTCTATTTCTTTGTTTTCATTTTGTGGTAACTAACTTATTGAATTCTTTTTTCTTCTCACTAAATTCTTTCAGATACTTCTGTTTCTATGAATTCTGCTCTCTCATATTACTTTTCCTTCCTTTTCTCCTTTCACTTTTCCTGCCAAAATATTTTTTGAAATTATGGTTTTCAGAAAAGATGCATGTAACTATCTTCAGAAAATTAAGGATAATAGTACATTAGATATCTTAGATAATGTTTTGTTTTAGAAATAACAGTAAAAATTCATACCATACTGCAAAGAAACAAATATAGTAAAGCTGGCAGCATTTTTCTTACATATTTCCAAAGAATTCTCAGATTGTAGGAGAAGACATATGCCACTATATGCAACATAAGGTTATCATATTCCTATCTATCTTGCATGTCTAGGACAAATTTTATTTAGTGCTAGGCATGTAGAATGATATTGGTCTCACTGCCTCTTGACTTCAGACACTGTTTACCTTAACTAATGACAAGGGATATTTCTTCTAACCAATTGCTTACCAACCTTGCATATCAAATGATCAAATGGAGAAATCGGTCTGCTAAACGCAACATCAAGTTTTTCTTGACTAGATGACTGTGTTGAAATACAAATTTCCAAGTTACAAACTTATTTCTAATGGCCACCCAACAAGTGAATATATCCTAAAATCTATGCATAAATTAGATTATTTTACTTATGGTTTCTTCTTTCAAAAAGGAACTCTAACAGAAATATCTCTTTGGATATGGAATATAGGACTTGTATTATACACGTTCTCTAACACCTCGTGAAGCTTTACAAACATTAAGGCATCCATTTTTCTCAGTAGTAATTAAATAGATTTTCCTATTACACAGGTCTAATTGCTTTTAGGAGACATCATAAGAACTAAAATTAGGGAAAGTATTGTTATTATACTCTGAGTTCTTAAGCATCCGATGTATGCTTTGTCTCTAGGTCTATTTCTAGCAGTCAAAGCTTCATTACTAAGAATGAGATCAGATTATGGTTGTGTAGTGGATATATTAATTTTGCTTGTATTCTCCATCAGATAATACCTATCTGTATTAATTATCTTGTATCTTGGTGTGTATGAGTAAATCCCAGAACTATTTAGGTCTTCATATTTTGCTTCCTAGCTCTTTTGTCTTATAAACTATTATATATCTCACTGCAATAACAGTGAATTATGTTTGGCAAACTAGCTGTCTTTTATTAAAGGTGTGCTTTAATTGGACATTAGAAACAACCAGCCTTCAACCTGTGATTGGCCTTGATTTCTTTTGAGATACACTTACTGCAAAAATGTACTCTGTGGGAATTTGGCAAACTACCTGATAATAGGATAAATCATTTTTAGTTTACAGGAAAGAGCAAATGCTTCATTATTTTGTTGCAATTATTTACTATATCAAAAAGCAAATATAATTTTAGCTGTCTATGTGCATGTGAGCCCAGATATCATTTTATAAAATGACTCAAGTGGGAAAACTTTCATTTCATTGTGATGACACATCAAATATGCCCTTATCTCTAAAAGCATTAAGGATGAAGGAGTGAAGCCTGCCTACTTCATTTTTCCAAGTAACTTTAGCATGAATAGAAAAATCTAAATTATCATGTGTTTACTTTGCAGGAGCCAATGAGAAAGAAATAGCCCTAATGAATGCTTTGACTGTTAATTTACATCTTCTACTGGTAAGTAGTTTCCTTTCCCACCAATGTTTAGTATACACTCATTTGTAGACTCTGACATTTTTCTATCTTTAATTCATGAGCATCTGGTGGTTTACTTATTTAAAAATAAGTTGTAAGGTTATTTTCATTTTTACCAGGAAATGCTGGACTATGATAGAAAGGCTTCTTCATCAACATGGGAGAGTTGACTCTTGCAAAGAGCTTTAGAATAATGAACAGTTCTTAGAACATAAGGAATAAAAGTCACAGTGAGTTAAAGCAAAACTGCTTGCAAGCACACAAAACAATGATGTACAAATGCCAACAAATACTGAGCTTCTCAGAAAGACAGTTTTCCAGTATGCTGGACTTTAGCAGAGTGAGATTATAGATCAGTTATATTTTTATAGGTTAATTTTGGAGGAGTAGATTAAAAGAGAATAAAAGAACTAAATTGGAGAAAAGGGATCTAATACCTTAAATGAGTTACTGTATTTAAAGTGCTTTGTACTTCCTAATTACAATAAATATGTATACCTTGAAATGTCAAATATATTCTTGATTTGGAATTTGGTGCTTATAGTAATGCTTGATGCTTTGAAATATAGTTTCATTTTTAAGCAAGATTTTGAAAACATGTCTCCATGACCAAGGTGCACAATGACTATATTAATATTTTGTTTTTATTAAGTGAAGAAATGATTATTAAATATGCCTAGAGGAACCTGTTCATGGATTATGTTAAACACGATGGTAAATAGCATAGTTTTAAGTCAGACAACCTGGAGTTTGAGTCCTAGCTAGGTAACTTGATGTCTGTCTGAGTTTGGACAAGATTGTAGTGATTTATATTTAGAGCATGATATTTAAGACTTATAGTAGAAGAATTGCCATTAAAAGCACTGGGAAGATTGTTTATCAATTGAAATTTAAATGTAGTTTGATAATTTGATTTTATCTGATCCATATTGTCTCCCAAATTTGCTTTTCTGTTGATAAGAGCCAATACCTTTATCTTCTTTGTAATTCATTGGATATAAGGCTAATTGGTAAAGATGCCCTTGATAGGCATGTAGGTATGTAATTAAGTAATGCTGGAGATTATAAAATGCAAGTGTGGTATAAAATGAACACATGTATAAATTGTGCATTAATGCTTTTCTCAATAAATACATTTTATTGCAGCTATCATTTTTTAAGCCTACAGCAAAACGGTATAAGATTCTTCTGGAAGCCAAAGCCTTCCCTTCAGATCATGTAAGGATTCTTTGAATTATGTTTATATTCTTTCTATTCTTCCTAGGGGAGCACGCCATTTGCCTGCTTTGAATGTTTATTCACTAGTCTTTTCCAAGTAACCTTACAATAAAAAGATCTGTCAAATGCTTTTGATTAGGCATTTTTAAAATATAGAAAGTAGGTTTTTTTTTTTCATTCTGTTCAAGTAAAACATGTGTTAGGGGAAGAAAGGATTGAATAAGAACATTGATTTATTAGTCTTTTTAAAAACATTGTGTAAACTGCTAGTTTAAGTCAAGTGCAGTTATAAATGTTTTATTAACTCATTGCTGTTTTATTTTATGAAATCAAATCAATACATACCCCAGTGCTAACCCTTCAGCAATATAGAATAAGGATATAAACTTTTATTTGTCCATAGCATGATAGCATAATTATTTGTGCTCTAGTATTAAAAAAATATTTATTAAAAATTAAAAATGTTCATTAAATCTTGCTACTTTAAGAAGTTTGGTTGTTCTAGACTGGGACACAGATAAGGGTATGTTGCGTATTTAGATTTAGTGTTAGAGAAATTTGATTTCTGTCTTTCTGTTATCACTGTTAACTATTCTAACCCACATCTTATAATTTTAAGTCATTTAATCATGTCCAAATTAATAGCCGTTACTTCACTAAAAAGGATCAAAACTGTAATATTGTGAAAAATTCAGAGTCCCTGTAATTTCTTCTTTTCATTCATATCTTGTGCGCTCATTGAAGGGAAATTTCTGATCTTTCTTTTTATTAGCTGCTTTTTTTAGGGTAAAGCATTTCTTTTTAGAGTAAGCCCTTTCTGTACCCTAGTTCAAACATAGCAAGTCCACATTAGTTACTCTGGTTATTTGTAAACTTAACCAAAACTTACATTTTAACTCAAGTTTGGTGATTTAACATCTTCCAAAAATCACTTGGATCTCCCTAAAGTCTAGATGAAAAAATAGTGTTTCAAGGAATGTTTAGATTCCTGTGTATAAATTGTATTAAGTAGTTCTTTTCTGATGTATTCTGTTTAGTCACTTTTAACCTTGACCTTAGAGTTAATATAATAATACGCTTTTATTGTCATTTTGTTATCTCTTTTTGGAGTTATTTCAATGTATTTCTGTGCATTGGACTTGATTTAATAAATCATTCTTCTTTTCCAGTATGCTATTGAGTCACAGCTTCAACTACATGGACTTAACATCGAGAAGAGTATGCGGATTATAAAGCCAAGAGAGGTACAAGAGAAAGATAAATAAATATTCATATGCTTCTATCTGGTATTGATTTTTTTTCAGTTTCCTCAAAAATTTATTATCTTCGTTACTTAAAAAAAATTTTTAATGTTTTATTTATTTCTGAGAGAGAGAAAGAGAGAGGCAGCATGAGCAGGGGAGGGTCAGAGAGAGAGAGAGATACAGAATCCGAAGACTCTGAGCTAGCTGTCAGCACAGAGCCTGAAGCAGGGCTTGAACCCACTAACTGTGAGATCATGCCTGAACTGAAGTCTGACGCTTAACCGACAGAGCCACCCAGACATCCCATTATCTTCATTACTTTAATAGAACTTTCAAGATAATATAAAAGACTTATACATACGTTACTGTTAGATAATTTTGCTTAAAATGGAGAACTAACTCAGAAGTGTATTTATTTTCATGTTTGAAGGGATAGTCATGTTACAAGCAAACTATTTTCCTATGAATACCACTAGAGTCTCCCATATTCTTCAGTGAGATGGATGGGATGGCAAATTACTTATATCATTTTTAGTTTCAAACGCCATTGCCTGTGGATGCCTTTAAAATGATATTTGTTGAAATTGAATAATTCCTATGTATCTTTTATACTTCTTTTTAATCTAAGTATCAGATGTTGTTTTTTGTGCTTGACACAAAGAGAGTGTAGAAAGGGATGCTATATAGTAGAAAGAACTTGGGCTTTACAGCCTAGCTAATACACCCCACAGAAATCCCAGACCCATCAACTTTTTGGGTAAGGAACTTTGAGATAGTTACTTTATCTCCCTGAGGTACCGTCATATTTAAACAAATAACAAAGGAAATACCTAATCAGGTTTGACATATGTTCACGATCTAAAATACTATGCACTTTAAATTAATAGAAATGTAAGGCTAAGTTGTACAGACTTTGACATATGAACTCCTCAGCTTGTATAATTTGGCACCAAGAGATCCACACAGAATAAATTGTAGGTCATCATTTGTGAAATGATGCTTCCAGGCTATTAAGCCTATGTTAGAACAATTATTTCTTTCAACCCAGAATACTTTGAGAAATTAAAATCAACTCCATTTAGTTCTATTTGGCAACATGCAATAAATGAATGGAGTAGGAAAGTCTCACACCTGTGACAGCATATCTATTTCATATGTCCTATAAAGATTGCTAATTTCTACTAAACATGAATATAACCAATAATTTATCAGAAGTTTTAATGTTAAAAGAAACAAGTGTTGTGGAACCTCATGAGTTAATCATAATCTTGGGAGCATTCTTTAGCATTACTAGATTAGATCAGGTCAACATCAGAGAGAACCACATTCTGTCATTAAGAAATATATTCCTTATTTGCCCTATATGGATTCTTTAAATATATAAATTATTAATATATAATACTTTTATTAATCTTCTTTTTGAAATTACGGTGGACAAACTGTATTAGATTCTTCTAAGCAAAAGGCTTTGGATTACCATGCTATTAATTTTACTTAGAATTTTTCTTACAGTTACTGAAATCCTTCTCTTTAAGGATTTAAAGTACCCATCAGTTAATCATTTAAGATTTCAACATCAATACTATTTTTTTAGAGTTTAATTTTGTAAACAAGTTCCAAGATTCTAGTAGAAACTAAAGTATGTGCTATATTTGTGACATATATGTGCCTAATATGGGACGTAGTAATTTACAAATACAAAGAATTACCAAAAATTAAAATAACTGAAGGAAAATTTGTGAAAACCTTAATGAGCTTCCCCGAGATATTAATGCAGTTGATTATGCTTTGACATCAAAACTAAGTCCTATTTAGCACTGTAGGAAATTCATAAAACTTTGTAATGATTAAGAATGATTAGGACGAGGGTCACCTGGGTGGCCTTTAAGGAGAGTTTCTCCTTAAGGTAACAGAAAATACTGATTAGGTTATGCTCAGATGAAAGATGTATAAGTATTTTTTAACTGGGAAAAAATACTGTGATAGATTGATAAATGAAATAATAATTTTCAGGAAATTTTCACCATTTAATATTTAAAGGACTTATTGTACTTTCTGATATTTTACTGGATGGGAAGAGGGAGAAAACAATTAATAAGTATGCAGGTACTAAAGATTAATTGAAAAACCGAAGAAAAAATCAAGTGAATAGGGTTTTGCAAAGACTTTATAAACCTTATTTTTACTATTTTATTATCATTTCTTGTAATAACAAAAAGCATACTAAAATCCTGTTCTCTTGCCAGATTTTTGAAACTATTAATCTGAAAAAAAATTGTTCTTAGGTGGGAAAAGCTCAAGGTGAATTTTATTTTTTACTTTTTTAAATGTTTATTTTGAGAGAGAGAGTGCATGCGCACACACACACGCATAAGAGAGGGACAGAGACAGAGAGGCAGAGAGAGATTTCGAAGAAAACTTCACACTCCGAGCAGAGCCTATCGTGGGGCTTGATCCCAGGAACATGAGATCATGACCTGAGCCAGAATCGAGCCTGACGCTTAAGATTGAACCAGCAGGTGTTCCATCAAAGTGAATTTTAGATTGGAAAAATTTGAAGTTATGAATTTGTTATTGTGGATTTGGTGTCATTTGTGCCTAACTTGGCTTTAGGGGGAAGATACGTTGAGAACAGAGGATATCCTTGAAGTAATTGAGAAGGAAGGAGACTCGATTGCGGTGATCCTGTTCAGCGGGCTACATTTTTACACTGGCCAGCTCTTTAATATACCTGCCATCACCAAAGCCGGACAAGCAAAGGTATGCACATCATTTTCTCCTTCCCACATTGCCCACAAAAACCACTTTACTGAGGAATATGCTGACTGCACATTGTAGTGAAATAATTTTGCTTGCATCTGTGTAAAATTATTTTTCTTCCCTTGCATATAACATTGATGACATTTATTTAGTTTAGATAAAGACTTCCAACACAGAACACTGTTAGGAATTAACATTAGGAACAAAGTAAAAGAGATGTGATGTAAAGATGAGATAAACAGTTTATATTTTTCTACAGAATTTACTGCAGGTTACCATGCTGTGAAAACAAAAGCTGATCACTCTTAATATGTCAGATTTGTTTGGTAATTTAAAGAAAAATATATGACTCCCATCACACAGATAATTCTACATCTACTTTGCAAATCAAATCATCAAGAAGTATCTATCTGGAAAGACTATGGGCCAACTGTCACATTATAACAAAAATAAGGTTGCTCTCTTCACAGAATATGTGGGTAATTAGTAACCAACCATTAACATAGTGAATGTTCTAATATTTGGAGAAACATTAGAAAACTAATTTTTTAGAAAACTAATTTCTCCGGACATTGTTTACCATGCTGATGAGATTAATTTGGAAAAGGGGTCTTGTTTAGTCTAGAAAATCTTCAGAGTCCAATACAGCTCTGGGCTAAACAGATACTGAAGAACCTTTACAAGGACAAGTAGGCTGGGAAATCACACAGTCTTATTTTGAATTAGCTTGCTTTAGTCCAAGGTATGGAATTAATGATCAGGTACCAGGAATTTCTGTAATGTACCCAATGCCAAATGGCTACTAACATTCTACTTTCCACCATGATGACTCCTTGATTAGAGGTCGGTGGGAGGCCTAAAGCATATTGTGAACTATAAAATAAATTGTACTCCAATGCCCACATTTCTAAAGATAAATCTTATTTTTCAATATAAGAAACTCACTAAATCAAATGAATGCTAATTAGAGCAAAAGTAGTATAAGTAAAACTGGAGCAGGAAACTTCTAGCTGCACAAGACATACATGAAAAACTTAATCATTCTAAGAGAAGAATCATTTTCCCAGTAGCCCCACTGCTATGGATGATATTTTCAGGAGCCTGGGCCACCTTCTTCAATGACTACTGAGAACCTATTACAGGTTTCAGCCAATCAGTTTCCATTCCAGCTTGAAGGGCTGCTGCATATTGCCTAAATTCCCCCGTAGTTGATGAGTAGAGAGAAACTCCAATTATACTAGATTGCATTGTCATGGTGTCCCGTGGGCTTATCTCAATCTGACCTCTGCTACCCACAACTATTACTCGTCCTCCTTGTGATAGAAGATTCAAATCATTATTAAGATTTACATTAGGGGCACCTAGGTGGCTTAGTCGGTTAAGCATCCGACTTTCGCTTAGGTCGTGATCTCTCTGTTCGTGGGTTCGAGCCCCGCGTCGGGCTCTGTGCTGACTGCCAGCTCAGAGCCTGAGGCCTGTTTCAGTCTGTGACTCCTTCTCTCTCTGACCCTCCCCTGCTCACGCTATCTCTCTCTCTCTCCTAGAAATAAATAAAAAACATAAAATAAAAAAAAAAGATTTACATTAGCTAACATTTCAATGATCACATCAATTCCTTTTTCACCAACGGATTTCTTAATTTTATCAATATAATTATGTTCCCTGTGGTTAAATACTTTATGGGCTCCATTTTGCAAAAACGATGTTTTGTCCTTCCTCAGTACCAGCTGTTCCCAGAACCTCTAAAGCATAAGCTCTAGCAATCTGAATGCTGCCAGTCCAACTCCTCCACTAGCCCCGTGTACCAGAACACTTTCCAGCTTTCACACGCGCGCTGAGCAGAGCGCGATCAGCAGTAAAATGTGAGATGCCGATGGCAGCTCCTTGTTTAAAGTCCAGTTTTTCTGGCAGTGGGTAAACAGTGTGATTTGCTGCAAGAGCATACTCGGCATAGCCTCCAGAGATGGTGTTGGTAGTGAAAACTCTGTCACCTTTCTTGAAACATACGTTGTCCCCAATAGCTTCTATTACCCCAGCCACATCTGAACCAGGAGTATAGGGTAAGTGTGTTTTTTTCCTGTGAGTACCAGAACGAATATATGTTTCCACTGGGTTTAGACCACATGCGTGGACCTTGATTAAAATCTGATGGTCTTTTGGAGTTGGTACTGCCACGTCCGACTGGAGTTTCAGCACTTCCGGTCCACCAAATTCAAAAACTCTAATTGCTTTCATCAATTTCAGTCCGGTTGCCGTGGTGATCCAGTTCTAGAGTGGGGAAGCAAACTCTGTGAGGGCTCATTCAGATTCCACAAAAAAGGGGACGGTGCATCTGTGTAAAATTAAACAGTTAAAAAACAAAACAGTAAGTCTTACATTAAAAAATCTGTAGGCTTTTGCTTTAGTCATCTCTATTTAACCCTCTTTTGGTCAGTTCTGTAGCCTCACTCCATTACTATCTTCTACTCTGCCAAAGTTTGCCTCTAATCAGCAAGACAGGTAAGCTTCCTGCATGCTGGTGATGTCCTTTGTACGGAGTTACTCCATCAGCAGGCACCAAACAGAATACCTCAGAGATCATTGCATATGCCAGGACTCTTAGAAACACAGCACTGCTACTTTGTCCTACTCTAAGGCATTCTAAATGTAATTCAGTTCTCACTTAACCCTGGGTGTTCAAAGAAATGGAGATGCAGAATAAAAATTAACAGTAGATCAAGTTTTACACAGTGTAGTTTTAGAAAGCCACTTTGTTCTTAAGAATCTTGAGAAATCATTATCCTGCCGATAACAAGAATTTTTCCATACACGTTACTAAATCACACTTAAATTGTTTACTATTTTGAAATTGTGTCTTTTTATATAAGTGTTTGTAAAAAAGTGTTTTTAGTATTTGTTTGCCTGAAAATGGAAATCAGAGGAAGAATGTTCAACAGTCACAATCTGTATTTAAAATCCTTAAATAACAGTTCTGTGTGATTCAGCGATGAAATTATGCATTTAAAAAGGTGACAATAGAATTTTCTTTTGAACATTAATAAGTTATGGGATTAATATATGTGTGAGGTCTAGTTAATATATTCAGTTATTGAAGCTAATGAATAGAACTAATGAAAAGAAATTTAGCACCGTTATTAGCCTTCTCTAGGAATTTCCAACCACGGCTTCCAACTGGCTTGATGGATAACTGTGAAGGTGGTGTATTACGAAAGATATAAAGATAATGTCTTCTTAATTTAGGCTTTAAATGTTAAACACCAAAATAAAGAGAGGTCAATAAAAATTATATTTTACAGTGCTGTCTGAGTAACCAGCAGTCCCTGATCTCCTTAGTGTACATGCATGTCTCATTAACCTTCATGGAAATGAGGCAGGAAGATAGAGAAGAAATACCATAGGTTCTGGAATCAGTATGAGGTTTAAATCTTAGCTAGGTCATTTAATTGTTATATGATCTCAGGCAAGTCACTTGACTTTTCTTAGCCTCTTTTCAAAAGTGTTAACTTGGGACAACAGGACCCACTTTATAAATCCAGTTTTGAGAAAGAAGAATGTAAAGTATCCACTGTATTGCACACATTCCGCTGTTTGGTGAGGGATCCCTCGCACCTTCTACTGCTCTCAAACAAACACGAAGATGGAAAGTGGCTCTTTTTATTTCCCATTTAAAAGCAAAATAAGTTTGTTTGTTTAGGTGCTGCATGTACTTCTCATTCTTAACTACTTTGGTTGCTAAAACCATTCTCTTGGCATTTTTCAGGTTTCCTTTTACTTAAAAAGTATAATTAATGCCTACCAAGTGAAACTCTCATTGAGCTTTCAGTCAAATAAAGGTAGGAATGAGCAATTCCATCTAAATGTAACTGTACAGAAGTGACAGATACTATGTGAGTGAAATGGTGATAGACTTCAATCTATCCATTATCGAAATTATTATAACACTAATTTATACTCTTGCTAGACAATTTCCCCCATTCCCAATGGATGTTGAGAAAAGTTATTTGAAATGTACACTTACATAGCTCTCTTGGGTAGTCTATGAAGATAATGCTGAAGACAAAGGCAGAGAGAAAATTAAAGGTGTCAGTCAAAAAAGAGTTAGGAAATTCTAGGAAAAAAATGGCATAAAAGAGTCACTGTGAGAAATGACTAAATAAGATTTAAAAAAGAAGAAAAGTTTCCAGAAATAAAGGAACCAAAATTTTGGCAGAAACCAAAAAGATATTGGGATAGAGCAATGAAAGTCAGCAAGAATACTTTTTATTTCAAAATCATGTGAAAGGAAAGTGGGGACAGGAAGTTTGAAAAATATATTAAAGAAGTGTACATATACCAGAATAAGCACACATCATAAATAAGTGCCTTGCTGAGTTATTCTGAACCCTTATAATAATCATCCACATTAGGAAACTTCTAGAACATTAATGCCACTCAGAATCCTTAATTATGCCTTCATCCAAATACTATTACCTCCCCTCCAAAGGTACCACTCCTGACTTCTAGCCATTGTTATTAACTTTGTCCATCTATAAGTGTGTTAATATGTACTCTTTTGTATCTGTCTTATTTGCTCACTATTATGTTTCTAAAATTAATTCATGTTGTATGTAGCTTTGTGGGGATTTTTGGTAGCAGTAGTTTTGTTTTTCTTTTCATTTCAGTATATTGTTATAGCATATGAAATAGATCACAATTTATTTTTGTTTTCTATTCTAATCAGGATAGATATTTGGGGTTTATTTCTCTTTGAGGGCTATTGCAATAAATGCTATTTTGAACATTTTCATATATTTTTTTAGGTAATCATTCACACCAATTTCTGTTAAGTATATATACTTAGAATTGGAAATATCACAAATAAGGTATACAAATGTTCCGTCCTAATCAATAAAACCAACTTTCCAAAGGGGTGTATCAATTTGGTATATATGCCTCTCAGTAGGTATGAGAGTGTTTGGGGCTCTACATTCTCACTAGTAGCCAATCTGATTAGTTTGTAATGGTACTGCATTGTAGTGTTTATTTGCACTTCCCTGACTATTGATGAGGTTGGGATCTTTCAAATGCGTTTTTGCCTGAGTATTTTCTTTTCTGAAATGCTTGTTCAAGTGTCTTGCCCAATTTTCTATTTGGTTATCTGTCTTCTGTTATTTGGTTGTAGATGGTATAGAAAGTGATTTTGAAGCATAGACAAGATACATGACTTCTAGTGATCATCTAAAAAGAAAAAATATTAATCAAAAGAACAGTTGACAGTATGTAATAAATTTCAGATGCTGAGGCTTTTCTTTAATGAAAAGGCCTGAGGTGGTGACAAGTGGGGCAGCCCAAGGAAAATTAAACATAGTATCAAGTTAGAGAACCACATTATAAGGGAAGGCCAGCATATGAAAATAGATCTTAATTTGAAGACACATTTTTATTTTTTCTTTGAAGCCATCAACTTTATTTCATATTATTGGCCAACTCACTAGTTTGGATCTCTGCCTTACATCTCTGTTTCTAAATTTTCATATTCTATTACTTGTTTCTACTAATCATTTCTTCTTTTCTACGCCTACTGAATGTAATTGTTCTTCATCGTCCTGTGAATTGCTATCCCTAGAGATTTACACTGCTGCCAAGATTCCACTCTCACTATAAGTGAAACTATAGGGTACTCCCATTTTCAAAAATGGTTATTTATGCTCATCTGTATCTTTAACTTGGAAATTCTACATGCACTTTGAAGTCAGCATGCTCTAGTTTGTATCCCCTTAAGATGACTATTTCCTACTGCTTCATGCCCCCACCCTTCTGGACCTTTACAGTCAACTCTAACACATTCCTCTTTGCCTTTTCAACCAATCACTTCTTAATTCCACCCTCTCAGGTTTGGTCTTTTCTTTAATATCCCTAAACCAATTATGAAATTTTTAAACTTTAGGAAATAAAATCCCAGTTAGAAATTAGCCAAAAATTAGGAATATCTTTTTCTCACCATTAAAGAATTGAATTAGGAGTCTTCAGGGATGCATTAAGCAGTTGAGTAACGTCTAAATGGCATCTCCAGGGCTCTCTTGTTTTTTTCTTAGGCTTCTCACATCATGGTCACAAGACAGTTGTCCCAAATCCAGATATCACAATTCTATTTAAGGCAGAGAGAAGGAAGGAAGGAGAAGTAGCAGTGCAGCTTAATCTATCTCTTTCATTCAAAGTGTAAAATTATTCCCAGAAAAAGCCAGCAGATTTCTGCTTATGATTCATTGCCTTCTGAAGTGGTAGCTTCAAAAGAGCATGAGTAAAGAAATTTTAACCTTTATGGTCATGTAGTAGAGAGAAGCTAAGAAAAAGGGGTTGGGAAAGTGTTTGAGTTAACCAGCCCACAGTATTTTGTACATTTCCCATTTTCACCCCCATGGGGCATTATTTTTTATTTTAACTTATTTCGTCTTTCCTCTTCCATCCCTTCCTAATTTTTCATTTTTTGCTTCCTTTCTTCTTTTCTTTTATTCCTTTCTTACTTTATATTTTATTTTCTACCTCATTTCACAAAGCATTTGAAAGCAATTCATAGGAAACCGATTGGGCAACATAATGAAATATAAAGAGAGAGAATAAAGGGAGAATCTCTGGATCATATGGAGAAATTAATGAACTCCCCATAAATTGTAATTTCTCAGTTTGGGTTAGGATAAGAAAAGGGTAATAAGGGGCGCCTAGGTGGCTTAGTCGGTTAAGCGTCTGACTTTCACTTAGGTCATGATCTCGCGGTTCGTGGGTTCGAGCCCCGCGTCGGGCTCTGTGCTGACTGCCGGCTCAGAGCCTGGAGCCTATTTCCGAGTCTGTATCTCCCTCTCTCTCTGACCCTCCCCTGCTCAGCTGTCTCTCTCTCTCTCTCTCTCTCTCTCCTAGAAATAAATAAATTATATATATATATATATATATATAAAAGTTCTTTATAAAAAAGGAAGAAAAGGGTAACAAATAGAGATTATTTTCAATGGAAATAAATTCTTGGTGTATTAGGTAGACTAGGTCTTGGTAACATATAAATAAAGCCACAAATGCTTTCACTGTGACAGATGTCTAGTTATTGTCATGCAGCAGCCAGGAATTCACTTTTTCCCATGAAATGATCCAGTTTTCCAATGACTCAGTATTGTGTCTTATGGCTTTCAGACCCTGGAGCCTCTGTCTGGATTCAGTCAAAGGAATGGCATGAAAGGATTTGAAGGAATATACTAACTTCTTAAAAGCATTAACATGACCATGGCAAAATTTATTTCCACCTATATTCCATTGGGTAACACATGGACATTCTACGAAATTAAGTATATTTGTGCACAATATACTTAATTTGTGCACAATAACAGCAATTAGTTTTTGCCATAACTGGGACTTGGGTATTTTGTCTTGCTGATGGAATAGGATACCTATTCTGAGATGCAGGGTAGCATTTGCATTAGTAAAAAGTTGAGATAGTGGAGACAGAGTCAGACCTGGTCTTGAGTTTATGTCTCTCCCTTCATTTCTATCATAGTTTGGCTATCGTAATTATCTTACCAATGTGACTTCATTTCTCCATTAATAATTGCGGAAGGTAAGAGTGCCTGTTTCCTAAGAGAATTAAACAGGTTGCTATTCTTCCAACACTTAGTATTTAGTGCATAGTAGGTACTCAAGTAAATGTTAGCAATTTTCAATATATGAGAAAAGACATATTGGAATATCCAGTCTGCCAGAAAAAGAAATACTGGAGCCTTAAGCAGAAAGTGAAATATTTAGGATTTTAAACTAAAGACTCTCACTGGACACTTCATACTAGAATATAAGAGGAAACAATAAACAACATGGCTAAGACTCAAGAGATTAGTTTGAAATTTTAAAAGGTTAGGTAATGGAATAATAAAAATTGTAATAATCTTATCCCTAAAAAAAACTCTATGCCAATTGGTTATACTCCACCCTCCCTCTTCAATGCCATATAAAATGGCCTACAACATACTGGAAATCATGGTGCCAGGCAGACAGAAGTTACCACTAAATATTTGTTGAATCAATGAATGATTGATCCCTTTATTTATTACATTTTTATATTATATTTTACTGTACTTCTATGCATGCTAGCATGTTAATTTTCTTTTAGCCGACTGAAAATTGAAATGAAAATGATGGCTATAAAAAAACCCTAAATCTTGCGAACCTGCATTTTATTTTATTAGCTCTACCTTGTCCTGTGTCACTTTCTGATGAGTCTGAGTACATGCTTCTCTTTCACCATCATAAGCTGCTTAAATTATTAATAAATAATAATCACAATTAGAGCCCAAACAATTTGAATAGAAAGGATTTAATTTTAGATTCAGAATAATGTAAGACGATAGCAGGAATAGAAGTAAAAACACCATTCCAAAAAAGAAAGATCTATTTTAGTTTTAACATCATTTAGTAAAATTTGAAGCACCTAAACAACACTCATATAAATGATCACCTCATCAAATTATCCATTTATCTTTAGAGAAGGCCTAAATTCTTATTTAAAAAAAAAATTTGAGGAGACAAATAAGCCTCAAAATCCCACAGAAGGCCTGGCTGAGATGCTTCTAGTATTAGAGATTGGGGATAAACTCTGTAAAGGATGATTGTGATAGAATAATAGCAACAGTACTTGCATGGGATTTGAACAATGGATCAGCTAGGAAAAATGAGTACCAAATATATTTGTATATAACTATAATATAAATTGCCATGTTGTATGAATTTTTACGCATAAAATTAACCTTTTCTAAAAAGGTTTAATATTAGAATGTTAAATATTAAGTAATATTTACTAGAAATTGTAATGAATACAACTATTAAAGTCACTGTGAATTCACTTAATAGGATCTCCCAATTACTGCATAAGAAGAATTATGTCTCTATACTCCCTACAGTAGAATGACATGCATTTGGTTCTTGCATTCATTCTTTTTATCATAAATATTTAAGTAGTAAGTTGTAATAATGGAGATCCAAATAGAAACACTTATTTTAGCCTGGAATGTCAAAG
Organism: Proteles cristata cristata; assembly: GCA_017311185.1. NCBI lineage: Eukaryota > Metazoa > Chordata > Mammalia > Carnivora > Hyaenidae > Proteles > Proteles cristata. The sequence goes on from JAESUZ010000705.1 coordinate 22,411, forward strand.
TGATGACTTTCTCAGAGAAAGAGACCCAAGCCAATTCTAGATTATGGGTAGGAGTTAACCAGGTAAAATCCCCTCCATACACCTAGCTTTGTGGAAAGGCCATTCTAAACAACTTAAAAAAAACAAAACAAAACATTGAATTGCCAGAAAGCCAATACTTTAGTATAATTTGATTGTACAAAAGATTGGACAGTTAAAAAAGGTATGACAAGAGAAGAGTCTATAAGACAGACAAATGTAAAGAAGGGCTTAGTGAACTTTATTATATATCTTGAGCTTCTCCCTCAAGACCCACAGAGAGCCATTGAAAGCTTTTAGATAATAAAGAAACTAGATTTTGTTTTAATTTTACAAAGAAATTTCCTGCTTACAGGAAAATTGTAGGAATAAGATAAGAATGGGCAGAAATTAAGAGGCAATTGCCGTTGTTATACAAGAATTTGAAAAATCTCTATCATGATACAGTTCAACATGGGGGTACCAGATAACAAATTTTTTTGTGCTGCATGAAATATTGTTCAGATCTCTCATAGAAACGTTTCTATTTAACTCTTATTCTCTCAGTCATGTTAAAAACAGGTTTTATATAAATATCAGAAATCAAGCATCTGTATGAACTCCTGCTGTTTCACCCAGATTTGGTTCTATTCACAGAATCCAAGGATAAAAGAAAGACCATAGGTGTAGATATACATGGGAAATATAGGAAAAGGGAAAAACGCCTAGAGATTAGATGAAATGTCCCATTAACCAAATGACTTTACTGGTAATAATGAAGGATTATTCTACTTAGATATATACAGTAAACTATATTCGTAGTATTAAATTCCTCCATAGTGGATCCGCAAATAAGGTGTCAAAATATATTGGCCAGATCAGTATGCAAGAATCTAAAAATTTGAGTTCTTTCTAGGAAGTTTTCATCAGATGTTTATTTAAGTTTTTCATTAGATGGATGATGAGAAGGACAGATTAATTCTCAAAAAAAAGAGGTATTTCAGATTCAAGATGGTATTTTAGAATTACAGATCTGGGAAAAGCAAGCCTCTGCATTGCCAATCAGGTTTGTTGCTTGCAGCCACCCTCATTAAAGCCATGGTAGGTAACTATTTTTATGGATCTAGCTTCATTTAAACATATGCCCCCCTCCCTGCCCCAAATGATATTACACTAGGTTTTTGTTTTTCTTTTTTGTAGATGATACACATTTTATAAAATACTTCAGTTGTCTAAACCTAGGCTATTTTCTCCAGTATACCATTGTTCATACCACTGATTAAAGGAAGAGTAATGTGTCTTTGCAACCAAAGAAAGTGTTTCAACACATGGGAAATATATACACTAGTTCTAATTCATTCACCAACCACTATAAGAATGGAAAGGCAATTTTGTGCCTCACAGCAATGAAAGTACAATTTCAAAATATCTTGAAGCAGAAAAAGAAAAACCCAAAGCAAAATATGAGGGATGTCCCTTAATGTCCTCACCAGTCTCCTTTTATTACTTAAATAATTTATGCAAACAAGATTAAGAATATCACACTTCAGTTAAGTAAATACAAAATGTTCATTTTCTTAGCAAATATTTATCTTAAGTAAGGTGGTGAACAAAGAAGACTGCTATCATACTACCAATGAAAATAAGCTTCTCAAGGAAGAAATTAAGAATGATATCTTCAAGTCCTATGACCCTTGAGATATTACTGTTCAGTATGTAAGTAAATTTACATATATAAATCTGGCTGAGTCTTGCCATGGGGGTCATTAGTTAGTAATCACTGGAAAATATCATATGAAAAATTGTACTTTGATTTCACATCTAAATAGAGGTCTATACCAGATACAGGTATTATTACCTTATGATGGATAAAGAGTTGCTTCAAATCCACTTTGTAACAGGATAGGTAGATAAAAGAGAAAAGTAAATATTAAAAGTCACCATGCATTGAGAAGCACTGCCTGTGTTTGGGAATGCTATGATTAGATCCATGTGTCCATTAGATCTATGTGCCTATTAGATGCCCTGCCTCATGTTTCTCCCACTGATGACCATCACATTTGCCATTTGTGGAATAAAAATCCGAATCACTTGAGACTTCTATGATTTTGCATATCCCTAAATTATCATCACATGGGCCTCTAATTCCATCATGTAACTTTTTCTCACCTACTCCAAATGTTTCATACGTTTCTGCCCAGATGTCATACTTTCTGTCTCCATGTCTTTATTCTTAGCTTTTCCTCCTCAGAATTTCATGTGGTGCTTGGGTGGCCTGAAGGTCGGTTGGTGTTCGATTCAGCTCAGGTCATATCTCACGGCACTGGGTTCGAGTCTGCTAGCTCTGTGCTGAGAGCAGAACCTGAGCGCCCGATTCTAGGTCTTCTCAACCCTCCCTGCTCGCTGCTTTTCTCTCTCAAAATAAACAAAACATTAAAAAAAAAGAATTCCCACATGTGAAGATCCTATTCTTCCAAATTAGCCACTACCTACTTTACAGGTTACAACCTGTCCCACGTAAAGATTTGCTTTTGTTTAGCCCTCTCTTATATAGGCAAACATGGTTTATTTATTTAATGCTTATTTATTTTTGTATAGAGACAGACCATGAACAGGAGGTCAGAGAGAGAGGGAGACACAGAATCTATAGCAGGCTCCAGGTTCTGAGAGGTGTCCGCACAGAGCCTGATACAGGGCATGAACCCAAGAACCATGAAAATCATGACCTGAGCTGAAGCCAGCTGCTTATCTGACTGAGCCAGCCACATGCCCCTATGAACATGACATTATATATTTTTCTAAATCATCATATACCAATAATAAAATGTCAAGAGGTTTATATAAAAATTCCTAATTTCAGGTATCTTCTGAAAAATTAGAAGATTGACAATATTTGAATTCACTATTCCTGTAGAATAAATGGCAAGGCTGGGTAATGCTCTTCCCATTAAACGGATTTGAGCTCTTCAGTACAACTCTGTAGCTGTTGGACCTGGCACTGAAGTAGTGACAGCTGGTATGTATTTCTGTTTATATTACAAGAAGGGGTGGAAAGTGAAGTACTTTTATACGCCCAGCCTATATACTTTGACCAATCCTATAGAAAATGAGGCAAATCCAGAACTTTATCATCAAAATTTTCGCTCCTCTGTGTCAGGCTAAATTTTTTATGTTGTATTTTCTAGCATGATAGAAATTGTATTAATAATACCTGCACCATCTTGTAATTATTTCTATGTTGTCTTAAGTCTCAAATTGGGAAGTTTATGCTGAAGGTATATATTCAATGACTGATTGAATTACTGTAACCCAGTAGACTTCTGCTACACACATGCTGAAGTTTCTATGTAATCACTTATATTTCTTTAAAATATTATTACCTGCTTGGCCAGTGGATAGCCTGGCATGCAATACAAGCAAGTGATTTAAGTTAATTTTATGTATCACATGCTATATAAAAGCACAACTCTATCCCATTTAAATAGAATCAGAAAATTTAAAGAATTATTTATAATGGGTAACTATCCTATAAAATCAAAAGATGTTTTGTAAATTTTCAGTTCTTTTTCAAATTCCATTTTTGCCTTTTACACACTTGGGATAGTGAGACTGTTCCATTAAGTCATTAAATATAAATGAACTAAAATGTTTCTGAAAATTACCTTGAGCCAGTTTTTCCCATCTTGTATCTGAAATAAATCAAACAACTATTTTGTGGTGAGGTCCACAGTTGAGAAAGACTCTAGAAGAGAGTATGCTACTCTAGAATTTGTTTCATTTTTTTCCTTCTGTTTTATAATTTCTTACTTCTGAATAAATAGGAGATGTATAAATCACTTTTTTTCTGGTGAAAGAAATAGTTGAAATTTACTCCTGAAAGCACACTCTTTGTTATGGGAAGACATTTTTACCTGCAAATTACACGACACTTAAGAGTCTCAAGATTTTTTTTTTTTTTTGCCTTTTATGTCTCCTTCTAGATCCCTTAGTTTTTCTCTCCATAAGCTGTTGTCTCTCCATAAGCTGTAGGCTCTGTCTCATACCTTCTTAACTGACACATTGCTCATAAATTTCAGCAACAAATGCACTCCATGCTTCCCACCTCTGACTTCTCATCTATGGATTTGTCAGTATCATCAATATTTACTTTAAGCAAGTCTGACTGAAAGGATTAATTTAAGTTTCTACAATAGCACTTTATACAAATGTGAATAATAATACTCTACCCTCAAAGATTGTTCCAACTGATCTAACAAGTTGACATGAGACAGGTTAGCAGGAGAAAACCAAATTTGGTTTTGTACATATGGGAACCCGACATACATAAGCAATTCAAAAATAGAAAAGTAAACTGAGGTATATATCCCATCCACAGCTAAGGAATCAGGTAGAGGCCTGGAATTCAATAGGGAGGAGGGCAATTCACACAACAATAGGAAGAACATGTTTGGTATTTAAATGTCTCAACTGTCACACAGGTGGTTCATTCAGATAAAATTTATCTCTGCTAATAACTCTTATTCTGAGAAAGGCTAATTTAGATTCCTTTAGGTAGTAACTAGGGTAGGTGTTTCTCTTAAGTTTGCAGACTCTTGATTGCCTTCAGCTCAAAATATTCCACATAAAAGTGGCACATTTTGGGGACACTTGCTCTAAACTCTTTAATACTAGAATAAATGAAAAGAAATTGAAGAATATAATAAATTTAGGCTGAATGAAAGACATTCATAATAAAAATTCACTCTGAAATGAGATATTTACAGAGATGATGGAGGTACTTTTGATAGAGATCTTTATTGAGTATTATTATTATTTTTATTTAGCATCTGTGTATGCTTTTGAATCATAGTACTTGAATGCATTTTGGGAAATTAAGTGCTTCAAGACTATACAGAAGGGCACCTGGGTGGCTTAGTTGGTTAAGCGTTCAACTCTTGATGTAGGCTCAGGTCATGATCTCACTGCTCATGAGTTTGAGTCCTATGTCAAGCTCTGCAGGAACAGTATGGAACCTGCTTGGAATTCTCTTTCTGCCCTTTCTCTTCTCTTCTCTTCTCTTCTCTTCTCTTCTCTTCTCTTCTCTTCTCTTCTCTTCTCTCTCTCTCTCTCTCTCTCTCTCTGTCTCTCTCTGTCTCTCAAAATAAATAAATTAATTAAAAAAAATAAAAGACTATGGCAAGAAGACTTACCAGCTTTCACATTCTTTCTCTTCATTCTCACCTTCCTCCAATACTATTCAGCTACTCCCTAATTATGTACTTCTTTGAGGGATCCCAAGATAAGAGCTAACTGATTAATCTATTACTGTTAATCCACCATTTGTTTTTACCATGTATATAGAGTTGACCAACACACACTCACTCACTCAGTCACATACACTTTTAAAATTTTTTCTTCTTTGTTGTTCACTTTCCTCAAAGTTTCCCATCAGCTTTACTTTTTAAGGTAATGTCCAAATTTATAGCACTGCAGTTCTTTGATTGTTTCCTATGACTTTTACACCAAACCAGGAATGATATTCACAATATTTAAAGACCTGATTGGTATGGTGTGAAAGCTGTAGTTCTCCCAAACAGCCATGAAAATGTCACAGTCTCATTACTAGTACCCATTGCTAGCCCTGAAGGGACTTACAGGCATCTGTAATTTACCCACCATGACTGGTGCCACTGCCAAGGGCAACCACTGGTATTTAGACATGCACTATACAGGGAACATGAAGAGACCAGTATGCATGAATGGCTCCAGCTAGCTGGAAAGCACCCCTGAAGTTATCTCCCAGGGACCATGGGACCTACAACCATCGGTTATTACTCAAGTGGTTCAGGGCAAATATTTTAAGTATCTTACTACTTTAGCAATGATATGAGCATCCTAAGGCATACCAGCGGACTATCAGCTCTGTGTACATCCACTAATATCTTGAATAATTACCCTTTTTACACTAAATCACTGCTTATTGATGGTCATAATTTATAGGATTTTTTTTTGATGAAGAAGAAACAAAATCGTATCAGTCTAAAGTCAATTTGTCTGAATGAATCAATAAACTTATCAGGAAACAAATTAAGCTGTACGATCCCATAATTTATTTTAATAAATAGACAAGTAATGTCAAACTTGAGAGACAGTAAGCTCCCCCTTCACCTGGAAATCTCAGAACAGCCCCTGAGCATATTATTTCAATGGTTAGAAAAATGTTAATGTTGTGCTCATGAAGACGGCAAGGGAAAAAAACCCACATATTTTTTGTTTTGTTGAGAGGGAATTTGAATGTATTTCTAACTACTATTAATTGTCCAAGAAATTTCATTTCAAAAGATGCCAGGTCTTAATAAATTGCTATGCCATAAAACTGCAACAGGAACAAAAGGCCTCAAATAATATTCTTTTAAAATTTAGTATCAGCTTAGAGAACATTTATTGACAATTGTATGCCTTTTTATTCAACTATTATTTAAGTGCATACATATTATGTAAAAGTTGAAAACAATAAGATTGGAAAATAACTGCGAGAGATCTATGCAAACAGGGCTGTCAGATGGGATACAAGAGAGAGTTTGGCAAAATAATCTTTCATAGAATTTATCTTGTTATTAAAACCTGACTTACCCATGCAAAGTGAGACAAAGAAAGGTTTCTGCAAAGAGAGGGAGGTATGTAAGGGGCACTTGAGACATGAAAACTCAACCAGATCATAAAGGTCTTTAAAAGCCATACCGAACAAAGTGAGTTATATTCTGAAGTTAATAGGGGTTCTTTGAAGGGACACAGAGATTCTGACCCTCGAAACTATGACTTAGCTGGCTTTTTGCATGAGGTTGTGTCAATATGAGTGTGAACTCTTTGGATAATTTTATACAAATCTGTTGAAAAATATTTGATTTTTATTTTAAAAATTGCATGAAGTAGACACCCATATGTGCAGTTTCTGTTTTTAACCTATTCATATTGTTTTTCTACCTACTCTTAAGAGATAAAATAATTAAAATATTAACTGGATGACTGTGGGAAGGTTTTGGAGAACTATTAGTTTTTCCTTTATTTTTAAGATGCTGCCATCTAGTGAAACTTCTGTAAAATCACTTTGTGGTGATCTTCAAGTTTGTATCTTCAGGTCCTTTCCTCAAAAACAGTTCCATTTTAATAATTTATGTTTCTGCCATCCATGGGGAAAGAATTGTCCATACATTACAACGTATTGTAAGAGCCTCAAGTGACTTTTTTATGTGTCACCACAGAAGTGACTGCAGGGCTCTTAATGATGGGAAAATGGTAGGTGAAGTTTGCTTGTTTCTTCATTGTGACACTCTTTATAAATAATTGATAATAAAACAAAAATGCTGCCTTTTCTATTACTTAAGGTTTTGAAGAAAAGTTGAGTTTTAAAAATAGATATATAAAAAAGTGAATTGTAAATATCGTTTCACAAAAAAATTGATCTTAATTAGAAATATTGGCAAGAAAAGAGGATTTCAAGTTCAGAACTTTTATTTTTTTCCAAATTTAATTTCAGTATTAAAATATATCTTAACATACAAACAGACAAATCTGTGTGTGTGTGTGTGTGTGTGTGTGTGTGTGTACTGAATTTAAACGTTAGTCTGCAAACCCAGATTTTGATCACCTCTAAATCTGGATAGAGATTAATTATATTTCTTTTCTGTCCTCAAAATTTATGACATGAATTGCCCTTTCTTTCTTTTCCTGAGAGAAACAAAGTACAAATCCATCCCCTCCCCCAAAACAAAACAAAAATAACTTTTTTTCTATGAGATACTAGTTCTGGCCACGTTATACTGCATAAAGTTTCTAATTGACTCTTCAATATATTGAGTTTTCTTTATGAAACTAATTCTATATGTTAGAGGTCAGCGAATCTTTTCTTTAATGAGCAAGATAGTAAATATTTGAGACTTGTGACCCATATGGTCTCTGTTGAAACCACTCACTTCTGCTTTCAAAAATGAGCAGAGGTCATAGACAAAATTTATAGTCATAGACAAAATTTAAACAGTGAAGGGCATCTGGGTGGCTTAGTTGATTAAGCATCTGACTTTGGCTCAGGTCATGATCTCCTGTTTCATGAGTTGGAGCCCCACATCGGGCTCTGTGATCATAGCTCAGAGCCTGGAGCCTACTTTGGCTCCTCTGCCTCTCTTTGTCTTTGTTTCTCCCTAACTTATGCTCTCTCTCTCTCTCTCTCAAAAATAAATAAACATTTTTTAAAAATTTAAAAAAAATAAATGAAACTAATTTTGTTCAAATATAACATTATCTGTTAAAAACAGGTCATAGTTTGCATCCCTCTGTCCTGGGAAAGGACCTGTAATAGCAGTTTGAGGTTATTCTTTTTTAAAATTAATTTACTTATTTTGAGAGAGAGAGAGAGAGAGACCAGAGGAGAGCTAGAGAGAAAGGGAGAGAGAGAATCCCAAGCAGGTTCCATGCCGTCAACAAGGACTGAGACGAAGCGCTCAATCCCATGAACAGTGAGATCATGACCTGAGCCAAAACCAAGAGTTGGTCACTTAACTGACTGAGCCACCAAAGCTCCCCATAATTAGTTATTCTTAAAGCAATCTAAAATTCGTCCCTCTGAAATTATTTACTTCCATAATTTCAATAGATAGATGTATTTCTTCAAAGTTGAAGGAAATCTAAAGTCTTGAAAATATAATTATTATATATGTACTTAGCAAAAAATAGAAAACCATTTTTGCAAAGTGAGCTAGCACTCCCATTTAATGATCAGGATTTTTTTTTAATTCATGTTTATGTACAAAATTACCTTAACGTGGAATGAATCACTATACTCTCAAAGCAAAACCTTTAACATTTTCATTTACAGGAAGTTAAAGGTTTTAATGTTAAGCTGTTAAAATGAATTTGGTACTTGAGTACAGCTTGGGTAATAGAATTCATTGCTTCAGGTTTTCCTTCCCAGAACTCAGTAGAAACAGAGGGTTAGTTTCTAAAACAGTGAATTCTTCTAGGGCTGACATAGAAAACGCTTGGACCGTGTAAACAAAACAAAATAAAGTCAGATAGTAAGAGGCTGTTAGGGTCTCAAGAACATGTATAGGGAGAACACAGTGCAGAGTCATATATACAGTGTGGTTTTTGTTGGTCACCTTTGTTGGTCACCTTTGTGTCAGCTCATCTAGGCATTGCTTAGTCATAGATCCTGCCAGTCTCATCTGAACCCACTCATGCATCCCTGGTCAAGGAGAGGTGGGGACAGCAGCTGACCCAAGCTGAGCTCAGGTGAGGATGACTCTGATCCACATTTCTTTCATCTTTCATCTTCTATCTGAGCCAGCAGTTTGGCTAAGCAGGTCCTTGTTACAGAGATGGCAGCGAGCAAGTGAAAACAAGTCTAATCTAATCATTCTGGTGCTTTTGGACTCTCCTTGTATTACATGTGTGAACATTCCTTTGATCAAGATGTCACTTGTCTAATCCCAGTGGCAGAGAATTACATCCTGTCCAGAGTGGGAAGAACTGAAAAATTACATGACAAGGAAATGGATATAAGGATGGACAAAGAATTAAGGCAATTTATCATATCATATGTGTACTTGAATTAATTAAATTAAGTGTGGGCATGACGTGAGATTCAGCAACAAACTGAAAACTATTATTAACTCCATCAGACTTACAGTAGGATATACTAAAGTAGAGGTTCTCAAACTTTTAAATTATTTTTAAATGTTTATTTGTTTTTGCTAGAGAGTGTGTGAATGGAGGAGGGCAGAGAGAGAGGGAAACAGAATCCAAAGCAGGTTCCAGGCTCTGAACTATCAGCACAGAGCCTGACACGGAGCTCAAGTTCGTGAACAGCAAAATCATGACCTAAGTCGAAGTCAGATGCTTAACTGACTGAGCCACCCAGGCACCCCATGGTTCATATTTTCCAATCAACTATGTATTTCATTATATATTATATTATATATATTTTATTATATATTAGTATTATTAATATATATTTTATTATATATTATTTTAAACAGTACATATTACTACTAAACTTATTAGAAATATCTAAAGTATTGGGAAGTGGTCCTACTCATAGAAGTAGATACAAGTTTTCAAAATCCTAAATTCTCTTGGAAACTTTTTTCATTGGCAACAAATACTATACTTTGTTTTCCTTGAATTGGCAGACTCACTTCATTCGTTTTCAAAAGAATGTCTGTCAGATATCCAAGTATGAATTACTGTTGTTTGTCTCTTGGTTGCTTTTTCGCGCAAAAAAAATTGTTCTCTGTGGGGTAAGGTGGCTAGTTCAGCTTGCAGCTCAAAGAATTGCACATGTGAATTACTGTGAGGCAACCCTCTTACTTGAGAATGTGGTCAAATGTTTTAGGCATACTTCTCATGTTAAACCTTAAATATGAGAATTAAAGCATTGAGATTTAAAACACCTTTATCATTTTTACAGGTGTCTCAAGGAAATTTTTTAAAATGTTTATTTACTTCTTGAGAGAGAGAGAGACAGTGAGACAGAGAATGAGCGGGGGGGAGGGAGAGAGAGAATCCCAAGCAGGCTCCATGCTCAGCCCAGAGCCTGACACGGGGCTCCATTTCATGACTGGAAAATCACAACCTGAGCCTGTGTCATGAGTCAGACACTTAAACAACTGAGCCACCCAGGCATCCTTCTCAAAGAGATTTTTAAGCAACATTATCTTCTTATTTCCCCCTGCAACTGAATGGTATTGACATATAGTGACTGCTAGTATAATCTGGTGCCACTTCCTTGATTAAAATAACTTGCTAGCAATTTTCTTCTGTTTTTGAATTATTATTGCAAATGTCAACACAATGAAGAAGGCAAAGAATGTCTTCATATTATGAAAACTATTTTGACCTAAAAGGATCTTGGGAATGCCCAGTGTTTTGTGGTTTATACATTGTGAACCATTGCACCAAAGGATAAACTGTATTTATAGTACAGCAGTCTGTCAAAGACTTTCTTAGAGATATTTGTACTTATTTTTCTAATCATTGAGCAAATTCCAAACTTGTTATTATGTTCTTCCCTAGGGTTGTTTTGTTGGCTTTGATCTAGCACATGCAGTTGGAAATGTCGAACTCCACTTACATGACTGGGGAGTTGATTTTGCCTGCTGGTGCTCCTACAAGGTACAAATTAGTGAATATGTTCGTATCCTTTTATTACACATTGATCTAAATGAACAGCTAGATCGGTGGCCAGTTTTAACTGTTTGATTTACTTTCCTCTGATTCTTTTGTTACTTTTTTTTCCTGACTTTAGTTAATTATAAAGTTATATAATAGTATAATAAATAATTAAAATCAGGTATTTCCATCTGCTATAGAGTACTTATTCCTTTAATTACCTGGATACTATAGAAATCAGAAGATTTAGGGAAAAAGCTCCACACTTAGAACTTAATTCAAATTGATTATGTTAGGTTTTTGGTCATCTGTTGTGACATTTCTACATATGTAAAGATAATTTTTATGGAATCTGAAGCAGGCTCTAAGCTCTGAACTGTCAGCACAGAGCCTGATGCAGGGTTCGAATCCACAGACCGCAAAATCATGACCTGAGCCGAAGTCAGATGCTTAATCGACTGAGCCACCCAGACTCCCCAACTTCGGTGTTTTTGAAAAACGATGCTTTATTATTATTTAAATATTTTTGTAACAAAACAATTGAAAAGAATAGGCTTTAAAATTAGATAGACTTCATTGAAACTGTTATCTATTAGTTGGGGCAAAATATGGCCAAAAATATTATAGGTCTCTAGTCTCAATGAATAATCCTTGTGTTTATTTTGTTTTTTTGAGCAAGGTAATGCAAAATTCCATTTTATTATAAAAGGTCAAATAATCACACATTTTGAGCTGGTCAGACATTGGTTTCATAACAAAAAGTCAAATGATTTTATTGTTTATTTTTATCATAGGCTCACACAATTTTATTTCTTTTCAATCCAGTATTTAAACTCAGGAGCAGGGGGCCTTGCGGGTGCCTTTGTCCATGAAAAACATGCTCATACAATTAAACCTGCGTGAGTACCACCTTCAGGTTTGGTGATGAATAAATTAATTTGCATTAGTGATACGCAAAATTTACATGAGCTCTTTAAGGTGCTATCCAATAAGAATCTAGACTGATTATAATTATATTACCACTCTATTAACAACGATGCGCTTTATCAGAAATAAATGCTTTTTGAAGAGTTCAATTGGTTGAACATGAAATTGGATCACAAAAATGGAAGCTTCGCTGCTAAAAATGAGTCACTGTAATCATGTAGAGCAGATGGTTTAATGCAAAAAGACGACTTATTTTTTTTTTCAAAATTAGACTTCAGAAAATTTCCGATTCCTCACATTGATGAATAAATCAAAGGCAACCAGAGCTGTGCCTAATAGAGCCTTAAATGTGGTATGTTATTATTAAAATTACATCTACCTTTAAAGCTAGAAACATTATATGATGGTTTTGTGAGGATTATCTTCTGTCCTAAAAGATTTTATAATCCATGAAAACTGAGGAAGCTGAACACTGAACAACATGGACTGCATAAAAAGCAATACTTTCCTACTTTATACAACTTTCTCCTTTTTTAGAGCAAGTATAAATGCAAATGTTATACATTAACAAATTTATACATTTTTATTTGACTGGGGAACTTGTAAGTTTGTTTTTATCTATATGGAGATAAATAATATTCTGAAAAAACTCGTTCACAGTTTTGTGTCCAAGCATGTGTGATGAGGAGACTGTCTAGACTCATAATAGGTAATATAATAATGTTTGATTAGTTTTCTGAATCCTCTCAGCCGCTAGCTGAGTGGTGTAATCTTTACAAGAATTGAAGCTGAATTAGTAATAAAACTTGGAGCACCTCACATTTCTGAGGGTCTACGCATATAAATCCAAGAAATTGAAGATGATTTTCTACAGTTCATTTAATCATGTCTAAAATTTCTTCAAGATTTTAAAGTTTTAAAATTAAATAGAGCATTTTCTTTAGACAGGTATTTTGTCAGGCAGACGTCTTCCACTAATATATTACTGGTATATTAGATTTCTCCCCATGCCCCAAATTCTCTGAAAAGAGTATAAAGCATTATTATGTTACAGGAATACTATGCATTTTTAGAAAGGTCTCTTTTTCATTTTTAGCAAAACTCATTGAAAGTGTTTTACCTAGCATAATTGTTTTCCCTGTGGACAGTATATAAGATACTGCTTGCTTTTGTGTGAAGACTAAGTACTCTGGTCATTTTCCACTCCCCACTTATTTAAATTGTAATAGACGATCTGGCATATTATACCAACCCAAAGACAAGTTGGTGGGGGTGGTGAGGGATATGTTAAATAATCTACACAAATTCTCAAGAATTTAAGGGTTAGCAGCTAAGCTCTGATCTTACAGCATATGTCTGTTGCACTTGAAATTTCTTTTGTCATTATTTGCCCTTCATGGATGAGGAACAGGAGAAGGTAAAGCGGTTGTAGTGTCCTCACATGCACTTCATCTTGTAACATCCCAACATCCTCTAGAACACTGCAATTGTTAAATCTTTGGTCGCAGGAGAAAGACTATAGAGACCAATCAAATTCACATTCCAGCATGATCACTCGCTGGTCCACAACCTAAAGAATGTTCCTTGACCTCTCAGTGTTCTAGCCTCTAAATAAAGATAATATCAGCATCTACCTCATAGACAATGGTTTTGAGAATAAAATGAGATGGTGTATGTAAAACACTAAGCACAGTTATGTAAGAATCACATGTTGTCCATACTTCTAAATACTTTGTCGCTTCACTGGGAAGTTGTAGGTTAACCCTTAGACTTTTGAGTAGCAGTGATCATTCTCTCAAGTAGAAAACATATCCTCAGAGGCTGTGGTTTGTAATCTTTAGAATATGACACTGTTTTTGGTTGGGCATCTGACTTCGGCTCAGGTCATGATTTCATGGTTCAGGAGTTTGGGAGTTTGAGTCCCTCACTGGGTTCTGTGCTGACCAGCTTAAGGCCTGGAGCCTGCTTCAGATTCTGTCTGTCTGTCTCTCTCTCAAGAATAAATAAACATTAAAAAAAAAAAAAAAAAAAGGAAAGGACAGGACATAGTTTTGTATCAGTTACCAAGTTCACTTCAGCAGGCCTTTGAAAAACTGACTCTGTAAGTCTCTCTTCCTTGAATGCTCTTTTACAGGCCTTGCCATCTTACTGGTTCCTCGCCAATTAGTGAGTTGAATGAGATCTATATGCATCTTCACTTCATATTTATATGAGAGACATGCTTTTAACATTTTGAAAATTATATGTTATTATCTCTTGTTACATTTTAACCATCTGGCTTTGGAGAATGACAAGACTCAAATCAGGCTTGACTCGTGAAGCTCTTTACAGGAAACCCTGGTTGTTGTTGTTGTCTGTGTGTTTGTTGTTAAAGCTTCTTTTTACGTCATGTCAGAATGACTAATTCCAATGGTGCCAAATTCCACCCACTAGTGGAATATAACTGCTATTGATGCATCAAACTTTGTGAAGCAAACTCTTGCTTTTTTAAAGGGTGACATCTAGTGGCTAAGCGTGTTATTTCAAAGAAATAGTATACAAGTGGTATTTCTTTCATGTCGTTTATTCTCTCTCAAGAATTTTTAAAGTATATATATATTTAAATTAGATTTTCTTTTGTAATATTTCACTATATTTATAGTGTGATAATTGTGTAGTCAAAGCCTCCAAAAAAAGTAAAACAAAATGAAAGTCAAAGTTAAATTAGGGGCATTCTAAGTGTGTGGTTAGACAGAATGCATAAATGTCATCAAGTGTGGGAAAGAAAGTCATAATGGGAGTGACTGACCCTCCTGGTGTAGAGAGTGGATCCCAGGATATATAACCCTGAATTCTAAAGTTTAATATTCAGTATATAACTTTGAAATATCTTTTATATGTTTCCATTAGCAACTGGTAAATTACAACTGTACCAAGAAATTTCACTTTTTTTTTTTTTTTGTTTAAATAGGCACTTTGGCCATTGTTCAGAACAGATGACCTAAGACTTTTTCCAAGAACCTTTTGCCAATAAAGAGTACAGACTATCATCAATCCACTGCATTAAGCATCATAACTCAAGCTGTTATTCTCAAGTAAAATTTGACCTTGTCCTAGTTTATCATCACCTTTTCTCATTCCAGTGTCATATTCTAAACTTTGTCTATAGCTAAGAATTATTCTAAATTAGAACTGGTTTTGAGTAAATGCCATCTTGTTGGGGTTTTTTCTTCAAGGATAACTTCAACTCAGTCTATAAAATTAATAATTATTGCTCTGAGAATAAGGGGAAATACTTTTAGCTATAAGAATTTGAAAATCAGAAATGCATCACTAAAAAATGACTTAAATACATTGAATTTTTTTAACTTTATAAATGTTGACATTTCTGGTACACTTTAGATCAATACTTAACCTTTTGATTTTATGGTATTCAGAATATTTAAGCTCATAAAATGATTCTTCTGTAAAAGCCCATAGACTGCAATTCAACACCCCCTGCAACATCTATCTATCTATCTATCTATCTATCTATCTATCTATCTATCTATACCTATATATCTATATCTAGAGAGAGAGAGAGAGAGAGAGATAGAGACTCTAACATGAAAAAAAACAAAACAGGGCTGGATCATATGAGCTATTTTTTAAAAATGTGTTTTTATTTATTTTGAAAGAGAGAGTGAGATGGAGAGGGTAGAGACAGAGGGAAAGAGAATGCAAAGCAGGCTCTGCACAGATGCTTAACTGACTAAGCCCCTAGGAGCCCCCAATAAGATTCCTTCTGTCACTTACTTTTTCACCCCATCCAGTGAAACCATTCATACCAGAAAATTGCTGTTCCTCACGTTCCGTGCTGGCATAGTAAAACTTCAAATGCTCCCATGTATTAGATCCCTCCAAATGTTCATTTCCCCTAGTTTTTCTTCTTCTTTTTTTTTTTTTTAAGTTTTTTTGAGTGACCAAGAATGGGGCCTACTGATCATTTTGATGAAAATGCTAGAATTTGAAATCATTTTAACACATTCCCGTAATCAGCTAGAAGTGTTTGATTGAAGCCTATAAATAGAGATGACATTTTAAAGGCTTTTTAAAGGGCTTGAGTCATATTCTTTATTATAGTAAGTAATTTCCAGGTTAAAAAGAACCAGCTGAAGAGACTGGCCCACTTCAGTGCATGGTTAAGGCAAATTTTAGAACTCAGACATGTAGGTTATTGTTATTTTTATTTGGCATCTTTAAAAAATAAGAAGACATGCCAAACAATATTCAGGAAAGTCTAAAATATGGTAAAAGGAGGCATGTAGAAAATTTAGCAAAACAACTTTAAAAAAGATTATGCTATGGTTGGCCCAACTGTACAATTAATGTTATATGGGAAGACCATCTAATGCACATTTGTTCGGGGACTGCTGACTTGATACATTGATTTTACGTACTTCTCCAGGCAATGCTGGAGAATAATAGCATCATTGAAAGCTTATAATTTAAACCTTGCTTTGGTTTCTTAGTGATCCTTTTGGACTTACTACATATCCATTCTTGTCTACTACCTGTGTAAGTTCTCCTTGTTAAAGACCGGAGAACGAGGAAGTGTAGGTGACACCAGCAAGGTGTATGAATTCATAAAACTCCAGATCCTTTGAAATGCAGTAGGCCAATATCAATAGATTTCTCAGTTGTCAGAGAATCTCTAGTTGAAATGTGGTCTCTACTTCCTAGGTCATCTGTTAGCCTGTTTCTCAAGTCTGGTGTTTAGTATTAACATGTATGACTTCTCAGCCACAACTTTTTGACTTCTCAGTTATATTAGATATCCTTCACCATTTCCTTTGTCATTAATGTTTCTCTTCCACAGCCCTAGGCGTCAGTGTGCCATTTTTTCTTGCTTAAGCTCCAATTTATGTGATGACTCTTCTAAATTTTACAAAGTTTACTCTCTCACTTTTTCACTCTCAGTGCCTCAACCCTTGGTCCCTGAACCCAGAAATATTCACAGTCGTGGTTTCAATAACAGACATTTGTAGGGGACACCAGTTTGCATTTCCAGCTTTATCACTTGCTTAAATTTTAGCCCTTCTTTTAATCTGATTGCAAATTATAAGAGTTTCTGATTACCAGAGCATTATTCCAGTTCCCAAAGACACATGGTAATGTTGGAAAGAAAAGATTACTATAATAGGAGGAAATATTCCCTAATGAACTACTTGCAAAATTAGCTATTACTGAACACTCTTTCCCAATTAGTATTAACATCTATCTCTATGACTTATTATCAAAAGTCTTGGTCTCTTGCTGACTATAGAATTTATAAGTATCAGGTAACACAATAAAAACATGATGAAAATGGATTGTAAAGTAAACTTTTTCGAGAGATTCAAGATTTCCTGATGCAAGTGATACTGAAGAATTGCTGAATCACAAAACTATGGACAGTGAGAATCTGTCAGAGTTAGAACTAATAACAGATGAAGAAGAAGAAATTAGACACGGTACTTCAAAAGCAAATGACTTGAATATCAAGTATTAAAAGGAAATGATGAATGCTTCAAAAATTTTTATAGAAATGATCATTTCTATGGTCATGCTGAAAAAGTTAAATGTAATATGAAAGAGATTGTATTTCTCTATCCTAACATCTTTCAAAATACACCAAAAAAAATCAGCAATTGATTTATTATTTACTTCATTTAATAATTAATACATTATTCTTTTAACTTATTTTGTCAAATATGTACATGTTTAAATAATATTAAACCTTATTTTTTAAGAGCATCTCTATCAAATTTTTAAAAATTCAATTAATTATTATAAATATATGGTTATTGGTTTAAAATGTATTTTATTTAAATTGCCTTTTTCCACTATTCTATTGGCCATCAAATAATGAAGATTTCCATTATGCCATATATCTTTCTAATCTCAGGGTTTAAACATGGTGAAACTTCCATTTTATCTTACTCCAACAGAAGTGTCCTTTCTAAGGTACTCATCTTTGTCATGTAAAGAGAATGATCCTGGGACTCCTGGGAACCTCAGTCAGTTAAGCATCCTACTTCAGCTCAGGTCATAGTCTCAGGGTTCATGAGTTGGAGCCCCTGGTCGAGCTCTGTGCTGACAGCTCAGATCCTGCAGCCTGCTTTTGGTTTCTGTGTCTCTCTATCTCTTTGTCTTCCCCTGGTCACGTCCTGTCTCTCTCTCTCAAAAGTAAATAAATATTTTAAAAAAAGAAAGAGAAATCCAGTTAAGAAGACATGAACAAATATAACCAACACATATTTTTGTACAAGTAACTTTCACAGATGAAAAGAAATATAAGATATTGCCTAAGATTTTAACTTATAACCCATTAAGAGATATTATTTTAATAACTGAATAGATGATTTAAATGACAAGTGACACAAGGTTAGAACATGTGTTTTATATGTTTATATGTTTTATAATTGCTAGGTGAATTCTCAAACCTTGCCATAGGAGTAGTGGATAGATATCTTTAACTCAGGTGCTTTGGAAAAGCTTGAGCAAGGTGGTGGGGAAATTTACAGTTACAAATCCTCTGCTAAATGGAATGCTACGTTAACTAAGTGAATAAATTTACTCTCTGCTACTTTGAGAGCTCAAATTGTTGCCTATGAGAAAGATTTCACTTGGTTAGTTTTATATATTTGAGAAAGTATAAAGAAGAAGAAAGAATTACTTAAATGACATTTCTTAAAGGGATATGTCAAGTGATCATTTTCTTTTTTATCCTTTTCACTAGAATTTTTATGGAACCTGAATTATTGACTTAACATTTAAAACTCTGCCTATTATCATGAAATTGCTCTTTATCCCCCATTCTACAATATGTTAGAAATTACAAACAGTGGTAAAATCAAGTTTGCTTCATGCTCACACTAAATTTCAGAGCCATGCTCATAGATATTAAACTTGTTCTAAGTCTTAGTCCCCAAATCCTTACTATAAGGGGCCCAAAAGATGGCACATTGATTAAAGAAAACTCATCGATGGAATCATGACATATAACCTACACCTATCTTCATTCAGAAACCATGTTAGATCAGTAACTCTAAAAGGATTCCATATCTTATTGGCTTGAAACAACTTTTACTATTCAAAATCATCTAGATGATTTTTGTGTGTTGTGAATTTAAGCCATAATCATAAAAATAACATTTATATTCTGAGGTGTGATCACAATTAAAAATAAGTTCAGTAAATAATCTGTTTTTTTCAACTCAGGAGATAAAGTAATCCTGACTCTTAAAGGAAATCCAAAATAGTAATTATCAGTATAAAAAGATACATTAAAGCCATCCTTGCTTGCAAATCACTACTGTCATATAATGGTGACATAATCATTACTTTGGGAAAATTGTGGAGTCCTTTAATATCTCAAAATTTATTTATTTTTTCTTAAGTTGCAGTTTAGTGTCTCTGAAGATATATGAGGTCAGTCAACCTTTCAGACACCAAAACCAAACCCTGCCAAAGAGCTTCAGCTCCTGTTTTAATTACTTAAAGTTGCCCCTAAAGTGACCTTTGGAATTTGCAAGGTAGTTTTATATATTTTATTAATATTAATATATTAATATATATGTTTTATATATATTTTTTCTTCATATGTATATGTATATATTTATATGAAGAACTATTGCTAAACTTTTACTTGTTTGTATGGAGAAAAACCATGTATCTATTTGGCTCCTTATGATTGCCAAAACAGCCATGGTGCAGTGATACCTGCTGTGTGGGGGGCACACACAGACCCACTGGGTCCTGGGTGCTTTCAAAAGACTAGGCTGGGCTGACTTCACCAACCACAAGAACACTTGTAATGCATTGTTCAGAACAAAGGTCTGAACTCATGTGATCCTTTTTTTTCTTTGCATACTTGATTTTACTCCACTACAAAGGAGATTTGATTTGGTGGAAATGATCCTTTTCTCTAGAGTTGAGGTCTGTCTTTGTCATAACTTGTTTTGCTTTGGTTCCCATATCAATCTCTGCTCCAATCAGTTTGGGGAAGATTTTAGAAGATTGGGTACAAGTCATAGAATTAGGCTGAAAAATGGTCTTTTGTTTTTTATAAAAGGCCTGTGATACTTGTGAGAAATCATCTTTACATGTTCAATATGATAGTTTGGATATTGATTATAAATTACTTCTACATTTCTTGAGTACAAGGACATTGTCTTGTGATATTTCTTTCTCTCATAATCTGCATTGCCCCCCAAAATTATATATATTTTTAATTTTGTTGTTGAATATATGGTTTTCTTTACTCTCAGCATAATAGACAAACCATCTTATAGCATATGGAAGCATTTCTACTTTGCAAGTTATTCTGAAGGGGGGCATGATTTGCAAAATACTGTCAAATTAAATATGCATTTCCATATGCTTCTACAAGGACCAAATATATCCAGGAAAAGTAGCTACAGACAACTTAAAAAATCCTTCATGAGTATTTTAATCAATATTGCAACAAGTCCTTTAGAGAGTCCTATTTTCAGACATCTCTCTGTTTTTGTGCTTTTAACATCAATATTACCTCAAAGGATCATAAATCAGTATTTCTAAATAATAATATATCTCAAGAAAATATATGTAATAGAAAATTTTCCAAAGGTTTATTTGTTAATAAAGCTTTCACACCAAGAAAATATTGGCTAAGCTCTGTTAAAGACACTATAATATTCTGAAACTTCAGGAAATAATTGCCATTAATCAAAACTCATATCAGGAAGTGCTTTTTTTTATAACTACCCTTGTCACACTGTTAGATCCCTGGACATACTTGAATAAACCACCCCTTGAATAAGATTTGAAGATGTCATTGGGGCACCTGGGTGACTCGGTAGGTAAGTGTCAGACTTCAGCTCAGGTCATGAACTCTCTGTCTATGGGTTTGGGCCCTATGTGGGGCTCTGGACAGACAGCTCAGAGCCTGGAGCCTGCATGGATTCTGTGTCTTCCTCTCTGTCCCTCCCCTACTCGCACTCTGTCTCTCTCTCTGCAAAATAAATAAACATTAAAAAATTTAAAAAAAGATTTGAAGACGTGATGCATATGTAACAGAACCAAATGAAACACTCTAAACAATATGTATGAGTGAGCAAATGAGAGAAGGAAAAGGAATTGAGTTTCGTAATACCTTCTACACAGTTTTCCAGAGCAGTTTTAAATTGGTAGATTTAGAATAGAGCAGAGCAATTGGGAATAGATGATTTTGTTTTTCAGAAAATAAAATTTGATAGAGATTTTCTTTACTAACTAGGAGTGAGTTGGTAACGTTTTATCTGTTTAGGGTCATGGACATTTCAAGCCTTATCATAGTCTTGCTTGGGGACTGTTTGCTGGCATCCCAGGATGAATGTACAATTTATAAGCTAATGCAACCTATTTTGTCAGTTTTCAAGATTATTGTCCTTAACACCTTTGAATCTTCTGTTACTTAGCCATGATTTTACTTTTCCTGCAAATATGCTGGTCTCCAAATGCCTAGAATTAGACACTCCTTGCTTTTCCTAGTTTACTTTTTTTTTAAACTTCTTATTTTTGTTTCTATCTACTGCTGTCCCTGATCTTTATTCTGATGCACTAGCTCTGCCTTCTTTATATACTGATATACTGTTATTTCAGGCTTCCAATGTATCCTCAAATGGTAGCAATTATGTTTGTTTCCATACCTGTTTTCTTACTCTGCAAGGTGGTTTTGCAGCATTAGTGCAGTGCTGTGAGGAATGGCCCAAGAGCGGGATTGGGGAGACTTAGGTCCCCATGAGACCGTGCCCAAATCCTCCCAAACGGATCTGCCCTGAGGCAGTTTTAGTATGTCAAACCCTCCCTTGTTTGCATTTCATCATTCAAATTGGATCGATTGGCTAGAAGAGAGGGTCATTGGAGGCTGGAAGAAGCACTCTGGCTAATGATAGACGAATAGAGCTTGGAACAACTAAAAATAAAGAACCAAAAAAGTCTAATTGTTAATGAAAAGAAGTTAATATCTTCACTGAAGATTGTAGGGAAAAATGGCTTCTAATTGTGTAATGCCCTTGTAATACATTTGTAGTCATTGAATAAATCTTTAGTGAGCATCAGAGATGTATATATACACTCCAGGCAGTTTTTAAAATGTTTGGGATGTATGTACAAAGCAAAAATCCCTGTCCTCAAAGAGTTTGCATTCCAGCAAGAGAAGACAAACTATGCATATAATAAGGGGCAAATTATATAATGCATTTGAAGTTAATCAGTCCTATGAACAATTGGAAAAGTAGAACAGGAAAAGGAGATGTGAAAATACTGTATGTGGGATCCTTGGCAATGTGAAACATTTAAAAGGCATTGAGAAAATCCCACACTGAGAAAATAAGACATGGATAAAGAGGTGAAGGGGATGGAGGGTAGGCCAGTTTTCCGGTGAAGAAAGTTCCAGGCAGAGGGGTTATCTAAATGTAAAGACTCTAAGACAGGAATGTCTTAGGAGAAATAGCAAGGAGGCTAGCATAGCTGGAATAGAATGAGCAAACTGGGGATGAGTAGATGAAATTAGAGAGCTACAAGAGTCCATAACATGTAGACCCTTAGAAAGCTATATAAAGATAAGGCATCCATTCCCATTTTGCTAGAAATGCAACATGGCATAGCAATGTTCAAAATGATCCCTCTGGTGCTTTATTGTGAATAGGCTATAGAAAGGTAAGGGGCGGGGTGGGGGGGTTCAGAAGACCTGATGGGGAACTGGTATAGAAAGTGGGCAAGAGGTGGTCACAAGTCAAAGCAGAGTAGGTGATGAGAAGTTGTAGGATTAGGGATCTATTATAAAAGATAGGTGGCAACATTCTGAAAGGGGTCAAAAATAGAAACATGTATGCCATTTGAAGAATGTTTGCAATCACACAGAAGTGATCTGCTCGCTATCTAAAATATAGTCATGAACAATAGGACAAAAAAAACAGGATAGAGTTAAAAGTGATTAGGAAATTGAATCAATAGGACAGAAAAGTTTAGATAGACAGGAAAGATTAATTTGATATTTGGGCAAAAGATTGCTAAATCATTAATCAAATGCCATGTGGTTATTCCGTTTATCAACTGAAAATTTTTTCTTGAGATCTATTGTAGGCAAAGCAGTACGCAGGTCTCAGGGGATACAGACGTGAATGAGATACTATTGTCCCAATGAGAGCAGAGAAAGGAAAGAGAGGTTGGAGAAACCTTTGTTGAGGAGGTGATACTTGAGCTGACTGGAGAAATTCTCCTAACTGAGACTGACTCAAGGGGAAGAATCAGTGGGGGTATGTTCCAGGCAAGGCAGTTTTACATGCATCCCAGTCAGGGACCAGAAGATTGAGGTCCCTGAATTTCAAGTAAGTAATTTTCATTTTTAGCTTAAAAACAGTGGGGAGTGATCGACTGTCCAATTAGAAATTCAGGTCTTTTTAGCTCTCCAGGTATTGGTTTGCTTGTGGGAAAAGTAAACAGTTAGGCCTGGGGAATGGCTAAGATTTCTTCCAGCTCTTAAACCCTACTTATAAGCGTTAAAAAATAAACCATCAGAATAAGGGGAACCACTTTCTAGAGGTTGTTGAGAAACTAAAACCAGCTTGGTGGAAATCTGTGTGTCATCAACTATACTGATGGTTTTGATGACCCTCTTCCCCTCTACTTTTTTGTAGTAGGTAGATGCAGTAAAGCAGAGTTAAGTCCAGACAAATTTGTGACAAATTTCACTGTAACCATCCCATCTTCTTCCTTTTCTCAAGTACAAAAGAGTACTATAAGCATATTTCTGAAAGTTCACTTGCCAGAATTTTATTATGAAAATTAAGAATATATAAAAGCTATTTTCATGAATACATTTCTCATTGCTTTCTGAATAAAACAACCTCTGTAGAACTTTTTGATTCTGTTGAACATAATTATTTGATGAGGAATTTAAGTAACATACTTTTACTTGAGGTTAGGTTATAGAGGGCATTAGAATATAAGATGGCAGGCATTCAAACTTGTCCTCGGTTACTATTACAGATTTCTAACAATAAATAATTATGCTGTAGCCCAAATGTTCCATTTTTTTGAGTGTTGTACCAGTTTGTCTGATTCAACACATTTTTTGAAGCCATGAAAGAAGTAAGACAATTTTACTTAGTTCTCATTTGTGACCTTGAGTAAGAGAAAGAGAGAGGTGGGGAGAGGAGGGGATGGGGTGGGAGGGAAGAGAATGGAGGAGATGATAAGGAAAAGGTAAAGAAAAAAATAACCTTATTCTGGCAAGGTTCATATTCCTAAACACAGATGAAAATTATTAAATGTATGATAATAAGTTATCAAATTAAAGGACATTGTGTAAGCAGTCTTTCATGCAAATATACTTCCTTAGAACAGCTTGTGATCTGCTTTCTTATTTGCTGAATTTTGTTCCAGCGATGAACTACATTTTTAACACAGACTCAGAAAACTGGGAGAAGTTGTTTTGTTTTGTTTTGGTGTGATATGGGATAAGGAGAGGTAATGGGGTTGCAGAGTAAGTTAAATTAATTCAGTGCATGAAATATTCAAGGATTCATACCAGAAATTCTGCCATTAAAGGCTTGCTAAGGAGATCAAGGAGAGTTTGGGTATTTCATTTCATAACTCTTAGCATCCAAAATCGTATTCAGTGGATCCCTGGTGGCTTTCTCTTACTGAATCTGAATATCATGCCTCAAAGATGTCTTTATAAGTGATGCTTCCCATTTACTAATACTTATTTGAAACTCCACTTAGGAAATTTATGATGTTCAAAGAACATAAAGAATATTAAAATCTTTACTTTTTATTATTTATCAGATCTCTTCCTACAACTTATCTCAAAATTCTATTAATATCTTCATTCTAAGTAAATGAACTCCCTGCTTGATTTTTAATTTTTGGTGGCAAAAGATTCAAATTTGTGGTTCAAGTGAGAAGAAATTGCATCTTAATTGTTATTGTTCATATTCAGTTCATAGAAATGATTTATGAGCTTGTGATAATAACTACTTATAAACCAATTTAATGGTTTTTAATTTTACTTCATTAGCTTTAAAAAATTTGCTTTTTAGAATTCATGCCAAGATTTCATTTAGATTACTTTTTTTTTTTTTTTTGTATTTTATTTTGCCTTTCCTATACTCCACGTGGTAGGGCCTTAAAACGAATTTACCTTGCGGCACCTGGGTGGCTCAGTCCATTAAGTGTCTGACTTTGGCTCAGGTCATGATCTCAAGGTTCTTGGGTTTGAGCCCCGTGTCGGGCTCTGTGCTGACAGCTAGCTCAGAGCCTGGAGCCTGTTTCAGATTCTGTGTGTGTCTCTCTCTCTGACCCTCCCCTGCTCACACTGTCTCTCTCTCTCTCTCTCAGAAATAAACAAAACATTTTAAAAAAATGAATTTACCTTTTCCTTAAGTTTTTTTGTGATGTATTTTGTGTTTGAATGAAAATTAAAAAAAAAATAATCATTCTTTATTTGACTTTAAACAACCCCCATTCCATCTGTAAAGACTTCAAGGTGTGATATATGAGCAATATGAACAGTATGTTTTTCCAAGTTCACTAAATTAGATGCTTCAGTCAGTGCCCTTGAAGAAGAGGAATTGATTACAGAGATTATAAAAGAACAGAGAAAGTAAAAAAAAAAAAAAAGTTTTTCAAGGAAAAAAATTATGTATTTCTGCCAACTCGGAACTCTAAGTACATTTCTAAAGTAATCTTAGGAATATTGCTTTTATAGAATCTTTGACTCATTTTTTAAAAAAATCTGGCTTAGGTGGTTTTGCATTTTGCTAGAGAGAGAGAGGGAGAAAGAGAGGGAGAGAGACAGGGAGAGAGAAGGGAAAGGAAATTTGCTAAATGTTTGAGGTGTTCAATCACCTGGGTTTACATTGTTCAACTGGAAGATAATATGGGGGGGGGGACTTTATCTCTCTTACATATTATTTTACTAAATAGAATTCTTTTTTCTTTTATTATTGTACGTAAATTAACAGAGATTTATTCAAAAGTTTAATCTGGTTAATAGGGTAAAGAGTTTTAGTAGCAGAGGCTCTTATATTAAAAACATATAGGTGTTTTCTTTTCTTGAAAATATCCAGAATAACCTGAAAAATGTCAAACATTATAGAAGAGATCTTAATACTTTTTTACTTCACAAGGAGTTATTTATAAAAATAAATTTTAATAAGGTGAAAATGTCATTCTCTTGTTATACTATCCCATTTAAATGATTAAATTTCTTTGTATCAAGTGAAAGTTTAGAGCAATTATTTTTAGACATTTGCAATCATTGCCCTAAGGAATAACGCTTAGAATTTCATTAAGATTGAAGATAGATGCCCTCCCCCAAGCAATTAAAAGAAGATGGTAATTATTAATGCTTTATATCAGAATGAAGATGCAAAAGGGGAAAAAAAAACATCATATGAAAATCAGTGACAGTTTGAAATAATTCACCACTACTGGCCCCAGAAGTTAGAAACACATACAGCTTCAAATGTCTCTTCCTGACGTTTTTTATGGCTACATGACATAAAACTAAGAGAGTTTGTATTTGAGTTTGTTGAGTTGTTTTGATGAGTATTTTCATCAAGTAATCGCTTTGATAACTGAGTTTAATGACATTTCTGTCACATCCAGATATCAGTCATGTTACGTAGACATTTATATTCCTGCTCTGATGTACTCTTACCCCATTTATGACTACTTGTTGGGGAATGATGGTATAATTGCCCTCTATGAAGTATCTTTATTCTGTTTCTCTTATTCTACTTTCCTTCTTTTAATAACTTCAATATTTATGCTGATAAAACTGAACTTAATCTTCCTAAGCCTGTAGTTTCATTTCTTTCGGTTTCAATCCACTTGATATCTCACTCCTAATAGAATATGTCAATGGCTTTATCTTTCTTAACTGCTATCTGCTTATTTATTATTTGTTTGTTTGTTTGTTTATTTATTTTTATTTTTGAGAAAGAGAGCTGGAGCACATGTGCACACAAGCAGAGGAGGAGCAGAGAGAGGGGGATACAGAGGATCCAAAGTGGGCTCCGTGCTGATAGCAGACAGATGCAAAACTCAAACTCACACTGACTGAGCCACCCAGGCACCCCACTTCATTGTTGTTTAATATCAAACATTTAGACTGCAGTCCACTTGCCATGCTCTCACTTCTTCCCATCTCACTACATTCCGTGGATTCTTGCTTCTTGATGAAGACTCACATAGTCTTGATGAAGTTTACCCATAGTTAAAAGGAAAGGGGTAACCCAAAGGCAGGAATACCAAGAGGCAGGGATGGGGGGAGTACCCACCCACCCTTTTTTGAATTAATGTCTATTTAATTAATTCCTGGCCCCAGCCTACCCAAGAGACTTTAACCTCCGTGGGCAGGGACCATTTTTGTTCTAGCTCAATGTACTGTTTCTATCTGTAGCTTCTAGCAAAATGTCTCATTAACTACTTCTGAAGAATTAATGAATGAAATATAGAAAAAGTCCAATGAGCCTCAAAAAGGAGAGATAATTTAATTAGGAGCATAAGTGATAGAAATAAACTCCTTAATAACAAGTGTCAAATTTAACCTTTTATTAAACTATTTTACTTGACCCATGTCTATTGTAGCTGCTGCTCTTCCGCTTAGCTTCTAGGGCCTGTGTATCTAGTTTCTACTTGCTTATTGGCTCGTTGATACTTGCTCTGAACCCTGATCTTCAACTTCCTTCTGATGGATGATGCCATCTCAACCACAACTTCTTTGGGTCAGAGTTCCAGCTTATAAGCAGGGAATGGGCTTACTTAGATTCTTGTGGATAATCACTCAACCTCTCTATAAGCCTTACTTTTCTCAAATCTAAAATGGTGGAGATAATACCTCCACATTAAGATTTCAAAGATTAAGTAAAATGACATGCAACTGCCTTGTCCATGTTTTGGTTTCAGTCCTTTTTTTCCTCAGCACTTTGCTTGCAAAAGCTTGGCTCAGGCAAGTCTTTCGTATAAGATTTCCACTTGGCATAAGCGGAAGACAGACAGACATAAGACAGACAGACAATGATTTGATTAGCTAGACTTCTCTTACATGTACCCTGGAATTACGTAACTTCCACCCCAGAATGATGTGGTTGATGATGCAGGAGATGATGACTCACAAACATTTGGAATCTCCACTGGGGTCTGGGGGTTGGTTCCCTTCGTACTAAGCCCTTGAGTAGCAAAATATGATTTCTTCAGTAAATTAATGCAGAAGAAGCATGTTATCATCAAATAATGAGGTAGACCATTCAGAAACCATCATAATGCCATATTTGTACTTTCTCAGATATAAAGTTAAAGTGCTTTGTATAGATTCAGTAAGTAAAGCATAAAAAATGATGCCTTGACCTCAGTTATGGAATCAGTTCTGAATTGTTTTTTCTTTAAGAAGAACACATTTTTCCCTTCATGTAGTCACTTGTTTCTTTCACATTTAGGTTATGAACATGTCATCAGTACTTTCAAGCACACACTATTATTCCTCATCTGATACCGTGTTCACACATTTGGTCTTTGATGTTTCTGTCAGATATTCCCAGCAACCATCATAACTCATGCTCTTGAATTTTTAATATCACTCCACAAACAGAAATGACAAATACCTGGTCCTTTAGCAAATACACAGAAATGAAAGAAAAGGTCCTCAATAAAAATAACATTGAAATATTCTCCCAATTTTTATTTTGATCCTATTTGAAAAGTAATGGAAAAAAACATGTTGCCATCATTTTCGTGACCTCTCTAACAGACACTATATTTGCCTCAGATATTTTAAAATGAAAATGCCAAGGGTAAATTTGGAATGTTTCTGTAGAAAGCATTATGTGCAATATGTTATTTTTCAATATGTACCTACAGAAGAAATAATTCTCTTTAACAAACTGGTATTTTTCTTCTCTTTCATAAAATAAAAAATAATAGTCAATCTCTTTGTTATAAAGGATGATGAATAGATCTAATTCATTAGACTAGAACTCCTTCCCTAATCCTTCCTTTTTATGCAAATATAATCCAAGTTTCCATGACAGTGAGTCCCCACAGTACCTATCGCTGTCCCATTCTTCTGAAAAGATGGGCTTTCAATAAATCCACATCACAGTAGCCATAAGGAAAGACCTCAAATAAGCAACTACTTTGTATAATGGTTTTGCTTTCCCACTCCATTAAACTCATTGATATAGCCCAGTTATGTGTTCAAATTAACTTAAAATAGGTTTGGATTCTGATATTTAATGTAAAAAACATTTCAGAACATTGATAAATATACTTTTAATTCATTATTACTTACAGTTATCAGATATTTGATAATTTTTAAAGTTATATATGTAAATATCATCAGGTCATAAACTGTGGTGAGTAAATAATTTTATTTTTTTTAAATTTTTATCAACTTAGTTGATGCAGGAAATTCAGTTTTGTCCCTCCTTTTTTTTTTTTTTTTTTTTAATGTTTTATTTATTTCTAGGAGAGAGAGAGACAGCGTGAGCAGGGGAGGGTCAGAGAGAGAGGGAGTCAAAGACTGAAACAGGCTCCAGGCTCTGAGCTGGCAGTCAGCACAGAGCCCGACGCGGGGCTCGAACCCACAACCGCGAGATCATGACCTAAGCGAAAGTCAGACGCTTAACCGACTAAGCCACCCAGGCGCCCCTCAGTTTTGTCGCTTCTAAGTAAACTTAGTGCCTTTTGTGATTTTTTTTTCAGTAAGTCTAGAGGTTAAGTTCTGTCAGTTCAGACTTTTTTTCTTGTTCTCTTCACCTTAAGAGGGCATATGAAATTGTCGGGGTGGGTGATGTACAGAATACTCAAATATAGTTAAAGGAGAGGCATCTGACCCTATGCCATCTCTTGGAATCTACTTGGTCAACTGTTCCTCTTACTGCTGCATCCTCCAAGCTCTCTGTGGAACCACCATGGCCCCATTCCCTTTATTTTATTTTTTCAAATATTTATGTATTTATTTATTTATTATTCATTCATTCATTCATTCATTCATTCATTCATTCATTCATTTTGAGAGAGGGGGCTGAGAGAGGAGAAGAGAGATAATCCCCAGCAGGTTCCATGCTGTCAGCACAGAGCCTGATGCAGGGCTCAATCCTATGAACCATGAGATTATGCTCTGAGCCAGATCAAGAGTTGACACTCAACCGACTGAGCCACCAAGGCAACCCTGTCCCACCGTTTAGATCCACTGAGGATGCTGAACCTCTCAGTCATTTCTACCCTCTTCTCTGGAGGCACAGGAATTTCAGGATTTTCTCTTGGGTCTCTTAGGTTAGTATAATCTTGGTTGAATGTGTTATCATTGCTTCATTTGGCTCACATTTTTACATGAAGACTAAGGCACCAAGCTGTCATGGAAGGATTCAGTACAAACCCTCTGGATTGATGGTTTAGGCATGTTTTATCATCAGTTCTTCCTAAACATACCTGGAGTTCCCAGTGACCTCACAACCATCCCAACACCCATCTCCTTCAACTTAACGAAGGGTAGGGAGTCCAGCAGGGCTCAGTATTAGGAATCTGAATCCAATCTTTCTCTTCCCTTTCTGAAGTTTCTCTTTCCTTAGCATGATCTAACATCATTTTATTCATGAGTTAAGATCATTTTGTCCTCTATTCTCTTTTCAATTTTCTGTTTATGGAATAAGCTTTACATTAGGCTATGTGAGACACATATGATTAGAGTTCTAAAATGTCTATTTATTGAAAACCAGAAACCATGGCTTTTAAAGACTACTGTCTTTGTTATACGTTCTGAAAGCTCATTTTGGAACTGAAAACCAAAAGTTTTGATACTATACACATGCTTTCCACTTAAGTGACCCTGAAACAATAAAATTTACTGATTCACCATGGAGAAGAAAGTTGTAGGTGATTATTTGAAAATTATGGGATAAATTCTTTTTTAAAATTTTTAATGTTTTATTTATTTCTGAGAGAGAGACAGACAGACAGACAGTGTGAGCAGGGGAGGGACAGAGAGAGAGGGAGACACAGAATCTGAAGCAGGATCCAGGCTCTGAGCTAGCTGTCAAAACAGAGCCTGACATGGGGCTCAGACTCATGAATTATGAGATCATGACCTGAGCTGAAGCCAGACGTTTAACCGACTGAGCCACCCAGGCGCCCCTAAAGGGATAAATTCTTAATTAGTTTCTTCAAAGTTTTACCACCTTGAACATTTTTTTCCAAACAGTATTGTGTTAGTAACTGTTCCTTAATCCATAAATTTTCCATGTTGGGGAAATTGGCAATTAATATGTAACTGAAAATATCACCAGTAGCAGGAAGAGAACCCAACCTCGACCATCAGCTTTTAATCAGATTTAGTATTTTATTCTGAAAAACTCATTTGACAACAGTATTGAAGTTGAATATTAAGTGTAGATAGAACTACACTTAAGTGAATATTAAGTTCTAGATAGAGCTTATTAACATAATTTTAAAAATCAGAATTCTTTTAAGATTAAACAGCATTAAAAAGAGTGGACAAGGGAGGTGGAGGGAAATGGTCCCACATAGTCTATGTGTGTGAGAGGTGGAGGACACATCAGGGACATCATGCAAAATGCTCAGTGAGCCAAACAGAATAAATTGGTGTGTGATGATTATTCACAGTGTCAATGTATTCAACTGAAAATCTCACCAGTTTTCAAATGCTAGAGATTTCATGACCAGTGGCTAAAGATAAAGAACAGTAACATTCTAACACTCAAACTCTCTCATGGTCCCCAGAGGCAAAATGACATGCTAAGTGTAAGCTTAGATATTTGTTTGTTTACTTATATGTAGAATATTTCTTCTTCTTAGTAGCTTTTTCCCCCAACATATCTTGGGTGTTTTTTTTTTTACTTTGTTTTGTTTATGGAGAATGGCAATTTGTTAATTGGCAATTGGCAATATGTGAGATTACTGAAGTATAATCATAGATTTTTAGGCACAGAAATGAGACCATTTAAAATATTTCCTTGCATATTTTGGGATGGACAAGAATATGTCATATAAAATAGGAAACTCAGATCTTACTAGTAGTGAATAGTGTCGTTTAGATGGAATGTCAACTTCAAACAATGAGAATTTCATGTATGGGGTCTTTGAATTAAACTCAGTGGCTTGAACTGAATTTAGAGTAATGCCAAATAAATGGTTTTGTGAAAACTGAGGAATTGCCTTTCCTATTTTCTACATTATAAAATATCCTGTACCCTTTGCTTTTTTCCTGTCAGACTATTCCAAATCTATCATTCAGCCATCAGTATAATATCAACCTATTCTGGAATATACATTGCTCTCAAAGTTTACTCTGTTGAAATTTTTTGGCAAGTTAACTTTTAAAATAAAGCTTTCCCTAAGACTTTTAAAAGGAAAAGTAGACATCTATGTGGATAAATTATTAAGTTCATTGCCATCATGTAAAATTTCACACAGTTAATGATTATTTCATTTGAAATGAGATGATATGGTCTTTACATCTGAGGAAAGACCTGAGATGCAACCATAATTAATTTTTTCATAGATGCATCTTTCAATATACCTTTCAATATATATTTATATTATATATTATATTTCATAGAATTATTAAATTCTTATATTGTACACACAATATAAGCTGAAAATTCTTCCTTTTACAACAATATAAATTGAAAATTTTCTCAAAAATTTCTGTTTAAAATTTTCTGGATTTTATAAATTATTTTCAGAAAAGTCTTGGATACTTTGTTATAATTGTCTTTTAAATCAGTGCTTAATGTTTTTTGAAGTAAATATCCATTATGATAAATTTCAGAAACTCATGTAAACAGTTGTCATAAAATTTATTTTCTCTCAATTTATCCCATAGATAGAGTTCAAACTGTTATATGAGCTTATATTTACATTAGATTTGAGAAACTTCTGCCTTATATTCTAACCGTTAAAAAATAATAACTTCTGATAATTATATTTTTTTCAGTTTGGTTCTGGTTTAAATGAGGTGCTTTAAAAGTTGAAAGAAAAGCAGGTTTTTAAAATGTTGAATAAATTTCAGATAATACTTCTTCATTACATACTAGTTACATCTCAAGTAGTTGAGATAATTATCAGTTGGACAAGATAGTGATTTCTGCCTTGGGCAAGTGACTCAACTCCCCCCCAAAAACCTTGCCCTCTCTTAGCTCTAGTCTTTGCACATGCAGCTCTGACCATCTGTAACAGTCTTTCCTTCCTCTTTGGCCACGGTATACTAATTCTGCTCAGCTTCCTCTGCAGAGTCTCCTCTGACCGTATTCACCCTGGTTCAGCTGCTTTACCCAATGCTTCACTGATTAACATGCTTACTCACATCACATCACCCACTTTACAAACACTCTTCTACAAACAGTAAGAGGCAAGTCCCTCATCTTATCAGCTTATGTGCCAACTGGGGACAAAAACAAAAAGAAGTAAGTCATTATATAGTATGCACAAAAGATATTCAATATTCTATTCTATATCTTTTGTTTGTTTCTTGTGTCTCTCATAATCTTTCCCTTTTCGGGACACCGAAGTCTTCCTCAACTACTTTTAATTTAACAACTACATAGCACTTTATTATGTAGACTTACCGTGGTTTTAAAAACAACTTCCAATTGAAGAAATTTTATGTTCTTTTCAATCTTAAACTTACTAAAAGCTGCAATGACTATTACACAATTCATTTCATACTTGCAGAAGTTCTCCTGAGTAAATTCCCAGAAGTGAGTTTGTCAGGTTGAAGGGTATACGTTTTTGTAATTTTGTAGCTGTTATTCAATTGTTTTCCAGAGGATACATCAATATATACTCCCACGATGATACATGAGTTACTCATCAACCATGTTAATACCAAGAGAATGTATAATCTAAGTTTTGAATTCTTGCCAATCCAAGAGGTGAACAATGTTATTTCATTGTAGTTTTAATTTATCTTTTTCTTACTTTTAGTGAGGAATGGAGAGGTGTTCTTTTTAACATTTAAGAGGCATTTTCCTTTTCTATATGATCAACTTACATCTTTTGGTCGTTTTGGGGGGGTTATTTTACATTATCGATATCTAGATATTTTTGTACTAGGAAGATTAATCTCTTGTGACATGAGTTATAAATAAATACTTTTAAATAGATTGTGTTTTATAGAACTTTCTCTTATGATTCATTAATCTGTGGAGATGATGTTATGACTTTCTCTTTAGCATTTTAAGTGTAGCACGTTTATATTAATTGATTTGTTAACACAGTATTACATTTTTTTCATTCTGAAGTTTTGTGATAGAGTAATATTTTATAGAAATATTCAAATTCATTGCTCTTATATCTTAGTATGATTTATTTTTCCATGTGGCATTAGCATCACCTTGTCTTGTATCCAATTAAAAGAAAATTTTCAGGGGCGCCTGGGTGGCTTAGTTGGTTAAGCGGCCGACTTTCGCTTAGGTCATGATCTCGCAGTTCGTGGGTTCGAGCCCCGTGTCGGGCTCTGTGCTGACTGCCAGCTCAGAGCCTGGAAGCTGCTTCAGATTCTGTGTCTCCCTCTCTCTCTGACCCTCCCCTGCTCACGCTGTCTCTCTCTCTCTCTCCTAGAAATAAATAAAACATTAAAAAATTTTAAAAAAATTCTTCAGGGTTGATTTGGGCTTAGGTCATGACCCCAGGGTCATTGGGATTGAGCCCTGCATCGGGCTCCATACTGAGCTGGGAGCCTGCTTAAGATTCTCTCTCTCCCCGTGCCCCTCTCGGCTGCTTGTACTCTCTTTCTCTAAAACAAAAAAATAAAAATGAAAATAAATCCTGCATATTTTTTGCTGGGATCATACTAAATTTGAACATTAACTAGAGGAAAACTATTTTTTTCTTCATGTTGAATATTATCAAATATTTTTACTGTTCAGATTCAGGAGAGTTTTAAATTTTTCTTTGTGTAGGTCTATAACATTTCTTGGTAATAGATTCATTTGTTGTAATTGCATATTTCAAATATTTATATTTCATATTAACTTTGTGCCAGACTTCCACATTAAATAAGGTTTTTTGTTCATACCAGATACAAAATCATATAGTTTGAAAGTAGTGATAATTTACTTTCTCTTTTCCAATTTTTATAACTGAAAAATCTTAGTGTTGGTTGAAAGCATTTTTAGTGTTTTCCATTAAGTGCAAGTTTGACTTTTAGTACAACAAAGATATTCTAATCTGTATTATCGTAATCATTGTAATAACTTATCTTCCTGTTACAATTTTGTTTCATTTAGATTTTCTTTTAATTAACAACAGTTGCTGAAGGTAGCAGATGTCTTTACAGGGCCTAAAGGAATGTTCCTATGATGGTCTCTTTAGCTTTATTATACTGTAATAAATTATATAGTAATAAATTTGCTAATATGAAGCCATTTTTGCATTTCTTAAATAAACTCTCACATTCATAACACACTATTATTTTAATGTGCTATTTGAGTCTCTTTTTATGATTTTTATATTAAATATTCTTAAGTCATATGGGCTTCGGCCTTTCTTTATGTGTGCAATTCTATTCCGGTTTGATATTGATATTATATTTGTTCCCAAAAAAGTGGAAATCTCTCCCATACTCCTTTTTTCCCTTGGTATTAGTTTTGTTTTTTATGCTTTTGAATTGTTTAAATAATCTTGGAATGATCTACTCTGAAAAATGTGGCAGAATTTCCTTATGAGATCACTTTCTCTTAGGAATTTTAGGTATTTGAGATGTTTCTTTAATTCTTCTATTAAAATCTTTAGATTTAGATTTCTTTTCTGGAATTAGTTGGGATAAATAAATTCCCTTAGAAAATTCCATTCTAATAGAGGTTTTAAAACTAATTTTAGCCATCTCTCTTGTGATGGACTTACTTTTCCCCATTTTGTGATTATTCTTCCCCATGTTTTATTTTTTATAGCTACACTTGTCTTGTGTTTTCTCAATTCATTGATGACTTTCACCCTCACAAAAATTACTTTTTTATTTATATATCATTGTAACTTATTTTATGTTTTCTAATCATTAATTCCAGCTTTTATCTTTATTAAATTTTATATTACAGCTTTATTTCAGTTATTTTATTGTTCTATATGACTTTTTTAATCTTATTATTGATTTATTTGCTTCATTTAAAAATGTTTCTGTTGATCTGAATGTAAAGGTATGAATTTTTCTCTATGTACTACTATTCTATCAATATCTAAAAGATATTGGTCTGTAGTGTTTTCATTATTTTTTAAAGAAATTCTACCATTTCAATTTGATCAGAAAAGTAATTTGAGATAGACTTTATTTTAATTTCCCAAGTAATTGAGTCTTCTTGGGGTTTTTTTGAAAATCTTATTAATTGCTATTTTTATTGGATTGTAATCAGAAGATATAATCAGCAATTTAACCACTTTGGAAATATTACATTTTTTTGTAGTTAATTTTAGTCAATATTTTATGAGCATTTCTTAGAAAGCTATAATCTTTATTTCAGAGCAAAGCATTAAACATTTATCAATTAGATTTACCTCTTAATTGATATTTTATTTACCTGGTCTGTCATAGACTGAAAGAGGTCAATAAAATGCTACTGAAATCATAAGCTATTTCAATTTCTGTAATGTTACTTCCCTGTTGTGTGATGTCTAGAAATTCATGTCTGTTTTGTCTTTTGATGAATATCTTAATTCATCAGCATTATAAAATGCCCTTTTCCAAAACATTTAACTCTTTTTGGTCTGAATTTCATCTTGTCTGGTATAAAGATTTCATCTACCCTTGCTTTATTTGTGCATTTTCTATTTATGCCTGTGATTAACCTTCTAGTCTACTTATTTCTGAATCACTCATTTTAATTGATTTTCTTTGATTTATGGTGCAATCAGATAACTTTGTCTTTCAGTACTTGAATTAAACCCATTGACTTTCATTGCCTTGATGGCTATGTCTAGTCTTATTCCAATACCACTTAATGTCATATTTCTGTTTCTAGATTGTTAAAATGTTTACTTATTTAAAGAGAGAAAGGGGGAGAGTTGGGTGGGAGAGAGGTGCAAAGAGAGAGAAGAGATAGAATCCCAAACCATGCTGTCAGCAAAGTCCCACACCAGGTGTGAACTCATAAACTGAAATCAAGAGTTGGATGCTTAACCAAGTGAGCCATCTAGGCATCCCTGTTTCTAGATCTTTTTAGTCTTTCAACATGAGATCTGTTCTGCTGTTTTGTTCGTTATTTTTCAGGCATTAGTTCTGATATTTTGGATTTTAATTTAAAATTGTAATCTTTCTTGTTTTCTTCTATTCGTTCTCTTCCATGAGCAGATGTCTGTTTCCTTCTGCCCAAACTCCTATCACCCCATGCCTTAGACAATTTTGACTTTCTTGGTGTTTAGTATGTATTCTTCGATCTAATTATACTTCTATTACTTCATTCATCAAGTTTAAATATGGATGATCAGTGAAATTACTTTACTTTCCCTCATTTTGCCAGCTGTCTATTTTCATGTTGTCATATAGCATTCTCTTTCATCATGTTCTGTCACCTTCTTGCCCACGCTTGTTTAATCCTAGTCCTGCCATTAAATGGATCCTGTAACCACCTATGACTTTTTGTCATAGTGCCCATAGGCATCTCGTGGCTGACTTAAGTTCACCCTCACATAGATTTTCATGAGAATTCGTGGGAAAAATATCAGCTGATCTCTTGCTGAAGCAACACCAGTAATCTTTATACAATTTGGCTTATCCACACGTAGTATTTATGCATTACATTTCTTTCTATTTAGGGAATATTACATAGATATTTCTACATTACTCTATAGATACTTCTACATTATCTCTTCATTAGAGAGTTGTGTTTATTGAATTTGAAACAGATCTCATATTTTTCCTTTATTTTCTCTTTACCACTTTGCCTGAAATCGCAGTATTTTTCTTCATCCCTAAAATTCAGTAACTAATAAACTTTAAATAAAATTGACCAATCTTGAACAATTCTCCCCAATTCAGTGTTGCATTTTTTTCAGTATGGTTGATCCAAAGCATTTTCTAGTCAATATAGTTGTCTTGAATTATAACTTTTTAAAAAGTTCTTTCTTTTTTATTGCTTTTTGTCTTTAGAAATTTACTTTTGTTTTGATAGAGCCCCTTTGCTAATTACATTTATTACTTTCCCTCTTGGCTATTTCAAATTTTTCTTTTTTTTCTTTTTCATTTTGCTTATTTTTCTCATAGAGTTTAATTTTTCTCACAGTTTATTTTTCTGACCATTACTGTCTTTTCCTGAGCTTATTAGCTTCCTTGCATTCTTTCCAAATCCTTTTTATATTTCTTTTAAGTCTTTTATTTTTCTTTTTTGAATTTTTCTTGATTTCTGCAAGTTATCCCTCCTATTGTCAAGGTATATCAATCTATTTCTGCATTTCTACTTGGCATTTTTCCATCATATGGAATATTTCTTCATTCAGTTGCTACTGTTTTATTTATTTACTCACTTGTTTTACATTTTCTTCAGCTTTCTGACAACATTTTCCTGGTGCATGTTTTTCTTAATCTGTGGGTAGATTTTTCTCTTTTTACATGTTTCATGCAAAATCTTTGTGACAGTGCAATACCCAGTTCCTTTTCATACTGCTCCGCAGTAAATGGGTTGAATTTTCCTGGGTCAGCCATCTGGGGAGATGACTAAACTGGAAGTTAGGTAAGGAGCCCGGGTAGCCTCTCAGGTATCTTCTTCTCTGACTACTTCCAACTATTAGAGCTCCTCTTGTTTCTTTATATAAAAACCCTTTCTCTTCTTTTCTTTTTAAATATAGCAGCCATTCTAAAAGTAATCCTGCTGACCCCTGTACTTTACCTATGATTTTATCAAGGGTATAGCTTTTGAGATTAAAATAAGAAAACCTTGCCTTCACATCAGAAAGTATGTTTTTACTGGAACTTCCTCAGGTATTATATCCCTTGGGCTTTCACTGCTTGGCCCTGATCCTTTTCTTTCATTGCTCCTACACAGCTTCTACCCATGCAAGCATTTCAGGCAAAAAAAATGTGGTGTTGAGGTGATGTTGGGGTGAGGTGGGGAGAGGTGTTTCATAAAGTTTGAGGATGAATCATTTGAAATCAGACAGAAATATTAGAAATAATGTTTGAAAGTTAAGCTTGGACTAATAGGCTATGAATGTGTCCTTTCAAGTAAAAAGAAGCCATATGATATTTTTAAGTGGTAGGGTAAAAGCATTAGTTATCTTACATAATTAATCTTTGCTGACTATAAGTATATGTTACATATACGTAGAAAAATATATGTGTGTGTATATATATATATAGGTATATATCTAATGTACAAAATAAGCTAATTTTTAGAATTTAAAAAAGTTTGAACTAATAAATATAGATTGAATATATAATTATAGTTTTTCTCTGATGCAATAACCATATATGCCTGTAAGAAAATTCTGAAAAACATAAGTCCAAATAAAACAGAAAATAAAAGGGGAGCCTGGGTGGCTTAGTTGGTTAAGCGTCCAACTTTTGCTTAGGTCATGATCTCGCGGTTCGTGGGTTTGAGCCCCGCTTCGGGCTCTGTGCTGACAGCCAGCTCAGAGCCTGGAGCCTGTTTCAGAGTCTGTGACTCCCTCTCTCTCTCTGACCCTCCCGTGCTCACGCTGTCTCTCTCTCTCCTAGAAATAAATAAAAATATTAAAAAAAAAAAAAACAGAAAATAAAAATCTTAACATCTTGGCCAGAATTACATATCAGTGCATACATTATATTTTATCAATGTTGTTTTTTAATATAGTCTCTAAAATTGGAATAATATTCTAAATATTGTGGTCTCCACTTTATACATTTTGAATACATATTCTTTCAAATAGGAATTTTATAATGGATTCAATAGTATTCCATTGTACGACAGTAGTATAATTCATGTTATTAACTCTCTATTCCAAGATATTTAGGTGTTTTGACACTGTAAATCGTATTGTGCTCATTGTCTGAGTACATAAATTTTAGCATACTTCAGTTATATGATCCAAATAGTCCTTTGAATAAATTGGAAAGAACAAAAGTCCTGGGACATGAAATTCTACATATTTTTCACATATGTTTTTAAATTGTACCCTATAAATGTTTTATTACTTATTATTCTCATGATTAGACAAACAACTTACTTTTCTTTGAATCCTTGGTGAAAATAGGCATCATACTTTTTGAATGACTTTGCCAATTTGGTATATGGAGTTCATACGGCCTCATCTTTTTTTTTAATTTTTAAAAATGTTTATTTATTTTTGAGAGAAAGAGAAAGAGAGGGAGAGACAGAGTATGAGCAGGGAAGGAGTGGAGAGAGAGGGAGACACAGAATCCGAAGCAGGCTCCAGGCTCCAAGCTGTCAGCACAGAGCCCGATGCAGGGCTGAAATTCAGGAACCGTGAGATCATGTCGTGAGCCGAAGTCAGACACTTAACCGAATGAGCCACCTAGGCACCCCTTGGACAGTCTCATCTTAATGTTACTTCACATTTTAAAAATCATTACAAAGATTAAGTTTTTCTCCCTGAATTTGTGGTACATTTGTATTTCAGCTTTTATAATGCCCTGTTCATCCTCTATGTCTGGGTAGCTTTGGGGGCAGTGCCCTTTCTCTGGCAAAAAACAAAAAACAAAAAAACAACTTGATGAAAACTCATACATGGCAAGTAGCAGCCTTCTCCCCATCTTTGGTTTGCCTTTTAATTTTATCTGTCCTTTCAGTACAGAATTTTAAATGTTTACAAACCTATTAATATTTCCTTCTACATGTTCTTTTGTTTTTAAAGTAAAAAATTTTTCTTTTGAAAACCATATAAATATGGGATATCTTTTTCTTCATCCTTGCATTATTTTGAAATGTGACAATTATCACTCATTTTATTATTTATTTATAAATATAATCTAATGTCAGGTTGGCTAACATACAGTGTATACAGTGTGCTCTTGGCTTCGGGAATAGATTCCCATGATTCATCGCTTACATATGACACCCAGTGCTCATCTCAACAAGTGCCCTCCTCAATGCCCATCACCCATTTTCCCTTCTCCCACCACCAATCAACCCTCAGTTTGTTCTTTGTATTTAAGGGTCTTTTATGGTTTACCCACCTCTCTGTTGGAACTTATTTTTTCCCCGACCCTTCCCCCATGGTCTTCTGTTATGTTTCTCAAATTCCACATATGAGTGCCAGCATATGATATCTGTTTTTGACTGGCTTATTTCACTTAGCATAATGCCCTCCAGTTCTATCCATGCTGTTGCAAATGGCAAGATTTCATTTTTTTCTCATTACCAAGTAGCATTCCATTGTATATGTAAACCACATCTTTATTCATTCTTTGTTGATGGACATTTGGGCTCTTTCCATAATTTGGCTATTATTGAAAGTGCTGCTATAAACATTGAGTCTTTCCTGGTCCCATACAAATTTTAGGACTGTTTGTTCTAATTCTGAGAAGAATACCAGTGCAATTCTGATTGGGATTGCATTGAATGTGTAGATTGCTTTGGGTAGTATTGATATTTTAACAATATTTGTTCTTCCAATCTATAACATGGAATGTTTTTCTATTTCTTTGTGCCTCCTTCAATTTATTTCATAAGTTTTCTATAGTTTTCAGCATACAGATCTTTTACATCTTTGGTTAGGTTTATTCCTAGGTATTTTATGGCATTCGGTGCAATTGTAAACGGGATTGATTTCCTGATTTCTCTTTCTGTTGCTTCATTATTGGTGTATATAAATGCAATTTATTTCTGTACATTGATTTTGTATCTGGCAACTTTGCTGAATTTATGTATCAGTTCTAGCAGCTTTTTGGTGGAGTCTTTCAGTTTTTCCATGTAGAGTATCATGTCTGGGAAAAGTGAAAGTTTGACTTCATCTTTGCCAATTCTGATCCCTTTTATTTCCTTTTATTGTCTGATGGCTGATGCTAGGACTTCCAGCACTGTGTTAAACAACAGTGGTAAGAGTGGACGTCCCTGTCGTGTTCCTGGTCTCAGGGGTAAAGCTCTCAGTTTTTCCCCATTAAGGATGATGTTAGCTGTGGACTTTTCAAATATGGCTTTTATGATGTTAATGATGTTCCCCTTATGCCAACTTTCTTGAGGGTTTTTATTAATAAAGGATGCTGTATTTTGTCAAATGCTTTTTCTGCATCTATTGACAGGATCATATGGTTCTTATCCTTCCTTCTATTAATGTGATGTATTACATTGATTGATTTGTGAATATTGACAAGGCCTCAGCCCAGGAATGAAGCCCACTTGATCATGGTGAATAATTCTTTTAATGTGCTGTCGAATGTGATATGCTAGCATCTTGTTGCGAATTTTTGCATCCATGTTCATTGGGGATAGTGGCCTCTAATTCTCCTTTTTAGTGGGATCTCTGGCTTGAGAATCAAAGTAATGTTGGCTTCACAGAATGAGTCCGGAAACTTTTCTTCTATTTCTATTTTTTGGAATAGCTTTAGAAGAATAGATATTAACTCCTTTTTAAATATCTGGCAGAATTCCCCAGGGAAGCCATCTGACCCAGAACTCTTATTTGTTGTGAGATATTTGATAATTGATTCAATTTCTTCACTGGTTATGGGTTTGTTCAAAATTTCTATTCGTCCTTGAGATCTCTTAGTGCATGGGTATCTAAGAATTTGTCCATTTTTTCCAGATTGTCCAGTTAGTTGGCATATAATTTTTCATAGTATTCTCTAATTTTTTTGTATTTCTGGATATTGATTGTGATCGCCTCTTTCATTCATGATTTTATCTATTTGGGTTCTCTCTCTT
The DNA here is from genome assembly GCA_017311185.1 of Proteles cristata cristata. NCBI lineage: Eukaryota > Metazoa > Chordata > Mammalia > Carnivora > Hyaenidae > Proteles > Proteles cristata. The sequence goes on from JAESUZ010000705.1 coordinate 65,322, forward strand.
TTTGAGAAGTCTGGCTAGGGTTTTATCAATTTTATTTATTTTTTCAAAAATAATACCAGCTCTTGCATTTATTGATCTAGTCTACTGTTTGGTTTTTTAGATTCTATACTGTTTATGTCTGCTCTAATCTTTATTATTTCTCTTCTTCTGTTCACTTTGGGCTTTCTTTGCTGTTCTGCTTCTAGTTCCTTTAGATATGCAATTAGGCTTTGTATTTGGGATGAGATAGGGCTGCATTGCAATGTATTTTCCTCTTAGAACTGTCTTTGCTGCATCCCAAAGCGTTTGGGTTGTTGTGTTTCCATTTTCATTGCTTCCATATATTTTTTACTTTCTTCTTTAGTTTCCTGGTTGACCCATTCATTCTTGGTAGGAATTTCTTTAACCTACATGCATTTGGAAGCTTTCCAAATTTTTTGTCATTGATTTCAAGTTTCATAGCATTGTGATCTGAAAATATGCATGGTATGATCTCAATTCTTTTATATTTATTGAGGGCTATTTTGTGACCCAATATGTGACCTACCTTGGAGAATGTTCCACGTACACTCAAGAAGAATGGGTATTCTGCTTTAGGTTGAAAAGTTCTGAATATATCTATCAAATCTGTTTGGTCCAGTGTATTCTTCAAGCCTTTGTTTCTTTATTGATTTTCTCCCTAGATGATCTGTCCATTGCTATAAGTAGAGTATTAAAGTACCTGCAATTACTGTATTCTTAGCAAGAAGATTGCTTATCTTTGTAATTACTTGATTTATATATTGGGGACTCCAAGTTGGGGGTCTAAACATTTACAATTGTTAGCTCTTCTTGATGGATAGTGGCCATAATTATGATATAACACCCTTCCTCATCTCTTGTTACAGCCTGTAGTTTAAAATCTAGTTTGTCTGATATAAGTATTGCTACTCTAGCTTTCTTTTGACTTCCAGTAGCATAATAGATGCTTCTCTACCCACTCACTTTCAATCTGAAGGTGTCCTCAGGTCTAAAATGAGTGTCTTGTAGACAGCATATAGATGGATCTTGCTTTTTTTTTTTTTTTAGTCCATTCTGATACTGAATGTCTTTTGATTGGGCATTTAGACCATTTACATTCAGTGATTATTGAAAGATATGGATTTAGTGTAATTGTGTTACCTGTAGGTTTCATGCTTATGGTGGTGTCTCTGGTCCTTTGTAGTTGTTGCAACATTCCACTCACAAGTCTCCCTTAGGATCTCTTGCAGCTCTGGTTTAGTGGTCATGAACTCCTTTAGTTTCTGTTTGTCTGGGAAAACCTTTACCTCTCCTTCTATTCTGAATGACAGCCTTGCTGGTTAAAGGATTCTTGGCTGCATATTTTTTCTATTCAGCACATTGAATATTTCCTGCCACTCCCTTCTGGCTGGCCAAGTTTCAGTGGACAAGTCTGCTACTACCCTTATGCATCTATGCTTGTAGATTAAGACCCATTTTTCCTAGCTGCTTTCAGAATTCTCTCTTTATCTTTGTATTTTGCCAGTTTCACTATCATATGCCTTGGGGAAGACCTATTTTTGTTGAATATGAAGGGAATTCTCTGTGTCTCCTGGGTTTGAATGTTTGCTTCCTTCCCCAGATTAGGGAAGTTCTCAGCTATAATTTCTTGAAGTGAAACTTCTGCCCCCTTCTCTCTCTTTTCTTCTGGAACTTCTATGATATGGATATTATTACGTTTCATTGAATCACTTAGTTCTCTAATTCTTCTCTGATGGTCCAGTATTTTCTTATCTCTCGTTTTCATGGCTTCATCTTGTTCCATAATTTTGTTTTCTATTTCACTTATTCTCCCCTCTGCTTCCTCTATCCTTGCTGTCACTGCATCTAGGTTATTTTGCACTTCATTTACAGCATTTCTTAATTCACTGTGATTTATTTATTAGTTCCTCGATCTCTGAAGCAATAGCCTGCTGTCTTCTGTGCTCTTCTCAAACCCCAGCTATTATTCTAAATTCTTGATCAGATATATTGTTTATATCTGTTTTGAGCAATTCTCTAGCTGTCCTTTCTTCCTGGAATTTCTCTCGAGAAATATTCTCCATTATTCCTGGAGATTTTTTCCACTTCATCATTTTGGCTAGTTTTCTGTCCTTTATGTGTTTTAATAGCTTGTTTTGTGTCCTAACCTGTGACCACTTCTATATTAAAAAGAGGTCATACATTCTCCAGACCCTGGCCTTTTGAGAGGTGTTTTTGGAGTGCGCTGGATACTTCCTGTTGTGACTCTGGTAGCTTTATCCTCTACTTGCAGTGGTGGTTTGGACCTTCCAACACACGTGCTTTGATTTGTTCATTGAAGTAACTCTCAAAAAAAAATAAAAACATTAACATTTATTTATTTTTGAGAGACAGAGACAGAGCATGAGTAGGGGAGGAGTAGACAGAGAGGGAGACACAGAATTTGAAGCAGGCTCCAGGTTCTGAGCTATCAGAATGGACCCCAACATGGGGCTTGAACCTACAAACTGAGAGATCATGACCTGAGCCAAAGTTGGGATGCTTAACCAACTGAGCCACCCAGGTGCTCCCTACCCTGGAAAAAATTAAAAAGGGGAGATGGCAGAAGAAGCCCTATCCCATACAAAGATAGAAATGACAGGGTTAGGGAAAATGAAAAGAAGAAAAAAAAATGACCAGGCAGAGAATCAGAGAAACTATACGGCTCAATCCAGAGAGAGAGAGAGAGAGGAAAATAAAGAAGGAGATACAGAAAAGGTGTAAAAAGAATAGATTAAAAATGTCTGCTTGAACAAGCCAGCAACCAGAATAGAGAAGGAAAGTAATAAGAGGAAGAAAAGAAGGAAAGAAACATAGTTAGAAATAACCAAGAATCAAATCAGAAAATGAAAAAAAGCTGGACTGACATCTGATGCTGCCTTGGAATCGATGGCTGTACTGATCTGGAGGAGGTACTGTCTGGTTTGGTCATTGTCAATCTTGCTCTGATAGATTTGCAGTTACCAGGCACAGAGAAGCAGGGTTTGATGTAAGTGGGTCTTGCCTCCACTGTGTGTCCAATGTCCTGCTCCCTGAAGCCCCACCTCATTGGTGACAAGGAGAAAAATGGTGACACCCCAATCTCTCCTCCCCGAACCAGGTGTCCCAAATCCCTCTGTTCAGGCTATCCTCACAGTCCCACACAGGCATGAGCTAGCCTCTGTGTGCTGGTCCACAGTCTCCGGCTCCTCCCTGGTGCTTGGCTGAAATTCAAACCGTGATGTCTTAAAGGAGCTGGCTCCACCCACCCTCCCTGGTTCTAGGGGTAGTGCCACTCTGCCCAGCTGACAAAGGGCCTCTGGCTGGTGGGTGCCTGCAGAGTCTTTTGTTCTTGGAAGCTATTATCTTCTTCCCACAGCACTCAAGGGAGGGAACTGCTGTCTCCAACTGACCCTCCGCGCTGACTACAGAGCCCAGGGCTGGCTCCCCCACCCCTTCTGATGCATATAAAGGATGACAGGCCTCCGTCTGGAGAGAGACCCACAACCAGAGATCCAATTAAAAATTGGTTCTTTCTCCTTTTTTTCCATTCCCTGGTCCACGGTTTTTCTCTTGTCCAAATACAATCCTACACTTCCACAGCCTCTCTTCCTTTTGCCTCTCCACAGAAGGGGATTCCTCCCCTCTGTGCCTACACCACTCATTTCATCTCTCAAAATTTGCAGTCATGCACCTGTGGCCTGCCAAGTTGTCCTTGTGGGTCCCTGGAGATGTTTCTGTCACTCTGTAGTCTGGATTCCTGGAATTCTGTCTTCTGGCCTCAGTGCTGCTGTGTTTGAGGGATGAGGGAACTTCAGTCCCCTACTTTTCTGCCGTGTTGACTCCTCTCAAATTATCACTTATTTTAAATTGTTACATGATCTGAGGGCTATTTTTTTATATTTTCTCTCATGTTCCATTTGTCTCCTTGATGCTTCTCTCAGTATTCTTGTGCACAATCATTTTGTGAATTTTATAACATGCTAATAGAATAATACATGGAATATTAGCCATTATAGTCTTCTATTTCAAAATTTATTATTTTTACTCATGTTTTCTCTAAACTTAAAAATATTTTGGGGCGCCTGTGTGGCTCAGTCGCTGGAGCGTCTGACTTTGGCTCAAGTCATGATCTCACAGTTCGTGGGTTTGAGGCCCTCATCGGGCTCTATGCTGACTGCCAGCTCAGAGTCTGGAGCCTGTTTCAGATTCTGTGTCTCCCTCTCTCTCTGACTCTCCCCTGCTCATGCTGTCTCTCTCTCTCAGAAATAAATAAAAAACATTTAAAAAAATATTGTGCCCAATTCTAACAAAATGACATGGAATTTTTTTTTTGCAGCATTAAAACCAAAACTTTATTGGGGCGCCTGGGTGACTCTGTCAGTTAAGTGTCTGACTTGATCTAGATTCAGGTCGTGATCTCACAGTTGATGAGACTGAGCCATGGGCTCTGCACTGACAGCGAGGAGTCTGCTTGGGATTCTCTTCCTCCCTCCCTCTCTGCCCCTTCCCTGCTCACTTGCCTGTGCTTGCAGCTTGCTTTCTCTCTTTCTCTCTCTTTGTCTCAAATAAATAAATAAACTTTTAAAAAACTTAAAAATTTATTTAAGGAGAAGAGATTATCAGAAATATTGAATTCATGTTTCCCAAACTTTATATTTTCTTTAAATTGTTTTATAATTCTTTTCCTCTACTGTACACACACAAATACATGTATATAATTTTTCTAATTTATTTCTCACTTAAAAAAAATGAAGTAGGGGCACCTGAGTGGCTTAGTCGGTTAAGCGTCTGACTTCAGCTCAGGTCATGATCTCATGGTTCATGGGTTCGAGCCCTGCATCGGGCTCTGTGCTTACAGCTAGCTCAGAGCCTGAAGCCTGTTTCAGATTCTGTGTCTCCCTCTCTCACTGACCCTCTCCTGCTCACGCTGCCTCTCTCTCTCTCTCTCTCAGAAATAAATAAAACATTACAAAAAATTTTTAAAAAAAGAAGTAAAAGCAGTCAATTTCCCTAGGAAATTATTAAAAAACTTATAACAATTGGTTTTTCTTACACCATTTCTCTTTAGGGAACCTGTTGTGAAAAATATATTATTGTATTAATTGCTTTGTCATTTTGAGCTTTTACCTTTGTTTTAAAACCTAATAAAAACACTCAACATTTTTTGTTCAATTTATTTTAAATAAGAAAATATCATTAAGTATAGATTTTCAGATGATTTAACTGTAGAAAAATAATATAGTTATATGAATAAATTGATTTTATCATTCTTGATAGGGTTATAAATATTAATTGCCTTATGATATCATATAACATATATATATGCTTATATATTTGATGAATCACAACCCAAATGGCTTTCATATGCAGACCCCAGGTTACTATATTAATTGCTGTTACTTTTTTAGACCAAAATATTTAATGCTCTTATTTATGTTTTAGGTTAGTGGGATGGTTTGGCCATGAACTCAGCACCAGATTTAAGATGGATAACAGTAAGTACATTCAGTTTCACTTCACAAGTCATTTTAATTTACCTTTATTTCAGTTTTCATCTGTCTTTGCATGGTATGTACTATACATGCTTCATGAAGAGTGCACTTTGAAAATGCCACTGAGAATTCTTAAAATAAGAAATGACATTTCCAGAGTGTAAGACTAAGTGCTTGTAGATTTTAGCATGATTTTGAGTCTATCCGTTTGTAGGGAGGTAAGTAGGAATGAATTGGAATGCACAGGACTCCGATCTCATCAATCCTGAGTACCCAAAACATCAGGCAGTCAGGACAGAAAGGAATTTTGGGCTTGTAGTCAGGCCCAGAGAAATATGGGTGACAGTTCTCCTTTGCTGCCCAATAGTTTTCTGGTGCTGCACAAATTATAACTTCTTGGGATTTTTTTGTTTTCTGTTTTATTTTCCTTCTTGCATATGTAATGTGAATAATAATATCCATTTTAAGATTTGGTTTGAGGGTAAGACAAGTTCAAAGCTATAAATCAAGCAGCACAAAGCACTGCTATTTAATAAATGTTCACTTTTATCTCTCTCTTTTTCCAATTTTTCTTCCTTCCCTGGCTTTTGCCACATACAAAACAATGGCAGTTGAACCCCAGTAGGTAGAAATGAAAGTTCAACACGTGCAAGTTTCTCCCAAACTGCCCTACTTATTTTTACTGAGTGACTCCCTTCTTCAATCATGTGGGATACAGAAAGCTTCATAATGTTTTGTGAGTTTTCAGTTCAACTTTATCCTTCAGACTACTACTAACCTGAGTTACTAGTTTAAATATATTCATATTTGCAAAAACCAAGATGTAAAAGATCAAGGTGGGCTCTTCCAGTCAAATCAAGAAACCTGTCTTTTATGTTGGCTGCTGGAATAATTAGCTCTGTTACTATGTCAGTTACTTACACTCACTGTGATGGCTTTTCTTACCAGTAAATGAGAGAATTGGACTAGATCGAGAGTGGGCAAAGTATATCTGTGAAGGGCCAGAGATGAGATATTTTAAGCTTTTGGGGCTACACTGTCTCTTACAAATATTCAGTTCTGCCATTGTAGTGCTAACGCAGTCATAGACATACATAAGTGAATGAATGTGGCTGTATGTTCCAGTGGAACTTTATTTACAAAAACAAGTCAGGGGCCAGATTGGGTCCTCAGTGCATAGCTTGTTGAGCCCTGGATTAGATGCAACTCTAAAACCTAGACTATTCTAATGCTCTTTTAGTCAGTTTTAGCTTTAGTTTGATCTCCAACTAGCAGTCTTAATGCTATTGGGCTTACCTTGCTACTATTCTATCTAACTGATTCTTTTTTGTTTTTTAATATTTTTATTTATTTTTAGGATAGAGAGAGACAGCGTGAGCAGGGGAGGGTCAGAGAGAGAGGGAGTCACAGACTGAAACAGGCTCCAGGCTCTGAGCTGGCAGTCAGCACAGAGCCCGACGCGGGGCCCGAACCCACGAACCGCGAGATCGTGACCTAAACGAAAGTCGGACGCTTAACCGACTAAGCCACTCAGGCGCCCCTCTATCTAACTGATTCTAATTGGAATGTACCTGCTAATAAATTACCTTTTAAATGTATCATACTTAGGCAGATCATTTTTTAAAAAGCCCTTTATCCCCCCAAGAGAAGCCACTTGACCTCATAACCCTACTGCTAGAAGTCACCTTCATAGATCATTTAATTCACATTCCTGCTTTGGATGACATTACAATTAAAAACCATTAAAATGTTGATGTTTTTCTCTCATTGATATGGTTTCGTAGTAGAAAAGCAAAGTATGGGGCAGATTAAGGAATGCTGGCTTGGGAGTGTGGAAGGACAGAGAATGAGGTCCAGAGAATCTTCCTCAAAAGGTCCTTTTTATATGTCTAAGGGCTCCAGTGATTCGTAGGCTGCTAAGAAAGTGGGGCCGGGGAGACAGACCTTGCAGGTGAAGGGGAAATATGCCCATACTTTACATCCATAGAGTTTCTTTTAAATAGCTCAGAAATCATGGCACCTGGGTGGCTCAGTTGGTTGAGCGACCGACTTTGGCTCAGGTCATGATCTCACAGTTCATGGGTTCGAGCCCCATGTCTGGCTCTGCGCTAACACCTCAGATCCTGGAGCCTGCTTCCAATTCTGTGTCCCCCTCTCTGTCTGCCCCTCTCCTGCTCGTGACCTGTCTCTCTCTGTCTCTTAAAAATAAATAAATGTTCAAAAATAAATAAATAAATAGCTCAGAAATCTTAGGAATAAAACTTTTTAAGTCTCATTCTTCTCTCTACTATAGTGTCATAAGCAATTCATAAAGGACACTTTTCCAGGTACATTCTTTAAAAATGATATGATGTTAATTTTTCAGAACTGCAGTTAATCCCTGGGGTTGGTGGATTTCGAATTTCAAATCCTCCCATTTTGTTGGTCTGTTCCTTACACGCTAGTTTAGAGGTAAGTGTTCTATGCTTCAACCTGCCCACATCTTTGCCTTTTTCTTCACCTGACTGTGACGTGTTGTAGGGCCTTCTCTGCTAAAGATCAAGATTAATGTTTACTATGTATAAACAATGGTCAAAAGCCAGTGTTCTCCTTTGGGACAGTGACTGTGCTAATTTGTATCTTTTATTTTATGTCTCCAGCCCCAGCACTGTGTTTGGCACATAATAAATGTTGTTGGCACTTAATAAATGTTAATTGGAACTGACCTGGGGATATATATTTTTAGTTCCACTTAGAATTTGTGTGAACTTAAATAAATTGTTTAATCTTCTTCTGGTCTCTCTGTGATAGAATAAGCATGCAATATTTAGTTCTTGATTATTTCACTCATTCAACATTTATTTACTAAGAAAGTATTATGTGCCAGACATTGTTGGGATTACTGGAGACTCTCTTCTCGTTCAGCAAGTCAATGAACTCACAAAGTACCATGTGTTAGAACTATAGGAAGACATACTTTAAGGGAAAAGAATACAAATAAGCAGAGTAAATCAAACATTGAGAAAGGTTGTCTCATGAGGTAAATGGATCTTTCTTTCTCTTTCTTTCTTTCTTTCTTTCTTTCTTTCTTTCTTTCTTTCTTTCTTTCTTTCTTTCTTTCTTTTTGTTTCAGTGACTATGCCATTATATTCTTGTATAATCTCTCTACTGTTACTGGCTCAACATTTATTTTTTAGTAAATGCATATTTTTAGTTAAAATTAGTTTCACCCTAAATAATAATATCCAAAGAATCAATTTGGTTTTCAGATATTTATATCTACCTTTCCTTCTCTTTATGTAGATATATAGATACCTACTTTGTCCACTTATATCTGTACTCTATTCATATCCATATCTATATAAATTATTTATTGGAATATTAATTAATTTCAGAATGAGACTAAATTGGGGGCACCTGGGTGGTTCAGTTGGTTAAATGTCTGACTTTGGCTTAGGTCATGATCTCATGGCTCATGAGTTCGAGCCTCGCGTCAGACTTTGGCTGACCACTCAGAGCTTGGAGCCTGCTTCAGATTCAGTCTCCCTCTGTCTCTACTCCTCCCCTTCACATGCTCTGTCTTTGTCTCTCTCGCTCTCAAAAATAAATAAAACATTAAAAAATTTAAGTAAAAAAGAATGAAACCAAATTCATTTAAGGAAATACATATTGTAAATAATTATATGCTATATAATTAGTAATATCAATACACATATTAAGTAAATATATTTTATATATTTGCATTAAAGTAAAATATATTTTAGATAAATGTGTTTTTATAAGAGAGCTTTTAAATATATAGCTATTCAGAACTGAATTTGACTTTTTAAATTTAAAGTCTTTTAAAATCATCTGTTTTTTGATATTTTATGAAATTTTATTGTGGAGTATTCTAGGATGAATGACTAGATAAAGACTTCCAAAATCTCTAAACCTAAATTTTAGGATTCTGTGAACACGCATAGCAGTTTCTCACTTTGGCCACTGGATGGCAATGTGAAGTTCTTTTTTTAATAGAACTTTACCTCTAGAAGGTGGTAATCAACTCATTTCACTTCATCTGGATTTAAAGAACATCTACTCAGTGTGACCACTAGATGGAGCTTGTGCTTTTTTCACTTTTTGGCAGATTTTTTTTTTTTTAACTGAAAATAGACCCAGTAACAAGATTTTTCAGCCAGTGGAAAAAAAGTTTTTTAAACTTTTTTGGGGGGAGGGGGGGGTTGAGAAGGGATAGAATCTGCTTAGCAAGTCAGATAATGATATTTGAATTATTTTTATAATATCTATTCAGAGAAAACTTCTGTTAAACCGTTTTAAAACGATACACAGTTTTTCTCACTTTGCAAGTATGTATCAGGGAGAAGGTGAATTACAATAGGAAAAGCACAGAGGTGTGCCTTAGGAAGAACTGGTACTTGAAGTTCTCTGATTTTCCTTATCTTTGCAAATGAGTTCTCGGCCAGATCTTGAAATTTTCTTTTAGATGCTCTAACTTTGGTATGTTTCTACAGTGGGCTGGTGTCAAGTATTTATCCCTTCTGCCATGGGAAAGAAGTCACATTCTCAATTTTCCTGCTCTGGTCCCCTAGGCAAGGCTTGAATAATAAAAAGCTCAGAAGTATTCATCACCTTATTACACTGTATTGTAGTAACCTAGACAAGGTTTTAATTTTCAGCTGGAATCTGAAGATTGATTGATTTTTTTTAAACATCTAAACAAATAGCAAAAGGACCCTATAGTCCACAAGAGTGGGATATGTACTTCTTTTATCACATAAGTATTTTCCTGGAGCCTCTTAGAAATATCTTAAGTAAGTGGTGCTTGGTGGCTCAGTTGGGTAAGTGTCTGAGTCTCGATTTCAGCTCAGGTCATGATCTCAGGGTGTATGAGATGGAGCCCCATGCCAGAGCTCTGCACTGAAAGTGTGGAGTTTGCATGGGATTTTTTTTCTCTCCCTCTCTCTCTGCCCCACCCCTGCTCATACTCTCTCTGTCATTCAAAATAAATAAAAACAAAAAATGAAGAAAAAAGGAAAGAAATACTGTACTTAAGTTATTTACTGCTAAGCCTACATTCTAACCAAAATTGTCATTAGGTAATCAAATGTGTTGAAGAAAGTGTTTTTGAAATTCTTCCTCCCCATTATAAATTGCAAAATTCTGACATTACAAAACAATGCATGCCATTCTTCTTATTCTTTACCTAACTGCTAAAATGGTCTACCCCCCAGATGCCATGTGCATAAGCATCATTGCAGTAATGAGGTTGCTACTGTGCTTAAGTTACTGCGTTATAGGAGATAGGTGACTGAAGTTTGAGTCAATGAGAGAAGTAGATGCATGAATTACAGTGCCTTTCTTTGTTGTAGTTACTTTTCTTTTAAAAAATATTCTACATAGTCAAATACCAACTGGAGGAGAGATTCTAAACTTAACAATCAGTATATATGGATATGATCTCAGTTTTGCAATGCAATGATTTTTTTTAAAAATTAATATGTTTTATTTACAATTGTATGTGCATCCAATTGATTGATAACATGAAAAATAGCACCTTATTATTAATTTCCAAACTGTCCTTTATATTAGTGGCTCTTAGTCATTTGTATTATATATTTATATGGTACAAATACAATGGTACAAATATATATGATAAAATATGGTACAAATTTTACAAATAAAAACATGTGGATCAATAGAAACCAGGGTAGGAACCAGGAGGCATATACCCTATCTCTCACCTGGGCACCAAGTGTGACCTTAGATAGGTGACAACTTTCTCTTGATTCTATATGCTCTCGAATTCATTTGTCTCATGTTTAAAATGAAGATGTTTAGACCAGATTATTTCAGAAGTCTCCTCAATCTTTGAATTGCTAACTTGAAATTAAAAATACATCTATTGTATTTTGTAGGGTCATACTTGCATGCAGTAAGTAGACAGTTTTTAGACCGTTTTAGTATATGAATTTATAGTGAAATAAATGGCTCCAAAATATAAAATTAGAGTGCTCAATTAAAATACACTTAAGGTGAGGCGCCTGGAGGGCTCAGTCAGTTGAGCGTCTAACTTTGGCTCAGGTCATGATCTCACATTTCATGAGTTCAAGCTCTGCATTGGGCTTTGTGCTGACAACTCAGAGCCTGGAGACTGCCTCAGATTCTGTGTCTCCCTCTCTCTCTTCCCCTCCCTCATTCATATGCTTTCTTTCTCTCTCTCTCTCTCTCTCTCTCTCTCTCAAGTGAATAAACATTTAAAAAATTTAATTTCACATCAAGTAAGAAGAAATGTACTGTATCCTCAGAAAGTTATTAGGCAGCCAATTTTAAGAATTTAAGAGAAAAAATTTTTCAAGAATTGAAAATGTCATACTATACTTCTTTTTCCTGTTTAAACTTAGCTAACTTTTCTAGCTTTGTATTCTTTTTCCTTAGTAAGAAAAATAACCCAAGTAGTTGAAACTCTGCCAGGAATTGTTATAAGCTGAATATTTTTAACCTATGGTTTCATTTTTATTTAAAAAATAATCCTTTCTCAATACTGAAAGCATAGAAATAATGAGAAGCCAAAAAGAAAAGATATTTATTCTGTTCTCTAGTTAACTCCTATTATCCTCTCTTAATTTTTTATGTGAGGCCTCAGAAGAGACCTTTACACCCTCTGAGAGGATTTTAAGAGTGCCTCACAATGAAGCTGACTTTACTGTGGTTTAATGATGGAGAATGATTTCATGCTTAAAACTTATTTTATTATCAAAGAGTAACAGTATGTTAAAATTGAGACTGTCATAAAAAAATAACATCCGTTTCGAGTTATCAGAGAAATCTTCAAGAACATACTCTCCTTAAAAAAAAAGCAATAAATTTAAATAATTTTCCCCCAAGTCTTACTAACCTATAAATACAAATGAAATATCATTAAAAGTAGTACTTTGCACATTGCTCTTACCTGTTATCTTATGGGGCTTATAACAGAACCAGAAAGTTTTTCAGAATTATTTATAAATGAAATTTACCTCAAATTACTTTTAATGTGCAAAGAGAAGAATGGGAAAACGCCTCTCCTATTCTTTTATTCCTGTCCTGACAACCACACCACATGTGGGTGGTGCCTTGCCTGTCCCTGCTCCTGCCCTTCATGAGAAGTGGTTCTTCATCCAGGCTCTTTTGATCCAAAACTTGGCTGTGTGCCCTTGAGTCCACCTTGGGCGAATCTACTTACATTTCTTTTACACAAGGCAACAAAGAGATGCCTCCTATCAAACTCAACATAACTAGGGTTAACTGAGTCCCAAAGCAGTATTGCTTGTATTGCTGACCTCAGACACTTTCTGAAAAGACATCAAGCTCTACTTGCAGCCGATTTCTTCCATAGTCTGTGCTATCTGGTGGGGGAGAGAGATGGAAACCATTCTATCCTGTTTCTCCTCTCTTCCTTGGATTCTGTTACCCTCAGTGCACCTCCCTTAGTCTCCTTCAGCCAAATCCATAGCCTTCATGCAATATAGGTCAAGGAAATCTTTGCCCAAATGGTTTGAGTTCTATTAGAAGGCCTGCTCACGCATACCACATGTATATACGGAAGTAACTATTTTTCCAAGCTTCGTACAGTCTTCGTAAATGTCCCTGAGTGACCCTATCTTTGCTCTGTGGCATAACGTGATACAGAAAAGGGATATTAAGTGGCATGCCAGTGCATCACACTCTGTTTGCAGTTCATTCAGTTCTTATATGTAGGATATATTTTTAAACTCTACTTGACCTTAAGAGATAAGCTAGAAAAGCATGTCTGTTCTGACCTCTAATGTTCCAAAACCAGTTATTGTGTTCACTTGTCACTCATATTAATATAAAAAACTTCAGGCAGCAAATGGCAGTATTTTCACCGCAGTGCTAGAGTTTAGCAGGGGGGAAAATAATGAAAGAAGAAGGAAAGATAAAAAAGAAAGAGAGAGGGAAGAAAAGAGAGATAGAAAGATAAAGAGAGACAGAGAAGTGAACCTTACTGCATCAGTACTAACATAAATTTATTATCTGACATGGTTTGCCTCCCTGGCTGACAAAGCTCAACTTTATTGAGCAAACAGTTTATACAACTGTTTGCTTACTGTTAAGCTAGGGAGATTTAGGAATTGGGTAGACAATTATAAATAATATTGGTAACACTGTCTTTCATATATACATGAGTGTTTATCTCTTATTATGCTTTTGTGTGAGCTAAAAAACTTTATCAGAATAGAAAAAAAGTCTTCTTGGTTATGTTTGTGTAAAATGGTTTTGGGGAAAAGATTTGACTTTCATGATCTTTAAATGCATTTATTGAGGTATGTTTTACTTATACTAATTATACTGAGATAATGTAAAATAACTGTAAAGGAACATTATACTACCATACTTTTTTCTTCTTCTTTAGCAAGTATTGTTCAAATGACATTTGTACAGTTTTCCTGTCATGGAAACTTTGCATTTAGCTTTTAATGGCCAAGCATTTAAAAGAGATATGCTTTTACAAAGGATGTAAAACAGGATGTTTTTGGAAAGGTCACAAGTAGGCATTTCCTTTTTTAACATGATTTTCAGTCAACTTTTGCTTCTTTGTAAATCAAGAAGACACTGTTAATCTGATTGTTTCTCATTCTGTAGATCTTTAAGCAAGCAACTATGAAAGCATTGAGGAGAAAATCTATTTTGCTAACTGGTTATCTGGAATTCATGATCAACCATTACTATAACAAAGATAAAGCAGATACCAAGAGACCATTTGTGAACATAATTACTCCATCCCGCATAGAGGATCGTGGCTGCCAACTAACACTAACATTTTCTATTCCAATAAAAAATGTATTCCAAGAACTAGAAAAACGAGGAGTGGTTGTAAGTATATCTCTTGCTTTGCTACCAGGTTTTCTCTCTGGGTTGCATGTTGGGGTAAATTTTGGGTTCTTTTGTTAATTCACTGTTGCTTGTTATTTCACATGAGTCAGTTTGGGAGGATGCATTATGTGTCAACTAAGCATGCATCACTGTGTTAATTGAAGGACATAGAGTCTGTCATTTCTGATAAAAAAGATAAAAGGGAAGAAACCACAGATTTTGGATGAGGAACCAGCTTTCCATAATTTATCCATTCTTTTTATTATAGTTTGAGCAGAAAAAAATGATTTTATCATAGTCAATTAGGAAATGTTTTCACTGGTTTTTAGTAGTGAAAGCCCAAATATATATGTTCATTGAATAACTAGAATTAAAGAACATAATATAGTGGAGGAGGAGAAAAAGAGTCAGTCTTATTTAGTTGTTTGATTGAGCCAAGTCACTTTCAAACTTGTCATTTTAATCAAAAAAGAGCTGTAAATCTATCTCAAGGGTGTTAACATTTATGAAATTATTTTTTTAACCCTTGGGTCTAAGTGATCATTCTATTCTCTTAAAGAAAATAAATGTTAATAGGGTGATTTCAGGAAAAATGATGGTCTTGTATCTATATCCAGTAAACATATAATTTAGAAATTGCTCCACTCCTGTGATCCTTATTTTTTTTTTGCTTTGTTTTTTTGTTTTTGTTTGATTGCTTTGTTTTAGAGAGAAAGAAAGAGCGTGAGTGGGGGCAGAGGGAAAGAGAGAAACTTAAGCAGACTCCATGCTCAACATGGAGCCTAGCCTGATGCAGGGTTTGATGCCATGATCCTGGGATCATGACCTGAGATGAAATCAAGTATCAGACCCTCAACTGACTGAGAAATCCAAGTGACTGGCTCACTAACCCTTGAGGAGAGGTTGTCTCAGATTCTGGAGGCACAAATCCATATATTGGTGTTCCAATGCATTTGTAAGCTGTGTGCTCCTTGGGAAAGTTTGTTCATGTCTATTGGCCTGAATTTTCTCATCTGGATTTTGGGTGCAAAAATGTTTACCTCCAAAAGTTGTTATGGAAATTAAATGGTCCAGAACAAATAAACAATTTACTGTATTGTCTAAGCCTAGTGAATGTTTCTTAAAGGTTGATCATAGTGATCTTCAGGCTAGACCAAATTATCTGGGTCAGTTTCATGACATTTCAGGGATATAGCGTATTCCTTATCTGTGAGATTAGGGATTAGAGGATTATGTACAAATAAGTGACTAAAATGCTCCAGGTGTCAGTGAGGTTCTCTTTCATTTCTTTTTTCATTTCCAATTATTTATTTTATTTTAAAGAAAAAGTGAGAGAGAGCACAAATGGGGGAAGGGGCACAGAAGGAGAGTGAGAGGAGAGAGGGAATTGAATATTAAGCAGGCTCCAAACTCAGCAGGGAATATAATGCAGGGCTCAGTCCCAAAACTCTAAGATCATGGCCTGAGCCAAAATGAAGAGTCAGATGCTCAACTGACTAAGCCACCCAGGCACTCCCTTTTATTTATTTATTTGTTTGATTGTTTATTTACTTATCTACTTTTATTTTTAAGGTTCTCATTCATTTTTTGAATTATTTTTTTTATTATTTAAAGTTTTCATTTTTTTGAGAGAGAGAGAGAACACAAGTGAGGTAGGGGCAGAGAGAAGGAGAGACAGAATCCCAAGATCCTGTGCAGAGCCCAGTGTGGGGCTTGAGTTCACAAACCATGTGATCATGACCCAAGCCAGGATCAAGAGTTGGACGCTTAAGCTTAACCGACTGTGTCCCCAAGATACCCCTAAGGTTCTCATTCATTTAAATGTGCCTGAGGGTTCCAGTCTCTTACAGTCCCCCCACAGATAAATTGCATATATGACTTATTAGATGTTCAAGAAGATGTTTGCTGAGTGGATTTCAGGAAAGCACTTTGGATCCTTATGATATTCATTCATATTTTAACTATTATTAAGAAGAGAGTTCAAATGATGTGGAAATATTGCATCTTAATAAAATTAACAAAATGCTTATATATTAAATTTTAGAGAAATCAACATGATTGCTTTATGTGGGTTTATCTTGAATGTAGATTTTCATTATGTGAAAAGTGCTAACATTCCTGTGGCTTTATTTTTTCCACCACAGTGTGACAAGCGGGAACCAGATGGCATCCGAGTGGCTCCAGTTCCTCTCTACAACTCTTTTCATGATGTTTATAAGTTTATCAAAATACTTGCTTCTGCACTTGACTCTGCAGAAACCAAAAATACCAATGTTCTTTAGAACAACTTAAGTAATACTAAAAGCTACTATGGCTGTTTTATTATCATTGTTCTAATTTTAATAATTGAAAGCTTTTCAAAACCAATTGCACATAACTGGCAATAAATTGTATGGTTTACAGAAAAATCTGATACATTATCTCTAAGGGTCTGGGGTCCTGAGGAATCCACATGTCTGTCTAATTTTTCCATTCATGGTGGATCAAAGTTTTCACTGGTCCAAGTATTATGTATACAGTCTTAGCTAGCTGTCACATTTCATGGTCAGTGAATGCTTTATGTTGATTTAATTTATAATTTGACTGACAACTTCATAATATATGTGCAATTTTTTGTGTCAATTTTAGAAATGTTGCTTTAGTTTTAATTTACCAAAGAGTTTCTTATAGTCACTGTAATTTCACAGTCTGATATATGTATGATTTTGCAATATTTCATCCAACTCTCATCTAAGGAACAGAAAATACATTTTCTAGAGTAGTAGCTTTCAAATATTTTGGCCACATTCCACACTAAGAAATATGTTTAATATAAGATACTAGTATGTATATGTTTATGCCTTATTTTATTGATTATAATATACAAATTTTTATCATAGTTCAACATCTATGAAAAAAGAATTTTTTCAATTTTCAATCAATGATTGTTATAATTTCTCTTGACCATTCTTTCATGTTACCATCCCTGACATTAGCATGTTTCTCACAATGAAGAGATAGCATCTTAGATATGTTTTTTTAAAAAATGGTATATATACCAAAGATAAGAGTTTCATACGTTATTAATGCTCTGCTATTTATTATTCACTTTATCTCATTACATCAAAAGTTGGTTGAAACTCACTAAATTTACTTGCCCAGCTACTCTTGGATCCTAATCCATTTTTCAAGGTTATCCCTGTTTTAAATGTTATTTTTTCTTTTTTTTTTTTAAATGGGAACCCTTCCTGATAGAAGACTAGGTTTTAAAAAGTTTATTTATTTATTTTGAGAGAGAAATAGAGAGTGTGAGTGGGGGAGGGGCAGAGAGAGAGGAAGTGAGAGAATCCTAAGCAGGCTCTACACTGTCAGTTCAGAGCCAGATGTAGGGCTCCATCTCACAAACTGTGAGATTATGACCTGAGCCAAAATCAAGAGTTAGGACACTTAACTGACTGAGTCACCCAAGTCCACCCCTCTCCCCATAGAAGATATTACTCTGTCTCTAAAACAGTGACATAAATCACCCCAAGATATTTGCAATTGAGAATTAGAATTAGCAAATGAGTTCTTGATCTCTCAACCTCTAACTCAAATCTCTGGACCTTTGTTTCCGCTAGGAAAACTGCAGTTACACTCAGCCCTGTTGGACTTCCCTAGTTTTCAGATGTTGATGATGCAACCACTTTCATGAATTGGCAAAACAGTCTACATTTATATACATAGGCAGCAAGAGTGACTACAGTGTAATCATTGCCCCCAGTGAACAAATTTGAATGGAATTAACTCAGACAATCACTAGAGTTAAATAAAAAGATGCAGACTGACACCAAGTCCAGCAACTATCGATATGGACTGTGTACTCACCATGTACCATGCATTGTGCTAATATAGTTATACGTTGGCTTACTTATTTGAGTGGTTGCATAACTGCTTTAGCAAAGCTGCCACCTCCAACTTTTGGCAAAACTCATCTTTGTGGATGGAAAATTTCTCAAAACCCTAAAATTTGACTATATACAACTTCATGTAGGAGAAATCATTTTGAAGCTCACAAGATGTAAGCAAAACAGACATGGTTTTAGCTCTCAGGGAGCATGTAGCTTAGTAGGAGAAATGGGGAGTAAACATATAAATACCCAAGTAAATATGCAATTACGAACTGTAAGTTTTATGAAAGAAAAACAAATGATACTATAAGAAAAACCTGAAGGGTATTAATTAGATGGTCAAGTAAGGGGAGGTATATGATGGTGCTTATAACTTTAAGTTCTAAAATATGCAAAAAATTTTTAAAAATAAAATATGCTAATCACATTAAAATTTCATCAAGCTATATATACAAACCATTTAAAGCATAATCAGCACTATGTCTTCCATTATGCAAGTTTAGAAACAAAGCATTAGAAATTCCCTTTCTCTCTGCTTGCATTCCCATTCCTCCCCAAATTTAGACATAACCAGCAACTCATATTTTGTACTAATCATTCCCTTACTTCCATTTAAGTATTATACCTATATATGTACCATAAGAATATATCAGCTGATTTTGCCTTTGTGTGAACTTTATGTGAATTTAAGTGTATTGTATATATTCTACTTCCTTTGCTCAGTGTTAAGATTTTGAGATTCATCCATTTGTTGCATATAGCTTTTCATCCATTTTCATAGCATGTAATTGGAGTTATTAATTTGTTCCATTACTAGTGAACATTTGAGTTCTTCCCAATATCTTTAATATATTGCAACGGTGCTGCTATTAACATTCCTGGTACACAGATTCAAAAGTTTCCTCTGTGAAAATGTCAGGTCAAAGGACACACACATGATCAACTTCACTAAGAAGTATCAAACTCTTTTCCAAAGTGGTTGAACTATTTTCCATTCCAGTCAATAGGAAACAGGAGTTCTCTTCACTTGATCCTTGCCAATAGTAGCTATTGATTGATTGCCTTTGTGACGTATGCAGGCTTACATAGCCAGGGTGATTACTAAAATAACAGGGTGAATGTTATTCAGTAGAGCAGAATGAATGTTCTTTTTCCACACAAGTAGAAGTAGAAACTCAATGAGGAGATGCATATACACTGTTGTTTATGCTTCAGAAACTATCCTTAATCTATTTATTGAGGCAAGACTAGAGTATTACATGACTTTTACCCTTGCTCAGCTCTTTCCCTTCCCATATTTTCCTTTATTCCTTCTTTCACAGTTTTTTTTTTCTTTCCCCCCTGAGGAACACTCCTTCAATAAAACATATTAACCCAAATACTGGTCTCTATTTCTAGGAAACCCCATCTAACATAGCATTTCCTTCATCTAGTGCAAATAACCATAAGCCTTTTATATTTCTATATCCAATGCCTGATAAATTTCAGTTATGTTTCTGTTGTCTTTCACAAATAATACATTTCCTTGCGTATATTGTGCTTGTTTCCTTGCGTATATTGTGCTTGTTAACTTTAAACTACTCATTTATATTGACTCTTTTGGAATTCTTTGAGAACTGGGTTAAATGTCTTTACAAAAATATTCATTTTTGGTTCTGCCAGTTACTTGGGGTCATTACTGACACAAGAACACTTCAAATTTTTGTTTTCAGGTATTTCAAATCACATGGATAGTATGAAATTAGAAGTATTAATCCTTTTGAGGGCAAATTTATAGTTACCAACTCTCTGAAGATATTAATTTTTCTTGCTGACCTTTTACATGTTATTTGGTTGCTAACATTATGCAGGGCTCCTCCATCAGTTTATTTATGTGGCCAATCCTAAGCTTGTTCAATGTCCCATTTAGTTATCAGCAATGAAGCTCAATCACTCTAGGATGTAGCAGACACTTTTAGTGTGCAGCCCATACTTTTACTTTCCAGGTTCCTGCTTTTATTTCATTTCAAGGTTCTTAAAATTTCTTACTTTCATGCCATCTCATTATAAAAGGCATTTTTTTGCCATTGATTTTTATTTTTGTTTTCAATTATTTAATCCCCCATGATATGCTAAACTGTCATGAAATGTTTTATGACTAAAAATGAAAAATATTATGCACTTCCTGTTTTCTCTGTAGAAAATGAACTGTACTTTCTTAATAACTGATGCACATTGATATAAATATAAGTTTTTTACTTTTGTTTTTAATTTTTTTAATGTTTATTTATTTTTGAGAGAGAGAGACAGAGTGTGAGAGGAATAGGAACAGAGAGAGAGGGAGACACAGAGTCAGAAGCAGGCTCCAGGCTCTGAGCTGTCAGCACAGAGCCCAACGCAGGGCTCAAGCCTACAAACTGCGAGATGATGACCTGAGCTGAAGTCCAACGACTAACCAACCTAGCCATCCAGGTGCCCAGATACAAATTTGGCACCTTCATAGTGATGTCCTTGGGAGCTATTTTAATATTTAGAGTTATTTGTGTAACACTAAAGTATACTTATTATAGAAAACTGACTGTGGAAAAGGCTGGGTGTGAAGTCAATAACTAAATTTCAAATTAAAGAAGTAAAGTTTTTCTACAGTTATTTTCTATTCAGTAACTTTCTAATTACTCTTGAGTTCAAAATTATGTGAGTTTACATTCAAATTGTGTTATGCTTTTGTTCCATAAATTGAAATTGCTAGATCATTGATTTTGAAGTAAATGGGTTTTTGCATCATCTTAGGAAAGAAACCTGCAAATACCCTGAAAGCATTATATTATAAAGCACAACATGGGAAATCACTGGAATAGGGCATCTGTAACTAAAATGATGGGTTTGATGCTTATGTGGATGATTAGCATTTGTATCTTGTGTTTTCAAAAGATCAAATTTGTTTCCTGCCCTTTAGTAACATTGTATTTTAATCTCAGCAAGACGTATTTTCAAAGAACAAAATAATACAGAGGATTATTATGAACAAATGGATTTAAACATTTATGATGTTTTTTGGTTTATTGCAATTATTTTTTATTAATGCTCTTTTTTCCAATTTTTGACTCATCATTAGGACTCCAGAGTCCTTTTGATAATACCTTAATTGTTTTTGGTTATTTGTATTATTTATGGTGTGCAAAGATGCAGACTCACCTTGTATATTTCCTATCTTAACCTTGACATCACTTATTTCTCTAAGAATATTCAGTTTCTTTGGAGGAAAATGGTATTTAGAAGCCATAATCTTGCAGTAAGCATGCCCATTATAATCTAGTTAATCATAGTTTTCAGAATTGTATTATAAATTATTAAAATTATATCTTTATTTCATGTTCATATTTTAAATTCAATATAAGAAAAAGCATTTTTTATTTAACTTAATTTTATACTTTTTCTCTTAATGCAGAAAATCTTGGTTCTGGATTTTTTACTTAATTTTATGCTTTTTCTCTTAATGCAGAAAATCTTGGTTCTAACAATATTAATTACTAGTTTTATCATATATAATAAATACTAACTTATCGTATGTATATACATAATCTTAGAATTAACGGATATTATACCAAAGCTATTATGAACCATATTATTAAAGCAGTTTAAGTAATTTGAAGCTTTTTAAAAAAATATCCATTGTTTACATCTGACTAGGAATAGTAATTCAAATTCCTGCGTTTTAAATGTGTATTTATTTTGAGAGAAAAATGATACAAAGTCTGGAGTTTGCTTTGAAATTCCTCTGCCTCCCACCCCACTCAAAAAAATAATAATACTGACAAACAAGTTACCACAAACTTAGTGGCTTAAAATGTGTTAAAATATGTTAAATCAATAACACACTTATTATCTTACAGTCCTGTACGTTACAGAACTGGTTGGTTCACTGGACCAAATTTGAGGTTTTTGGTAGGGTTCCTTTTCAGAAGCTCTTGAGGGAATTTCCTTGCTTTTTTCAGCTTCTAGAAATTTCCTATATTCCTTGGCTCTGGTCTCCTTCCTCCATCTTCAAAGCCAGCAATGTTACATCTCTCTGATTCATTTTTTCATTGTCACAGA
This sequence comes from Proteles cristata cristata, assembly GCA_017311185.1. Classification (NCBI taxonomy): domain Eukaryota; kingdom Metazoa; phylum Chordata; class Mammalia; order Carnivora; family Hyaenidae; genus Proteles; species Proteles cristata. The sequence goes on from JAESUZ010000705.1 coordinate 87,613, forward strand.
GGTGCTAACTCTACCCTTCTGTCTCCCTCTTATGCTTTCAAGGGCTTTACTAGTTTTTCTGTCTCTTCCCCTTCAAGGTTTTTTGTTAATACAGTGAGCCCAAGTGGATAATCCAGGATTATTTCTCTCTTACAGTAAATAGATTAATAATCTTAATTCTGCCTGCAATCATAATTCTCCTCTGTCATATAATCTGAAACATTAATATGTTCTGGATATTAAGACCTGAACATTTTTACATCTTGGGGGGTGATTACTCTTTATACCACAGGAAGAAAGGATGATGGAAAGAAGGAAAGAAAGAAAAAAATCTATGACAAAATCTTGATAATTCTAAAGAATTTTAAGATTCTCTCTACTTTTGTTAATATTTGAAAACTAAAAAGAAACAATAAATTGTGACGACTTAGATAAGAATCCAGGACACTACCTCAAAATTTATGATTTTAATAAAATCATGTATATAATCTTTTCCACCCTTATTCTTATGGTGGAAACAATCTCTTGTATCCCCACATGCCAAAAAATTTTATCTGTACTTTCCTCGTGATGGATTTTGAAAGGAGCATTGTATCTTACATCATACTTGTATGTGTCTTTTCTCTCTACCTTAATATAACTTGGTTAATTTTTTTTTGTATGCCCCTCAGTGCTTACCGCTGTGTTGTGTAGGCTTTTTTTTTTAAGTTGTTATTTTTTATTTTTTAAATATTTTTTATTTATTTTTGAGAGAGAGAGCATGAGTGAGGGAGGGGCAGAGGCGGGGGATGGGACAGAAGATCCAAAGTGGGCTCTGCACTGACAGCAGTGAGCCTGATGCAGGGCTCTGACTCAGGAACCCTGAGATCATGACCTGAATGAGCTAAAGTCAGACACTCAACTAACTGAGTCACCCTGGTGCCCCAAGTTTTTATTTATTTATTTTGAGAGAGAGAGAGAAGGAGATTGAGAGAGAGAGAGAATGTATTGGGGAGGGGCAGAGGGAGAGGGAGAGAGAATCCCAATCAGGCTCCACACTCAGATGGGAGCTCTACTTGTGGCTCCATCTCAGAACTACAAGATCACGACATGAGCCAGTATCAAGAGTCAGACACTTAATCAACAGAGCCACCCAAGCACTCCTACTTATGCTCCTGTAAGCAGGCAATTAATGAGAAATATGCGATTATAACAAGTCAAATATGCTATCCATCTTTACCTTGAGGCCACCACTGGTTATGTCACGTTTACTATCACATTGCATCCTCCTTTGTCTTTAAAGGGCCTCAAAAACGATCTTCCATTACCCGCTCCAGAACCAAAGTTGAGAATGATTTCATTGTTGTAAATCATATGAGAATAATACTTTGAAGCATGACTTCTCACAGAAGACAAACTAACTATGAATTCCTGGGTCTCAGTTGAAATTTCAATTGCATATATTCACAATATTATTTTAGGTGAAAAGAACTGCATTTTTGTGCCAATATTTACTAAACAGAGGTCTTAATTTTCTCTTCCACAGTATGTGGGAGCTTCACTTTATGCAGCTCTCCTTGCATTCTATTGTGTTAAAACAGCAAGCTTGTCAAGAATGGAGACATTGCAGTGATATATGCAGAGTCTATGGGAGACATTTTCTCTATGGGTTAAAGTAAGTAGTTGGATCAAAGTCAGGACATAGATGCTACAGCTGGTCTAGGAAAAAATGGCAATTAAGAGGAAAAAAAAGAACAGAAAGAGAGAATCACAGACAGGCTTTTTTTAGGAGGCAACAACAGAACCAGACTGTTTGAAACTGGTAACTGACTCCAAATGTCACATTTTTCACTGAATTCTAAATAATATTGCTATTTTATAACTGTTACTTGGTTTTATCGATGGCCATATTAACTTATTTCATAACAAACTTGCTATATATATTTTTATACACTATATTTGTTATCTTTCTCTTACATTTTCTTCTCTCAACAATACTTAGATTTGAAAAAAAAAAGTATGTTAAAGGTTAAAGAATACTTCTTTTGAATTGCTTTCAATTCAGTCAAAGTTGACTGTGATCAGTTTATGTACTTCCAGTACTTGTGTGATTATTTCATCAATTAAAAAATCTCAAGTTCTTTGAGGAAAAAACATAAAAATATAAAAGTAAGACAACAAGTAAACTAAATGTTTTCAAATACTTCCATTGGGAAAGTCGGGTCAGTTACAATCATTTAATTTTATTTTTTAATGTTTATTTATTTTTGAGAGAGAGAGTGAGAGAGAGAGAGAAAGGGGTTGGGCAGAGAGAAAGGAGACAGAATCACAAGGAAGCTTCACACTGTCAGCACAGAGCCTGATGTGGGGCTCGAACTCACAGACTGTGAGATCATGACCTGAGCCAAAGGCAAAAGTCAGATGCTTAACCAACTGAACCACCCAGGTGCCCCTAGGATTATAGATCATTCTATAAGGAAACAAAATTACTGCATACTAATCTATATTTCTAGGTAATATTATACATCTATCTCACAAAAAAATGGTAGTAAATGAATAAAAGTGGCATAAACATAGACCCCCAAAATGATAAAGGATGAGAGTACATGAAAGTGTCAAGACACTTCTGAAGCTGGAGAGCAGAGGAAACGGGGAACAGAAACCTAAAATATGATTCCTTGTGTGACAGAAGAATAGCAATCTGACTCAGGTCAAAGAACCATTGAAATGGTTAGGAATTGGGGGTACCAGTTATTTCAGAAGGCCAGGTGCATGTGGGATGGGAAACAGGTGGTTGAGAGTCTGTAAAATTCAGCTGGACCCCAGATCCCTTCCTCCAACCTGTGCAGTCAGAATATTGCATCTTTCCCCCACCCACAAAGGCAAGAGTTTACTTCTAGAGGGGTCAAGCTACTGTATTTCTGGGCTTAGGAACATGAGGACAGCTGAGGAGATGGATGAACCATTTGACTGAAAATGGAGTGATTCAGCAAAATTTGTATTCTAAATAGTAAAAGTCCCAATTCACTCCCCCTGCTGGCTCCCAAGAAATTACCCATGCGCCCCAGGATCATATCCTCCCGCCTGAGGAATACAATAGAGATTATAGATATCTCTCTGGGAAAACTGTCCAGTCCACTTGATAAGAGCTACAAATGCTTGTATTGGGTCTCATTGTGGTACAATGCTGCCCACCAATCAAAAAGTTCTGCCCCTGCACAAAATGCTTGCACCTGGTTTTTAGAGTTCCAGTTTTAAAAATGAATGAACACAAAGTAGCACCACACATTTGACAATAACATTTAAAATGCAGGATAGAATCCAAAAGAGCAAACAGAACACAAATAATACAATGGAAAACAAAAAGAAAGAGGAAAAAGTGAGGAAAGTTATTGCTAATATCTTCTAAAGGAAAGGAAAGCCATGGAAGAAGAAAACTATTAAAGAGGACAGAAAGCAAGGAAAACCTCTTGGAAATTAAAAATATATCAGAAATTATATATTCAAGTGAAATTTTGGAATATAATTTTGAGGCATTATCTCAAAAGTAGAACCAACGAATTATGCAATTGTAAGATTACAAGAGTTCAACACCTAAGAGTAGTTAAAAATGAAAGAGCAGAAAAAATAGAAAGGAGAAAATTATTTAAAAAAAAACCTCTTCAAGAACTCATCCTAAAATATATACTTTCAGACTAAAGAGGCTCATTGAGTAATAAACATAAGAAATTTATTTTTTAGTGTAAACCACAGGGTGCATGGGTGGTTCAGTCGGTTGAGCAATTGACTCTTAATTTCAGATCTCATAGTTCATCAGATGGAATGTCATCAGCACAGAGCCTGCTTGGGATTCTCTCTGTCTCTCTGTCTCTGTCTCTCTCCCTTCCCCCACTTGCACTCCCTCTTTTTCTCAAAATAAATAAACTTTTTAAAAATAGAAATCACATCACAGGAAAAAAAAGTAAGGCATTGGGTATAAAAAGAAGATTATAAAAGATAAAATTAAATTACACTAAAAACATCAATAATCATAACCTATAGGACTTCTCATCACCAAATTTGGAAGATAGAGAACAATGAAGGATGCTTTTGAAAAAGTATTTCTACTTTCCAATCCAAACCATCAATTAAATGTAAAGGTAGAATAAAGATATTTTCAGGTAGGCAAGGTCTTAGGATGTTTTCTTTCCATTTATTACTTCTCATTATTTACTGAAAAAGACTGAGTCACAAAAAGGAGGGAAAAAATAGAAAGATTCCCAAAATGAGCATGAAGAGAAGTCCCAGGACAACAACTGTCCCTCAACCATAAAGAGGAGCCATATGGGACTAGAGCAAATCCTGAGAAGGCTCCACTCCATGGGATGGATGTCTTCTCTCTCTCCCTCTTTCACTTTCCCTCACTCACTCCCAGCCCCACAAACTGATGGAATGCCTAATGCTTGTTATAGTTCACTATTCTGAGAAGAGTTTTAAATTCTGTCAAAACTAATTTAAAGATCCAAATTAGTATAGAGACCATACTAAGCAAATTTAAAAGAAGGCAATTATTAATAATAAAATAAGCTGTACACTAAAAGAAACAGCAGAGTAAACAGTGTAGGCAATACCCCTCAAGGTCTCAATGTAATATTACAAAAATGCTATGTTCTCAATGTTTTTTTACATATGTTCCTATTCTATCATATACACACAATACCAGGTGTAAATAATAGTTGTGCAATTGTAAACATGCAAACAATGAGCATTGCTGTAATCTAAATCATGACAATACCATATTTGGGGGATGAGTGAAGAAACATTATGTTTGTGTATATATGTTTGTGGGCATGGGGAGAAGGAGATCTCTAATAACTAAATCCTTAATTTCTGCAGTAGAAAAAAATAATGTTGCAAATGTGAAGATACAGAAAATTAATCAATTACTATCATTTTAAAATATGGAGCTAAAATTAAGTAGAAACAGTAAAATAATTGAGAGCCATCAGGTCTTGGTTAGAAATTAAAGGTAGGTGTGGATGGGTCAGAAGACCACTAGTTTTGGGCATAAAATTCAAAATATGCAAAGAAGTATGGTGTAACAGCTAAGTGCAGAGACTCTGAAACCAAACTACAGAGTCCAAATATTGGCTTCATACCTACCATTCATGTGATCCTGTGACTTAAATACTCAGTGATTTCATTTCTGTTCGTAAAATCTGATAATAATAGTATTGCCTCATAGGGTTGTCCTACAGATTAATTGGTTAAATACATGAAATCATTTAAATGATATGTGGCACCCATTACTAGTACTGGCCACACTATATACTGCCAACTATTGACATGAATTACTTTAATAAAAAATTAAAAAGAAAACATAACACATTGTGTGATACATAGAAAGTAGTCAAGAAAGAAGAATCATTATATTTAAAAGCTAATGATTGATGAATAGTCATTAACGGAACAGAGTTGTCTTTAACTACTACAGTATGTTTTTTGTTACCTGATATCTAAACAAGATCATTTCATTAATTATGCTTAATCATGAAAAATTGATTTGTGTCCATTGTAACCATCATAATATAAACATATTGCTTAAGGTATGAAAATGAACTTCTAGAAAAGCAGAATCACATTCACTGAAAGGAATGAAGACAGTAAAAATGATTTCAAACTGATAATTGATTATCTGAAGACTGATTAATACTTAAACTAATATTCTTCTGTTCTGCTGAACATTAGCCCTGTATCTGCTTTCAATATGTTCACATGGCAGTAGGTATACTTTCTGTCTGAACTTAATATTAAGAAAATCCTAAATTCTGAACATATTTTTATATGTCTCTACTGGTTAATATACAGTGACTCCAAAATTTTAGCGAAAACTGAGACTGAATTTTTTTCCTGTCTAGAAGAGTATAAGGATACAGACTTAAAAAAAAAATCAACTGTATTTAAAGAGATGCTGTTAACAAGGGGGAAAAACAGGTAATGTTTGGATTGTGCTGGTTTATTAATTGTCACATGCCGTAAACCATGTTTGTGTTTTTATTTATATTTTCAACATACAGTATAAATAAGAGCACCTCCAGATATTCCTTTGGCAAGCACAAAAGCTGTTTATTTGACAGATGATATAGACAATAATGTATGGCTCATAATTAGGGAGAAAGCTGTAACTTAAGAAGTTCTGATGGCATTCAAACAGTTTGTGTGTAACTAAACTAAGGCTGTTACTGAATGGCAGCTTTAAAACATTTTAAACATGTGGACAAAAAAATTGAATTTTTATTATTGTAAATGAAAAAGGAAGATTTCTGGAGAAGCTAGACAACATACTGTAATCCAGGCTTGAGCAAGTCGAGGAAGAATGGTGTCATATAAATAGAAACCTGCTCTTCTTTCGGTGTATTTAACATACATAATCTGAAAAAGAAGAGAGTCTCAGATGACAATGTACAACACCATACATCTAGTGCAGATGTAGAAGGGTTTTTATTCCAAATATCAGAAACTCAAGAAAGAATCACAATGAGATCTATTTATCTCAGCAAACCTAGGTATATTCGGAAAATTTTGAATTTTCTGAGAAAAATTAAATCCTGTGAGTTTGTGTAGATGTATGTATTATGACTGAAAGAGAGAATAAGTTATCCAAAGGACAAAGCTCACCCCAGTCATTGATACCAGACATATGACAATATTTCAAAACATTTCTAGTAAGAACTGAGTTTGGATATAGGGAAACTATATAGTAAAGAAAAAATTATCTTCATAGTCCTCTGCTCATCCAACTCATATTGTAGTTAGCTATTTACTATGCAGAGCTTAGATAATATTTTAAAATCATATCCATAGTTTCTTTACAAGAGAGAAAATGAATAAAGACAGAAATAATTCAAGAAAGAAGGAAGAATCAATTAGTTGGACTAAGGAGGTAAATTGCTGCTTCCACTTTGAAACATTTGCTGTAAAGAAAATTCAATTTATTTTATTTACATTTTTTAGGAATTGAGAAGATAATTTTTTTTATGTTTATTTTGAGAGAGAGAGAGAGTGTGTGTGTGTGCAAGTGAGTCAGAGAGGGGCAGAGAGAAAGGGAGATAGAATCCCAGATTCCACAGCTGTCAGTGCAGAGCCTGACATGGGGCTTGAAACTACAAACCATGAGACCATGATCTGAGCTGAAACCAAGGGTCAGCCATTTAACCAACAGAGCCACCCAAGATCCCAGAGAATAATTTCTTAACAGAGAATCCTGGGCTTTGGCTCAGTTAATTAAGCATCAGACTCTTGATCTCAACTCAAGTCTTGATCTCTGGGTCATGAGTTCACGCCCTGTGTAGGGCTCCACACTAGCTGAGAAGCCTACTTAAAATAAATAAATAAATAAATAAATAAATAAATAAATAAATAAATAAATAAATAAATAAATAAAATCCTATATATTGAGTGATTACACTGGGTAGCCCATGTTAATGCAAAAATATGTACAAAATGGCAAAAACTTTAAAAATAGTGATAATACCAAATTCTGCTAAGAATGCAGAGAAACTGGATTACCTATACATGTCTGGCTATGACATAAAATGGTATGTCATACCCTGCAAAATAGCTTAGCAGTTTCTTCTAAAACCAAAAATATGCTTACAATACAACCCAGTAATGGTACTTTGGGGAATTTATACCAGAGAAATAAAAACCTACGTAATGCAAAAACATGTATACAAATATTCATAATATCTTTACTCATAATATATAAAAACTGTAAATACTCAAATGTCTTTAACTGGATGAGTGGTTAAGAAAATTGTGGTATATTCATACCATGAAATACTACTCTTAAATATAAAAAACAAACTATTGATAATTTTAGCAACTTAGGTGGACCTCAAGGGAATGAATTAGATTGAGTGAGTCAAAGTCTATCTTAAAAAGTTACATACTGTAAGTTTCAATTTATATAACATTCTTGAAATAACAAATGTATAGATATAGAGAACAGATTAGTGGCTGCCAGAGTTTAAAGATTGAAAATCAAGAGACAAATGACTACAGAGGGTTGACATGAGATAGCCTTGTGGTCATAGATGAGCTCTACGTCTGGATTGTTTTGAGAGTTGTATGATGCTACACATGTGTGATAAACTTGGATAGAACTACATATACACACACAGAGGGGTATGAAATGTGAATAAGCTCTATGGATTGTATCAATGCCTGTCTTTTTAGTTTATTATTACACTGTAATTATGCAAAATGTCAGCATTGGATGTAGGCAAATGAACCTTGCACCAGACCTTTTTGTTGCCTCTTGGCAACTTCCTGTGCATCTATATTTATTTCAAAAGTTTTAGAAATATGGTAATAAACATTCAAAGCTTATTACTTCCTACTCATTTTACTATTATCTATAGTTTCAAGTTTATTTATGTCTATTAGATGTGAACAGTAGAAATATTATGTAATGGCATAGGTGTGTTTCTTTCCAGTTCTTCATGCATAAACATACATTAGTAGGTTGAAAGCAGCCATGGTGGTAGTATTTGTATCATGGGAATTGACAGACACTGCAAATCAGACTTTAATTTTATTGGGGTTTTTTTTTTTTGGATGAGAAAATAATAATTATACAGATATAAGTATATAACATCTGTAACTTCTACACTGTGAATAACAAAAAATTGAGGAATGTTCTTTCAATATTCAAAAACTATGATGTTTTGGCCAAATGACACACATCGTTGAGGAATAGGTTCATTATATCTTTTTTCCCACTTTCAGCTTAGACATATTGTACATAGATAATCAACTAACATGCATACTTGAAACATACTCAGATTGCTGGCTGTCGAACATTTATCAGCACATTTTAGAATGATCTGGAACAACCTACCAGTGAATAGGTGTGAGTAATGAAACTAAGAATCTGGATCTCACTGTTAGAACTTAAGCATCTGTAGCTATAGAGCATTCTGGGAATTGGATAGCAAGAAGGGAGCAGATTGAGCCCTGTGTAGAATTATAGGTAGCACATGTGAACTGGGCAAACTGCGTTTTGGGTAGGGGGTCTACACATATAGTGCCGATCCAAGTATTAGAGATGATCTGTTGTAGTCTCCACACACTTAAGTGGTATTAGGCACTACTTAAAACCCTCTGGTAGGTTCAATGATGGTGCTCGTTGGTCTTTATATATATATCTTTAGGGCATAAACCTCTGCTCAGGTACTAGCCAAAAATTATCTACTCATAACTTTGCCAGGAAGGAGAATTCTTGGACTCCTTTCTGGGGGGCTCACAGTAGGTTTCAGACTTGCAATTGGAGCACATAGTCATCTATTTGTCTATTTCAGGCTTCTCAATTTCTGGACTGGGGTTTCCCTCCTTTGGACTCCAAGCAGGCAAGAACATGTAGTTCTTGTGAATGTGTTCTATTGAAACAACTTTTTCTGCATCCCCAGGTTAAAGCTCTTTTGCAATGATAGAAAGACATTTTGAGTTTTTTATTTAGTAGCAAAGGAGAATTCTAAATTTCTGAGACTTCTGTGGAATTAAATAATGATACATTGTCTATAAAGTTGGAAATAGCAGATTCTAGCTTTTCAGATGCTGAGGAGAATATGAGCTCACTGCAGTGGAGATCATTCACATTCTTTCACACTGCAAAGTAGTGGTCAATAGGCTCATTACTGCTTAGCCTCAATAGTGTTGGTGGGACAGACAAGGATTCAAAGAAAAAGGTACCTTTAAATAATAAAAAGTGAGAGCATTTGGAACATCAAGAGAGAAATCAACATTGGTTTAAATATCCAGTCAAGCTTTTTCACATCTTATTTGTTAAATCAGGCCTCTATATGTAAACTTGTCTAGTAGGAACTTGTAATTTATCCTAGGATTCTCTCACTTCTCCTAATCTCTCAATTCACTGGTGACCCTCAAAATGACCCTATGTCTGTGTTCTCTCCACCCACTCATACTTAGTTTAGGCTGTAAACATTTTTTTTTTTTTGCCTCAACTAGGCTCCTAGACTATTCTTATCGCTCTACATCTCATCCCTTCCTATCCATACTTCACACTTAAATTTCTATGTGAGCTGGATTCCACAGATGTCACTAATAAACCATGTCACCTGGCATTTGGGATCTTGTGAAGTTTCTTCCCACACAGAAAAATGGGTTTGTCTTGAACTTGCTTTAATCAATATGCAGCAGAGGTAACACGTAACCTCCAAAATTTCATTTTAAGAGACCTTCAGCTTCTACTTTTGCCACGTTGAATGTTTCTCTTTGAAGCCAGCTACCATGCTCTGTGATAACTCAAGCAACCCTATGGGGAGTTCTATATGGAGGTGAACTGAGACCCAGCCAATAGCTTAAACTGAGGTCTAGCATATAGCCAGCACCAATTACCAGCCATAGAACTAAGACCATTTTGGACTTTTACCTTATCTCGGTACTTTAGCTCATACCATATTAAGCAGAAGAATCATCCAGCCAGCTTACAGAGTTGTGAGAAATAATAAATTGTCCCCATTTTGAACCAGTAATTCTGAGGTTGGTCCTTACATAGTTGAAACAAAATTACACATAATTGAAAAAAAAAATTGTTACCTAGAAGTGAGGTGCTGATGTAACAAAAACTTAAAACATGTGGTGTTGGCTTTAAGATCAGGAAGTAAGCAGAGCCAGAGAATTTTAAAAGATGCTTTCTCTTTTAACTTTTATATATATTTATTTTTATTTTTTTTAGAGAGATAAAGTTTAAGCAGAGGAGGGGCAAAGAGAAAGGGAGACACAGAATCTGAAGCAGGCTCCAGGCTCTGAGCTGTAAAAGACTCTTAAGGGAAGTAGGTAGGTAGTGAGTATACTGACACCCGAGGCTTGAAAAAAGTTAACCCTTGTTAGTCAGAGGCAGAACATTGGGCAAAGTGGTTGCTAGGACATGACATAAAAAAGTAGAAAAAATACCTAATTAATCTGCCTATTTATCTAAGGTGTCTAGACATAATAAGTATTAGCAGTTTTGTTTTAATCTTTTATTTTTCATGTGATAAGAATCAGATATAGAGACATGAAGTAAAGAAAGAATGCTGTTTAATTTTTAGTCAGAATATAGGCAAAACATTTTTAATCCAGGACTTCCAGGGTTGGGAAATAAAATTGTTTCTCAGTTACAGACTTCTCCATTTTAAAAAAGATTCCCAAATTAAAATAAAACCTGGTGGTAAACATCAAATCTTTCCATTAAACATGATCTCAGGCTCAAGATCAAGTGACATCTATAGCTGTAAAACCTTTTGTTGAGATTTTGAAGACCTCTCAGCTAGACAAAATTGCTTCTAAGATCTTAACTGCTTTTCACAGCATTATAACTCTTAGCCCAATATGGAATGCAATCTCTCTGGGTGCTTTAAATAGTGAGGTGGTTTATATGATTCTATTTACTACAATCGATTATAACTTGATACAAAAAAGAATCTACAATTTCTAAAAAATCAAAGACAGTTCAAAATGAAAATAGGTTCACTGGGTCCCAAAATGTTATGCATAGTGTGCAGGTGGCTCATAACATATCTCCCAGTGATGCCCTTATATAATTTCTTCCTCTTGGGTATTGAATAAACTTAGTGACTTGCTCTTAATGAGTAGATTATAGCAAAAGTGATGAGATGTCACTAGAAGATGAGATTGCAAAAAGACTTTGCTTCTGTTTTGCTCTCTCTCTTGCTCAGTTTGGTGGAAGTTAGTTAGATGCTACAACTAGTCATTATATGCCCTAAGGAGAGCCATGTGTCAGGGAAATTAAAAGATCTCTGGCCAACAGCCAACAAAGAATGAGGCCCTTCAGCCCAATGGCTCATGAAGAATTGAATCCTGCCAACAATGCTTGAGTGTAGTTGGAAGAGAATCTGCCCCTGTTAGAACCTAGAGATGACTGCAGCCTCAGTAAACACATTGGTTACCATTGTGCAAACATCTTTGGTTCAGAGGATCCAGCTAAGCTGTTACTGGATGTCTGAGCCACAAATATCAAATGATAAATGTGTAGCTTCAAACCACTAATTTTTTAGGTAATTTACAACACAGTCATAGATAACTAATGTAAGGAGGAAGCAGGTTGAGAAAGCTACTCAACTTCAAACAGGGTCTATTTCTCATGGAAAAGAAGTAAAGACTCAGAATGCAGAATCAAGGGAACAGAAAGTAAAGCCAAGAATTATAGATGACCACTCCATGGGAATAGAACTGAACCCTAATATAGGACTGGTTACCTATTGTTATGCACCAGTGATTGTCTCCATCATTTTCTCTCCCCGTATTTGCATATCTGCCATGGCTTTTCTGGACCTGGCTCACCATATTATGCTGAGAATGTGGGGTTGAGTATGTGTCACTTTTATTCACAGGATTTTAGATGAAGAAGAGTCATATTTGAGGAGTCTCAACCACACAAAGACATGATTTGGATAATGAGACCTTGGATTTTATCCTGAGACCATAATGAAGTGAGTTAGAAGTCTTATAAGTGACTGTATTATACATTTGGAAGAGACCTCTGTTATTAAGGTCCAGAGAATTGACTGTAATACCTAGTCTCAAGAAGACATATCCTGGGCACTTGGGTGGCTCAGTCGGTTGAGCATCTGACTTCTGCTCAGGTCGTGATCTCAAGGTTGATCAGTTTAAGCCCCACATCAGGCTCTATGCTGACAGCTCAGAGATGTGTGGCCTCTGCTTTGGATTCTGTATCTCCCTTTCTCTCTGCTCCTTCTCCAGCTTTGCTCTGTCTCTCTCTCTCAAAAATAAGTAAACACTAAAAATTTTTTTGAAATATGATATATCCTGATATTGGTACCCTTGTGTGGCCCATCTCCATATTGAATCAGTGCTAGCCTTAGACTTTCTTTAATATATAGAACACAGTGGAGGTATCATTCTACAACTCTCAAGGCTTAGCTTTAAAAAAATTAGCAGCTATACTTTTGCCATTGGGAATCATTTTTGAATTAGACTAACATATTCTAGGGAGACCTAATCAGACATATGGAACTGCCCAAGACAAGTAAGGGATGAGCACTGGGTGTTATATGGAAACCAACTTGACAATAAACTATTTATAAAAAATAAAATAAAATAAAATAAAATAAAGTAATTTGGAGAAAGTTAAAAAAAAGAATATAGCAATACCCATGGTTGAGCTCCTAGACAAAAATCAGCATAAACCTGACAAACATGAGTGAGGCCATATTGAATCTTGTAGTCAGTCTAGCATCTTAGTCACCACCATGTAGAACCATTCATTCAGTCAATGTACAGAATCATGGAAGTCATAAATTAGTGTTTGAAGCCATTAAGTTTGGCATAGGATATTATATAGAAATAGACAACTAAAATACTTCTAAAGTACAAACCTGTAAATTAATTTTTACTTTAAAACTTCTTTCCATAAATCTGTAACCTTCAGAAAAATATCCAATTCCTTGACATAAAATTCAAAGCTCCTCTAGATGTGGTTCTTTCTGCACATGAGCATTAACTTCCTCCAAACCCCTCTTTACACTATGGTATTTAACACTATTTGTTTCCATGAAATGCTCTTTACCTTTGTCTCTTTAATTTCAGTTAACTTTCACAAATCAATAGAGACTTTACTTTGCATGTAAGATTCTCTGACCATACTAGCCAAGCTGAGTATCTTCCACAATATATTTATACACTTGGGAATATCTTTGTTAATGCTTTTATTACACTCTATTGTAATTTGATTCCTGTAACTACTGAATCATGGCTGATTCATCTTTCTATCCTCAAAATTTAACACAGAGCTTAATACATTAAATAAATGAATGAATGATTTTAGGACTGATGACCAAACTCTGAGATGTAGAGAACATTTGAAACCCTTGAAATATTAAAATTCCATGAGCGAAAATATAGTCTTGAACAACCAAGAATTACTTTCAGTGCTTTTTTAATTATTTCAACTGAGTTCTTAGAGATTAAAATTTTCAAGTATTTCTCTCTCACAGGTGTAATGATAAATACTAATTCAATTATAGTGGTTATAGTTAGTTGTTTGGCTAATATGTGCCAGACATTGTCTAAACATTTTTTATTTAAACCCAATTATAACCCTATGAGATACATACATTACTGTGGTCATATTATAAATAAAGCAGGGAAAGGACTCCTGGGTGACTCAGTTGGTTAAAAGTCCAACTCTTGAGGCACCTGGGTGGCTCAGTCGGTTAAGTGTCTGACTTTGGCTCAGGTCATGATCTCACAGTCCGTGAGTTCAAGCCCTGTATTGGGCATTATGCTGACAGTTCAGAGCCTGGAGATTGCTTCAGATCCTGTGTCTCCCTCTCTCTGTCCCTCTCCTGCTCATGCTCTGTCTGTCTCTCTCTCAAAAATAAAATGAACATTAAAAATTAAAAAAAAAAAGAAAGAAAGAATCCAACTCTTGGTTTGGGATCTGGTCATGATCTCACAGTTTTGTGAGTTCAAGCCCCACATCAAACTCTTTGCTTAGTGTAAAACATGCTTGCGATTCTCTGTCTCCCTCTCTCACTGCTGTTCCCCCACCCCACTGCCATTCATACTGTCTCTGTCTCTCTCAAAATAAATAAATAAACTTAAAAAAACTTAAATTTTTTAAGTGTTTATTTAGTTTTGAGAAAGAGAGAGAGAGAGAGAGACAAAGTGCAAGTGGGAGAGGGGCAAAAAGAGGGAGACACAGAATTGAAGCAAGCCCAAGGCTTTGAGCTGTCAGCACAGAGCCCGACGATGTAGGGCTTGAACTCACAAACCATGAGATCATGATCTGAGCTGAAGTTAGACGCTTAACTGACTGAGCCATTGAGGATCCCCCCTCCCCGACACACACACACACAAACAAACTTTAAACAAAGCAAGGGAGATTAAGTAATATGTCCAAGATCAAAAAGCTAGAAAATGGGAGAGTTGGGATCCAACACTGTTAGTCTGTCTCTGGAGGTCACATATTTAACAAATGTATCATTTTTCTTCTCTTGGAGCACACGGATATGGTTTATCTTAATTATTCACCTTTCACAATGTGCATGGTAAACTCATAAAATACATGCGACTTCTCTAATGTAAAATAAGATACAATGTTGACTGAGCTCACACCCTTCTCAGAAAAATAAACAAAGAAGTATTTTGTAAACTCTGGAGTTCTGTCACGAGGTCTTCTGTCACGAGGTCTTCTGTCACAGGTCAGTGACATTGGCAGTTTATTTTTTGTCTTAAAGTCATCTTGCTACTTTCCTGTCTTCTATCTTTCGACCATCATTTTCATTCTACTTCTTACAGTCTGAATTTTTCCAGACACTATTTCCCTAAAAGGAAAAGCAAACATAATATTTAAGGTATTTAGGTACCCAGATCCTGCATTTTGAATTATTGTTCTTTAGTCTCTCAACTTTTTATTTTACTTTAAACAATCGTTTAAAGTTTATTTATTTATTTTGATGGGGGAGGCAGAGAGAGAGAATCCCAAGCAGGCTCTGCATTGCCACCGAGGAGACCAGACTAACCCAGGGCTCAAACTCACAAACGCTGTGAGCCAAAACCAAGAATGGGACACAAGCGACTGAGCCACCCAGGCACCCCTAGTCTTCTCATCTTAAGCTGAGACATCTCTTTGATCTTTGAATGTCCCTTTTATTTAATCTGCTCTTTTCCCAAAGGGAGAGAAATGTTTGTCCTTTTTGCCCCACGCTGACCGTTCAACTGAAAGTCATGGCAATGGAGGCAGCAAAGCATGGCCTGTGGGCCAAATCCAGTCCAACATCTCTTTCTTTTCATCCTGAAAACTAATGGTTTTTATACTTTCTAATGGTTAAAAATAGTATTTCATGACATTTGATAAGTATATGAAAATCATTTTCTTGGCAACTTGTTTTTGGGAACTCAGCCATGCTCACTTCTTCAGAGTATCTCTGACTTCTTTCACACTGTAAGGTCAGAGCTCTGTGGTTGTGACAGAGGCCTTCTATCCTCAAAGTCTAAAACACTTAGCCTCCAGTCTGCATGGGAAAAGTTTTACTGACCCCTGCATGAAAGCATTAGTCTACTGAGGTACAAACATTAACACACTCTTGCCACTAATCTTCGATTCTGTTGTATGCCCACGGCTTTGTATGAAGTCCTGCATGTAAATGAGCTGCTCTTTCTACCTTTAATTTTCAGGAATATTACCCCAATAACACAACAGACAACCAAATAACTTTATTTCATAAAACAATATGATTTTTTGTTGTTGTTTAACTTTAATTCATTAGTAACTTTCTAAATTTTATTTTGGGGTATTGAAAAAAATCTCTGAAGTTTTAATACAAAAAGTTAACATTAGGTGTCAGTATTTTACATATTATTTAGTAAGTGGGTGACAATGAAAAAAAATATTGGATTATCCCAGAGAGGGTTTTCATTAGAAAATTTTACCTCTTGCTCAAATGCTTGCTCTACCTTTTCTTTCTCCCTCCCTCCCTCCCTCGCTCCCTCCCTCCCTCCCTTCCTTCCTTCCTCCCTTCCTTCCTTCCTCCCTCCCTCCCTCCTTCTCTTCTTTCTTTCTTTCTTTCTTTCTTTCTTTCTTCCTTCCTTCCTTCCTTCCTTCCTTCCTTCCTTCCTTCCTTCCTTCCTTCCTTCTTTCTTTCTTTCTTTCTTTCTTTCTTTCTTTCTTTCTTTCTTTCTTTCTTTCATTTTTGGTTCTTCTTTTAATGAAATTGTTTTTAATGAAGCCTACAAACCAAATTTTTTAAACTCCTCACTTTTTAGGTATCTGCTGCTACATTTTTGTCATACGTCCGTGAGTGGGAACAGAGATTAACATGGTCTCAAAAAGTGTCTTTTAAATGTAGTCTATGATAATCTGAATAAGATTTCAAAATATAGACTATTTGGTGGCAGGATGGTTTTTCAGGGAAAATGCCAGGGAAACATCATAGGGAAGTAGAAAGGATACTAAGTTTGAATTTCTACCTTAACTTTATCATTGAGAGCATTGCGACTCTTATTCCTCAGCCTTCTAATTTATAGTATTGTAGGTATGAAGAGTAAATCATCTAGTTTCTACTGTGCAGGGTTGCTTTGAAGATCAAATACCTTAACACTTATCCACAGGCCAATTGTCAAGTGGCTGGCTCCATGGACAACCCACAAATGTTAATTCTTCCCTCTCACCATCTCCTGTGTTTCTTTTATCTTTATTTTGAGTAAATAGATTAATATAACATGTGAAAAAGACCTAGCACATGACCTTCAAGAAATAGAAATTTTCTCATTCCTAAATCATTTAATCACTCAGTCTCCTCATACTGGGTGTATGTGTCCTGTGTGTGTCTCACATGCCTTTTATTTGTGTTCATATCACTAAGCTTCAAATAATTTCCCACAGAATCAGAGATTAAATAAGATCAAATCCATTCCATAACTTCAAATATCTCTGAAAATGATTTAGTCTGAGCTCCTTTTGGTACATCCATATCTATACACAACATATAACCATAAAAGATTCCTAAAGATATCAAGACTATATTGAACCTTTATAAATCAGTAAGGGAAAAATCAGTACTCAATAAATGACAAAGAATTCTTAAATAATGCACACTTATATACACACACAATTATAATGATCAATAAATGTTTAATGTAATATTCCCTCCAATAGTAAAGAATAAAGTAAAAGTGAAAACATTAAATTTGATAACTAACTGCTAAAAATGATCATATGTTTTTCCTTTACTTCAACAACTGTAATAAAGACAGCTAAGAGTTTTTGGTTGCTATTCCAATTGAGAAGTGAAATTCTTTTCTTCTTGAATCTGAGCAGACTTTAGTGATTTGCTTGACCAGTAAGGTGTGTGCCTTTTGTGACTGTCATAGAAGCCTTGCTATTTATGCTCATCCCTTGAAACAGTCTTTCAGCTCAGATTATGATCTCATGGCTTGTGGGTTCGAGCCCTGTGTTAGGCTCTGTGCTGAGAGCTCAGAGAATGGAGCCTGCTCAGATTCTGTGTCTTCCTCTCTGCTCTTTGCCTGCTTGTGTTCTGTCTCTCTCTCTCTCAAAAATAAATAAACTTTATTTTTTTAAAAAAAGATGAAAAATAAAGAATAGCCTAAATTGTGTGGGTGAGCAGTGCAGCTCTCCATGCCACTGAATGAGTGGAGGACCCAAGTGAGTGTGACAAGGTTGGCAAAAATTCCTACTCTTTTCTTAGATGCTTCTCAGGACAGAAGCATATCTCACACTGCATAAAATTCTAGTGTTCAAAGGTAAGATCTATTTTTTAATAACTTTGTTTCCAAAATGCAAACTAAATGCTTTATCCAGAAATCAACCAAAGTATCCTGTTTTCCAATAATAGAGGAAAACTCAGAATGGACTTATTTCAAGAGGTTAGGTCTTCAATATGCCACCTCCTTTGTAGTTTTGATTTGCTTGGTGTCACTGGAACCCTTAAATCTTATATCCCCACAACTTACAGAGGTAGAAACTCAGAACCAATGCAGTCAAGCTCTAGATCCCTTATGTTCTCACTCTTTGCCTGGTACTTTTCCCTCCCTGTCCTCCACTGTGTTTCTGTGAGGATTCCACAATTCTCCGTTGCTATGCAATCGCTTTCCGTGGGAATTGCTGATGATTCTGTTAGCTGCTTCAGCAACCTCATAAACCTGCTTCTCTTCCATCAAAAAAACAGAAGAGTACATCAGAAGATTCTCTGGCTTCAGTCACTACACATTTATGCTGCATATGGGAGTGGGAGCATTGAAAGCAGGATCTCGTTATTGATTTGCAGGAAGTCTGTGAGGAACCTTTCCCATAGATTCACCTCCATCTCAGTAGGGTGGTCTCACCTGTGGAGCTTTGTTCTCTCCCCAGACCTGTCTCCACTGCTCTCATGCTAACTTTGAAGAAAAAGGAAGAATACTCAAGATTTCTGCCATCCAAGATACTTGATATTAACTTAGTCCCAACCTCCTGCATCCTATGGTGACGGGAAGATGTTGAGTACCAGGACCCTTCTGACCCTTAGTTCTCGGAGTCAAAGCCTCTTCAATCAGATAGCTTTGTTTTGTTTTGTTTTGTGTTTCTGCTAGCCCAGCAAGTTTTGCAGCAAACATATAAGCAGGAAATTAGTTAAAAGAGAGAAATACCATTCTCTCACTCACCACAATCTTTCATCCAATCCATATTGATAGATTATTACTTAATGGAATTCATGTTAAAAATACAAAGAAACTTCCTTATCCCTTACCACTCCTACCTGGCATTCTCATAGGGGCAGTTTATCTTCTTTAACTGGAAGATCACTTCCTCCTATATTTTGTGAGTAATAATATTGAACATAAATTTTTAAAAAGCCATCTATTCCCTGGCCCCAAAATACCTAGTCATCCTTCAAAAACAAGGCTAGACTGGGTTCACTGGGTTCTGAGCCCTCATTTTGCTTGTGCACATTGCCTAGCATCTTTGGGTGACATGCTTGTCTATTGTATCCCAGACATCACTCTTTCCACAAACTGGAGAATCAGGTGCCCATCACATATTGTAATGATCTGCCAGCATCAGAAATGTGAGAGCCTTGTCAGATCTTCTGTAATCAGCCAGCCAAGGAGAAAAATAATAATAATTACCTAATATCAACCATTGTTCTCCAGTCTGCTGTGCCACTTACATGAGAACTGACTTCAGTTCCTTCCCCAAACTGTCCTTCCTTCCTCCAAGCTACTATCAGTTTCTGTTACTGCTATTCACCACCTCCCCATGAGCCTTTTTTTTTTCTTCAAGTTCATCCCTAGGCTGGTATGTTTGTTTTCTATTGCTGCTGTAACAAATCATTACAAATTTAGCAGTTTAAAACAGCACTCACTTATTAGCTTACAGTTCTGAAAGTTACAAGTCCATTCCAAGGGCTCATACCAAGTTGTTGGTAATGTTGCATTCATTTTTGGAGAATCTATTTGCCTCTTCCACTTTGTAGAGTCCGGTTACATTTCTTGGCTCATGGATGCTTCGTCCATCTTCTGAGATGAAAATCTAGTAAATACAAAAGGGACCAGCCAGATGCCTGAGGCTGGATACTCTCCTTGCATACTTTTGGCTTCTGTAAACTTGTTTGCCTCCTGGGTTCACCAACTACCTGAATAGGGCCTCCTCCACTTTTTCTTTTGTTTCTCCATCCCCTACCACTCCAGCCATAAAAGGAGGCTGATGTCAAGGTTTGGGGCTCAGCCTTTGAAGGTGGGTCCATAGCCTGGCACTGGTGTGCAATAAACAGTCTTTTCTGATACCCCAAGCACATGTGACTTGTCTCTTACTGGATGCCAAGTACTTGCTATAACATTCAAAGCCAGAAACATTGCATCTCTCTGATCATTGCTCTGGATCTCTGACCATAGCCAGAAAAGGTTCACAGCTTTTAAAAACCCATGTGATTGGGTGCACCTGGGTAATCCAGAATAATTTCCCCACCTTCAGGTCTTTGACCTTAGTCACACGTGCAAGGTCCCTTTTTGCCATGTAAGATAACATTTATAGTTTACAGGGATTAGGGTATGGACATTTTAGGGGGTCATTATAAGCTGGGATCAAAAGGTCAAGAAAGAATCCTTTAGGCATTTTGGTGCATAAAGGTGTTTTTATTAAAGCAGGGTGACAGGACCAGTGGGCAGAAAGAGCTGCACTAGGATTGTGAGGAGCAATTGATGATATACTTTTAGGTTGGTAGAGTAGATATGAAGGAAGTGTCCAGAAGGATTTTCATATGTAAGAGATTTACAGGATCCTGGAAGTCTGGCTATTGCCAAGTTGAGGTTGCTTTTTGCCTCTAGCAAAGCATTACGGCAGGTGTGTGTTCCTTGAGGAATGTCTTACTCTGCCTGTCTTCAGGTATTTATCAATGGGCTGCAAATTGTAAAGAAATTTAATTTTATCTACATTTCTTTTGCCTTTTTTTTCTCCTCATCAATTCGATTGTCTATCCAAGTTGGTTTCTGACCATT
This sequence comes from Proteles cristata cristata, assembly GCA_017311185.1. Taxonomy (NCBI): domain Eukaryota; kingdom Metazoa; phylum Chordata; class Mammalia; order Carnivora; family Hyaenidae; genus Proteles; species Proteles cristata. Next base: position 108,589 of record JAESUZ010000705.1, read on the forward strand.
CCCTTTTCTCTCCTCCTACTTTTACTTTGTGACCTTGTTGAATTCCTGCTCCTTTTTACTCTAAAATACTTTGCCTCCATCTTCTACTACCTGTCAGTAATCAGAGACAGGTTTTTCCTTGGAAATTTGGCTTCCAGATCATTCTTCCACACTCCCTCTGACCTGCATAGTTCCAGGAATCAGACTCAAGTGGGGATTTGTATAAAGGAGGTTTATTGGAAAATGCTCTGGAAATAAAATGTATCTGTGTGGAGGGGAGGACGAAGGAAGCAAGATCGCACTGATGGGTGATGATGAACATTAATGAAGTCACAACAAAGTTCTCAGCCAATCCCACCTGGTGTATCCTGGCTGAAAAGGTCCTTCAGAATTGTCCTCCAATTGAAATATTTTGTATGGTGTCGGAGGCCGCGCCGGCTCCAACAGGTCCAGGGGTCCCTGAAGGATGGACGGTGCCGGCGAAAGAGAATGAGAGAGCCCTGAGATTCTTTCTGATCACCAGGCAGGCATCTCCATCCTGTCGGTTTTGGTGTCTTTATTTATAGGTCAGATGTTAACATGGCATCAGGAAATGGAATTTTTACAATGGATAGCTCTTTGTGATAAGGTGTTTTTGAAAAATGTACAGAAACAGGTTTTACAGAAGTCTTGCAGAATTGCCCCAATTATAGTGAGGTTGAGTAACTAAGAAAATAACAAGGTGTTCACATTTAATAACACTAAGATTAAGTCATAGGTTTGTAGATACTCTTATCCATCCTCATCACAGCTGCCAGGGTAAGGGAAGGTGTTTATGGAAAGTAGGCCTTAGGGAAGGGGCTGCTATACACCATCAGTTAGCAAAGGTGTATGTACTAACTTATCTTCTGTGCTTCTCTCTAGGTTAGGCTCTTTGTCTCCAGGCAAGACTTGATTTTCCAGTTATATGCTTTATTGCACCAGAGAGCCAACCATACCTTTAAAGAGTTTAGCTTATTTCCCAATACGTAGAATAGCCTCTACGAGTGCATTTACCTTTGTGTCTACTTTTGTGATTTCTTGAATAGCTAGGGCATGAAAGACATTTTTGGTTAGTTGATTTACATGTTAAGCTGTATGAACATCTTGGACTAACACAACGATAGAAAGAGAATTGTACATGTAAAGGTCAGTCTTTTATGACTAGGGGTCATTAGCCTGTTCCTAGCTCAAGGGAAAGTATGGAGGGAAACAAGACCTTCTGGGGACACGATGTCTGTTCCCATAATCAAAAGAAGTTGTTCCTGCAATAAGTTCCTTCACAAGGTGCAATCATCATACCAGGGCCAGAATAAGGGAACAAGTCACTCCCGATATTGATCAACAAGGTACCTTAGGGGTCAGTGATCAAGCAGAAATAATTGAATGGGGGTGGATATCGGTCATTATCTGACTGGCAAGAGACCATGCAGACTTGCTTTAACCTCACCAGGAGTTTTCTCCACTAGTGGGCTCAGAATGGCTCCCAACAGTATGGAGCTCCAACATGCACTCCACAGGTGCAAGAGTCTGGGATGATGGCAAGGGGAGAGCAGGCATGACCTAAGGGTAGGCAGTCCTCAATACTCCTGACAATGTGTTTTGAGGAATTGGGTATCTTAGAGCCAAAGAGTAAGAAATGGACATTGAAGTCAGAGAATAAAGGCAAAAGATCCACATGAGGAAAAGAAAATGAAAGTTTAGAGATCAAATGGAGGTGGGATACCTGAGTGTTTCCTATACCAATCACTTCTACTTGCTGTTGTTTGTATATACAGGTCTATGTGATACGTCAGGCTTAACTATCAGGAAGGAAATGGGGGTAATGATCTGTCACATTGATCCCCCTTTTGCTGAATGGTTTCTTATCTTTTATCTTTCATCTAATGATCCTGGGTACATCTAATGATCCTGGATCACAAGTCCACATTTAATGTAGAAATGTTATAAAATACAAATGAATCATGATATATATGTGAGAGAATACCTATATACAAATAAATATTATATATACACATATACACATTCAGAAATATGTGTAAATAACTAATCTTGCTTGATAGATGTGTGTCATTTTTGGGGTGGGCAGTGTCCTTGCAGGTGATTTTCAGAGTAACTAGAAGTCTGATCTGAATTTGCTTTTGTTGAAAAACAAAAGGAAAAGAGAAAAATCAGAGTTCTTTTGTAACTACTAGATCAGTTCACAAAATTTATTTTTGTATATATAAGTCCACAAGATTTAATAAGCTTAATAATTTAAAAGATTTATAAAGAAAAAAATTGTCCCTAACCGGGTCTAGGACAGACCTTTTAATTCACAACAGCCTTCTGGGAAGAAATTAGCATTCCTGATAAACTGCTTAAGCGATTTTCAGATAAACTTTTAATGGTATTAAGTCCTCTTCTGGGAAACCAGTTGTCATCCCATGAGCTGAATGATAGCTAAGAGTTCAATGATCTTTCCCCAGACATGTTTTTTTGTTCCTCTTTGCTTGCAGTCTAAAAAACAAAATCTTACCACTCTTTTGTGTGTGTGTGTGTGTGTGTGTGTGTGTGTGTTAGGGAGAAAGAAAGAGAAAGTTTAAAATTGTCCAATTTAGGATAATACAACAATTTGGAGATAAAATTTGATCAGAGCATATAATTAAATTTCTAGACAAAAACGTCTTTAAAATATAAGGTATTTTATTGGTATTTGGTCTCATTTAGAAACAAGATTCTCTAAACATTTTTAAACTGCAGTTATGAATTTAAACACTTGATTTTATTTATTAATGCATTGAAAAAATTTCCAACTACTTACATAATTATTATAAAATTTAGTAAATTAAATTTAAAAATAAAATAAACCTATGCTTATTAATTTTCTAATACAATAGATAATCTTACTGAGAGTGCAAGTTAAGATCTCAATTTGGAATCGATTTCACAATGACATGTTTTACACTGGAGTTACAAACCTCACCTATTATTCTACTATGCTAAATTATTCTAATATGCTATTATTATTATTATATTATACTATTATTATTATCCTAATATGCTAAGTTCTGTAAAACATTTCAAATATTTAAAATAACAAGTATGCATGGTTGGCTTAAAAACAATAACATACTAGTACGATAGATGGGATTCTCTTAAATATTGTAATATGTAATTCTAAATCTTTGTTTTTTTTTTAAATGCTACACATAATGAAACAATTATGACACTCAATACAATTTTGGAGATTATATTCCCATGAAATTTTTGGAATTGCTTTCACTTTTCTGGTTCTTAGAAGCTAGAATATATTGACAAAGTAGCCAGGGATCCTTATCTGGGATTCTGATGGACTTCCCAAATGTATACATAGAATCCAAAGAGCCTTCCTAACTTAAAATGGTGGACATATGGACCATGTTCTTAGAATTGAGTCATGTAATTATCTAATTTTGAAATGAAACAAGAGTCTATAATCTTCACTGAGGAATTAAAATTGATTAGATTTTGCATTTCTGTAGAAATGGTGTCTCCATCCCAGATCTGAAGACCCATGAGCTTGAAAGCTTTACACATTATCTTAGTATTTTATAACTGTAGCAAATATGAAAATGTTATCATGTATTATTATTCAATCATAAACTCCAAGGTCATCTATGAATGCTATCCTTTCTCCTAAGCTCTTGAGCCTCTCTGCTCTGAAAACTATGCTGTCAAGCCTTATTTTCCTCATTACAGAATAATGATGCAGGCTGGCTGGGTCTGAGGACCCAGAAGAGGGGCCCACAGGATCAGCTAAGTAGGTCTTGGCTTTGTGCAGGATAGACATCAAACTTGAACCTAGTGGAAGTGAGAGCAGAGTTGACTGAAGACAGAGAGCTAGTGCAGATACAGACAAAGTTCTGGGAAACTCGAAAGGAAAGTAGAGCGAGTCTCATCTTAGCTTGGGGTCCGGGATTTTCACGGATGATTGTGGTCTGATGCATGTGTCTTCTCAGTCATCCAGGAACAGAGATGAGTGTTTAGGTCTTCTCCATGAATCACATATGCCCTGGAGCCCGGGGTCTTGATAAGTAGGTGTTCTTGGAAACTGTTCATATCGACATCACCCAGTCCCTCCTTAGATGTTATCTGTGGTGCTGGAAGACTCCAAAGAAATGATAGACTCTTTGACCTTTACAAGGAAAACATATTTTCTGTTCTATAAGATGTGTGTAAGGAAAGTGAGGGTGTAGGTCCTAGCAAGAATAGAAGCAGGAAAAGGAGCAAAAATAGCAGTTTTTCATGGAGTCCCTTTAATTTCTCTGTATCAATAAGAATAATATTATCCAATTCACAAGTTTGTTGTAAATACTAAATTAAGTATTTGGAAATTTCTTTGTAATAGAATTTGTGTTGCTGTCTTTTTGCCACAACTACTATCCTTTATTGAGTTTTCACTATAGGTCAGATAAAATAGAACAATAGGAGCTTTGTATTACCCATTTAAACCTCCAAACAATGCTAGGTTATAATCTATGGTTATGGCTATACTTATGTTTCTCATATTGATGGAATCAGAATTTAAAGCCCGATCTGACAGCCTACAAGGGCAGCTCTTTTAAATATTTTTTAACATTTATTTTTGAGAGAGAGAGAGAGAGAGAATCTGGAATCTGAAGCAGTCTCCAGGCTCTGCACAGAGCTCGATGTGGGGCTCAATATCAGGAACCTTGGGATCATGACCAGAGCTAAAATTGGATACTTAACTGGGTGAGCCACCCAGGCACTCCCAAAGGGCAGCTCTTTTAACCTCTGTTCTATATGAGTACTGGTGTCAGAGGGTGCTAAGTGCTCTAGGAAACCAGGAAAGGATAATCAATGTAAACCAGACCATCCAGAACTTGCTACACAGGTGATCCAGTATTTCTTATGCCATTCTTTTTTCTTTTATCTCCACAAATGACCTTTCATTGCTGTTTTATTCTTTCATCTTTGCTGGACTTCTATTACTGAGTATATATTAAGCTGATGCAAGACAGGGAATCTGTTTTCCATTGTTTGGAATTCCTTGGTGTCGTGCAGCATTACTCTACACATGTGATAGGTACTATAAGAGCAGTTATAGAATGCATGGAGCAAATAGTTAAAACAACAACAAAAAAAACACAGATGTGTATTATTTAGTACTGAAACAAGAAGAGATACTTAACTGGGCAGGGGGAGGGGAAATAAACACTTTAAAATATATATGTTTAAAATTTTTTTAAGTTTTTTTTTAAAAAGTGTTTATTTATTTTTGAGAGAGACAGAGTGTAGGTGGGAGAGGAGCAGAGAGAGACACACAGAATCCAAAGGAGGTTTCAAGGCTCTGAGCTGTCAGCACAGAGCCCGACATGGGTTTCAAACCCATAAGCCGTGATATCATGACCTGAGCCAAAGTCAGATGCTTAACTGACTGAGCTACCCAGGTACCTCAAAAATGTATATATTTTTTAGTTCTTCTCTACACTAGGCATTTACACATACTTTATTTCATTCAAGCCTTTCAACAACCCACCAAGATAGGTTGTGTTACTGCTATTACCATTGCTATGGAGACACTAAAGAAAGTAAGACATTTGTCAAAGGAAAAAAATCAAGTAAGCATCAGGGCCAGACTTTGGGGCCTACTATGTCTGATTTCAGCAACAAAAGGAAGGAACTTTTCTTTTGATCATAAAATGAGGATTAAAAGCTGTTTATTCTTGAAAGTATTTCTTACTACAATGCTGAACATTCTTAGTAGAACACTTTTAACAAAGTTCTTGTCTTCTTCAACAAAATTGATTTAAATGTAATACCCTTCAAACTGGGGTAGTCATTTCAGAAAATGAAAAAATATGCCAAATTGATCTCAGTGACCCCCTCACACCCACATTTTATGCACTCTTTACCCTTTAAGCTCCTAAGGGCTTTTGTCATCGAAGGGGTCTTCAGAGCTGTCTTTGACACCTTCCCCATCCTTCTTAAAGTTTATTGTGGAACTTTGCAGACATCTCATTCTCAACACGGTTGACATTAAACTCACTGTTTAACTGCCTCATATAAACCTTGTTCCTGCTCTTCCTCCTACATCCTCTATGTCATTTAATCATCTTTCAACTATTCATGTGCCCAAGCCAGATAGTCATTATTGACTTCCTCCTTCCTTTAAGCTCCCATGTCTAATCAATCATCAAATTTTATTGACACTACTTCCTACCATCCCTAGATTTTGTTCTTTTTTTTTTTTTTTTCATTGTCAGGATTATCATTCAGTCATATCTATTTCTTTTTCTTTATTCTTTTCCTTTCTTTCTTTTGTTTCTTTTCTTCTTCTTCTGTTATTTTTGCCTTGGATTAAATGGACCATTTGTTTTGATCATAACTTAGCCTTTGAGTTCTCTACAGACAAAAATATCTTTTAACAAGAAAATATGTTCTAGTTGGATCCCTTTTTTAAGCTGTCACTTTTTCCAGGAATCTGGGGACAGAATACATATATGGCTCTGATAACCTTTCAAGCATCATATTTCTCCAAACTGCTCTTCAGCCAGAGTAGCCAAATTTTCTCTTGCTTTGTGATATTTGTAGTTCTCTGCTTAGAAAACATTTCTCATGCCTGGTCCCCTGTTACATTCTACTTGTTCTTTAAGTCTCAGCTAAATCTTAATTTTAAATCTTTGCTAATCGTAAGGATTAGATGAGCTATCTAACTCTTCTCATGGCAAGGGGTGGCTCGGTGGCTTAGTCAGCTGGCCTTTGCTTATGATCTCATGGTTCATGGGATTGAGCCTAGTGTCGGCCTCCATGTTGATAGCACAGAGCCTGCTTGGGATTCTCTCTCCCTCTCTCTCTTCCCCTCCCCTGTTTGTGCATACCTGTGCACACACATGCTCTTTCTCTCAAAATAAATGAATAAAAACTTTTTAAAAAAAGAACTTTATAAATATTCTCATGGCAAAACTAAGTACTCTTTTTTCCCATGTGTTTCCATGAATGTTTGGTACTTCTCTGTTTTTATCCCCTTGTATTGGTCTTCATGTATTAAGTATTGGACAGAGATCTGGAATAGCATAGGCATAATGGAAAGCTAGTTTACCTGAAATATTAAAATTTTCCACCATATTTATTAATTTGATGTAAGAAACTTCAGGTAACTGACATACAAATTTTAATAGGTCTTTTCTATTTTAGAAATTATATATGTAAGGCAAAATATAAGAAAAAAATTAATCATGCCAATGAAAAGTAGACTATAATGCTTATATGAATATGAATAGCATAAGAACTTCATATTAATGGGGAAAAGGTTTTAATAAATGTGTACTAAATTAATGAAAGAATAGTTAATGAGAAATATATTTATATAATACTTGTGTGATGTAATGCTATATATTTTACTTCTTTTCTAATTTTTTTTAGCATGCAGCTCAGTATTCAGTTGGATGGATTAATATGATTAATTTAAACAAATGGTACAATCAAATTTAGATTTAAAAAACCAAAATCTTAAAGTTAAGCTGACATAAATAGACTCATAAAACAGTCAAGCTGGTGCAAATGAAGAAATATAAAATGCTCAGTTTGAATAAAAACTAAAAGTTCATTTTTTTGATATTGGGGCATGTGTCTTTCACTGCATTTAATACGTTTTCTTAAAAATCAAGTTACATAAATTCATTGAATTTTATATTGACTAGGGCAGATAAAATGATTAAAAACATAAGTATTCTGTAAGAATTCTGGTGGGTAACTTAGGTTTGGACACTGTTTTGACCAGTTAAGTATTAGGTGGCTGGTTTTGTTTGCTTTTGCTTTTGTTTGCTTTTGTTTTTATCATGCCCTAAACTTTCACTCAGTATTGGTGACACATTTTATTTACACTCCTTGAAAACTCCACAAATGACTCAGTTATAGATCAGTAATTCATGCTTTTTTATTCTTCAATTTTATTACCTAAACTTACTCTTCTAAGCATCATTTTATGTTTCTAGTTAAATGTAAGTGAAAATTGATTGGAGTATTTCTCAATGGAATTTTATCTTTATTTCATCATAATTGCTTCATATTTGAATAATGACAGATGAACTGCCTCATTCAATTGCAGTTTTAAGGCTTTGAAGTCACAATAACAGCACAGGATTTAAATCCTCAAGCCATTATTATAGCCGAAAAGACATTGGAGAAAATGAAAACTTATGGTGCTATAATTTGCTGAGGGTAAAAAAAGATTCCAATGGTTAAAACATATTATTTCCTGGACAATTTCTAACCTAAGACATTATGACACAGGAGTGAACTGGACAGTTACATTGTGGTCTCACCTTCCTTAAGTTACTTCCGGAGCAATATTTTATAACTATTGAGCCAAAATTCACACAGCAAGTACATGACACCACAATTATTTTGTTTCAGGATGAAGTATTATCTCAGTGGCATTTATAATTCTATTCAGCAACAATGTAGTATTTCACCAATAAAGATTTCATCAGGTCTTTTTCTTTTTTCTCTGACATTTACATCAAGAGCTGAGTACTCATTAATACTCTGAGGTATGCATTTCAAAGTCCTTTTGTCTTTGTATTCAGCTTTAAGTAATGAATCAAACAATAGGCAAAGCCTTAAAGTACAAAACAGATCTTGCATTTAAAATTTCATTACACATGGCTAATATATTTTGTAGTGACTGATTTATACATACAACACTTTTATTTCTTGACTAAGACACTGTATTTCTACGAATGTGACATCAAAAGTTTTTTAAACCCTCAAAATACAGTGGCGTGAGATGCAAAGTAAACGAAATAAATGAAAACACGAAACACTAGCTTAACTCAGAGCACATAAAATAACACATAATAGGAAAATTTATAAAGGATTATAATGGGTAACATGAATGTGAAGACAGCTCCCATTTGAAATTACAGAAAGACACATTTTTAATGGGGATTTTCTTTTGCCATTCACCAAAGCATGTTGATAATCCTGATAAGTCAATACTTTTCTTTAAGAATAAAATGAGATGAAATAAAATTAATTATATATTACAAAAATTGTATTTTGTACTGTCACTAAGTTTGGTGAAGTTAGAAAACCCGGTGATACCAGCTTCTAGTCTAATAGAAACAACATCATTAGATATTTCCTCTTGAAAGGATCATTGCACACTATGAATAAAGCACCTGAGTCAAGCAAAACACCTGATATTTATTTAAAAAAAATTTTTTTAACATTTATTTATCATTGAGAGACAGAACAGAGCATGATCATGGGAGGGGCAGAGAGAGGGGGAGATACAAAATCCAAAGCAAGCTCCAGGCTCTGAGCTGTCAGCACATAGCCTGATGTGGGGCTTAAACTCACAAACCGTGAGATCATGACCTGAGCTGAAGTCAGTTACTCAATTTATTGAGCCACCCAGATGCCTCAACACCTGATATTTCTCTAATCACAGAGACATTCTTCATGTTAGTAGAATCTTTAAACTCTAAAACTTTATTTGTTTGCATCCTGATGCTGTACCATTTGAGCTCTGCAGGGAAAGTGAGATTGAGTGCTCAATTGATTCACCCAGTCAGTGTCTCCTTATGTTGCAGGGAATAGCAGAAGTCACCAATATCTTTTGGATCTTGAGGATGAATTTACAATTAAGAAAAAATATTTCTATAATGTACCACAACAAAACCTAAATACATGTAAACTGAATTGATTAGTAGTTATTTTTAGAAAATATTTTTATTTTGTTTCATCTGGTCCTAACTCTCTGACAGTTTCAGATTTCTGTCTGAGGTAAGGAGAGCTTTGTCTGGTGCATTTTATCTTTGAATTGAATTTGGTCAAGCTTCGTCAAATTGACTGATTAATTGTAATTGTATGTCTCAATTTATTGTGATTTAAGTCTTCTCTTTCTTGAGGTTCTTTCTCTAAAAAAGAAAATCAGACATTTAGGAGGAAAGGCTGGCAGCAACGGGTGGGGTCTAAGAAGGAGGACCCTAAGAAGAAAGGTAAGAAGGCAAGAAGGAAGATGAAGAACTGTATGAAAATGTATCAAAGCATTTGCCTTTCTGTGCATTCTCAGCTTAGGTAATGGTCTCACAGTTCATGAGTTCAAGCCTCAGGTCAAGATCTGACAGCATGGAGCCTACCTGGGATTCTGCCTCTAAAGAAACAAACAAACAAACAAACAAACAAACAAACAAACTGAGAGAGAGAGAGAGAGAGAGCTAGAAGAAGGTCAAGGACTGTTTGGACAGGAAATTTCCGAATCTTCAGTATCTGTAGATGTCCAGATGTCCAGAGACAGGATTCCAGTTGGATATATGTACTGGTCTGTGGACTCCGGAGCACTCTGGAAGAGAAACTGAACACAGATCTCTAAAATATAGGTGTCATCAAGTGGGGATCCTCTAATCTCAATTGTATTTGGAGAAGAAGCAACCTAAGGTCATTCATATTAATATGTGAATAGTGAATGATACTAATTTTTCAGTAGGATTGAAATGATCCCCTAACTACTAAAATAAATGAGGTTACCAACTTTTCATATTAAAGATCTACTTGTAATGTGGTTGTTTGAAATTTGCCAGATGGGTCAGCAAAAGCAAGCTGAGTTTACAATATATTTGAAATTCTATTGAAAAGAAAATGAGAGACCACACTGGTTTTGTAATACTAGTTAATTAAATTACATATAAAAACATAAAACAAAGGACAATAAACCAAGATCTTTAATTTCCTGTAATTCTTTGTAAAATTTGAAATTTCCTAGTAATAATTTTTTATTATGACTATAGCTGCGAATACTCTGGGACCATTCACATCAGAGTCTCCTTAACTCAAGGGATGTTGACATTCAAGAAGAGGGTTTGAAGAGCAGGGTGTTGACCCTATGTTTATCTGCAAGTTTGAATCTGGAGCTTTGCCTTTGAGTATGGCTGATACCAAGCCAGTGTAAGTACAAGGTTATATCTGCTATTTATGGGCAGTACTTATTACCACCAGTAGTCATCGGGTCAATATATATGCCTTACCACTATTTAAATATTTTGAATGTCCTTATTTGTTGGATCTCTTCATTGTCTCTGGGGCAGTTTAAGAAGTAAATTACCTGAGACATAATCCCAAATAAGCTGTGTACCAGAAAATGAGGAATATATTTTAAATATGGTAAACTATTGTTGGGGCACCTGAGTGGCTCAGTCGGTTGAGCATCTGACTTCGGTTCAGGTTATGATCTTATGGTTTGTGGGTTCAAACCTCATGTTGGACTCTGTGTTGACAGCTCAGAACCTGGGGTCTGCTCCGGATTCTGTGTCTTCCTCTCTTCCTCTCTGACCTTCCCCTGCTCACGCAACAATAAACAATAAAAAATATATGGTAAACTATTGCAATAAATCAGAATCAGATAGAAAAAGAATAATATTGGTCCTCCACTAGTCAATTTTTCAGTAGGAAGTGAGCTTGCATTTGTCTTTTGGGGAGAGTGGGCCGAAGGTAAGCAGAGGTAACCCTTACTCAGGAGACAGGGTGTGTTCTACATTTCCAGTAATTTTCTGCCCAAATCTCATCAAATTTGGCTGATGAAACTAACCCAGCCTAACTAAGTAGCTATAAAACCATGTAAGTATAAGATTTCTGAATTTACTACCTCTATTGAGGAAACCCCAGGCTGCCACAAAACCCAAAATAGTCCTCATCTGTGTGTAAGCTAAAGTAAACAAGTGCCCTGAGGTGGCACCAAATCACATGTGAACCTGACACTGATTCGAATCCTGTGGGTAAATGGGTCCCTCAGGATGTCGAGCTGGCTGGATTGAGAGGACACTCATTTTGTTAACCTCACAATAATACAGTCCTAGATTTTGCATAATTTATTATTGTTTGGATCCCATTTATCTCGATTTAGAGGGATTTTACTCTCCAAATAAATAAAACAAGAAGGGGAAGAGATGGGACAGCAGTTAATCAGTAAAGCCAAGTTTTGCATGATAAGAGTTGGAAGTGACTTAGCAAGTTTGACTTTGGACAGCAAGATGTCTACTAATGGTGAAAGATACCTGTATGTAATTCTACAGACTGGAACACTCAGTTATGTCTTCCCATATTGGCAGCATTTCCTGACATTGACGTGCATAAACCAATGTCTGAAAGACTATTTTCCTGAAATGAATGGAATAATAAAAGTAGCTGCAATCCATTCACCAGAATGATATTTGGTAACAAAAGTGGTATAAGAAATTTTTGATAGCTCCCCTTTGATTTAAGAATAAAGGGTGAACATCTAGAATAACATGCTCTCAAACTAAACCCTGGCCTAATTGCAGGACTTACCTGTAGACCACTCATATTAATATGCTACTTCCTTCAATTGCTTGATATATGCATGTATCTTTGGTATCTTTGTGTGTCTATACACATGCATACACATATATACATACACACATAAGTTCTAGACATATAGTACTATTTTTTTCATTATGTAATATTAACTTCATTGCATATAGAGTATCTTGCTAGATTTTTGTCTTATTAGATTTTGTGATCTGTACAGTACAAAATAAAAACAATCATTTTAACTATTTGAAATTATCTTGGGCTAAACTCTGATTTTAGAGACAAGAAACAATAATTTATCCAATGACCATTTCCCTCTTCTTCCTAAGAAGCAAAATACCAATTTTCCTTTTGGCTGACAATGTGCCCAGCTAAAAGCTCACATTTATAAACCATCTTTCTGCCCAGTAGTGGCCAATAAAACATAAGAAAATTGTTCATTTGTAACTTACAATTTGCTGACAATACTCTCCCTAGTATGAACTAAAATTTAATAACCAGAGAACATTAGAAGAACACACTTATACCACTGATAGTTTCTTAAGTTTGTAATATTTTTCAGAGTTCAACTCAACTTTTGAGTATTATTAACATTAACTCATTAGAATGTTCACAAACTTACAAGAATCCATAAGTGATAACAAAATGCATTAGAGTAACAGAAATAATCAAGTTATTTTTCAATATTTTCTTCACTTTGCTCTATACGTGATCATGTCTTGTTAGATACTAAAAGGATTTTAGTAAAGTTTGTTCAAGAGGGTAGGGGAACTTTCCTGAGAAGTCAAGGAGTCAAGCTTCTTCATTCTGAAATTATCTACTTATATCTGGTCAGGATATATACAGAGTAAAATTTTTCTAAATTATATATAATCCAATATTTGAGGTCAAAAATGAATACAATCTTTCATCTAAAATAAATTTACTCCTAATACATCATTTTGGGAAATTGTTTTACTTGTTAAGTTTTTTAATTATTCTGATATTTTTAGTTTACCCAAGATATATATGAACTTGAGGAGAAAAAAATAATCAAAGTTGAGTGAGGCACTTGTTAATTCATCTTTTGAGTATTATTGAGACATAGTTTATTTCATAATATCTGCAGATTGTTTTTGAATATGTAAGACAATTAATATAACTCAAGCATTATAATGTTTGTTACTACATTGAATGGATCAGAATATGCTGAGATAAAACTGCATTTAAAAATGAAGATTTTCTGTGTCCATACCCAGAAACACTCTAATTCAGTAGGTCATTGGATGGACATTAACATTTTTACATACACACACACAAACTCCTAATCATTATGGTATAGAAGTTTTGACTAGATTTGGGGGAAAATAGACAAACAAACAAGCACTTCCCTCAATTTTCTAGTCATCAGTAAAGGTTTTCCAAAGAGTTAATCATAGGAAGTAGACAGCACTTTTTCCCAAGAGCAACAGAATACATTTTGTTCATTGTGTATAAGGATAAATATATGTTTTCAATTTTAATAACTGAGCATATCTTGAGAGTGAAAATGTAACCTAGCTGAAGAGTCATTATAGGGTTTTTTTTTTCTTAACTGGAAACTTTCCCCCCAGCTGTCTGCAGAAATAGATTATTTCTCCTAATTTCCTGATTTAGTTATAGTCATAGTGTACATAAAAACAGATTTGATTTTCTTGGAATCAAACATAAAATGAAAGCCAAGGCCTTATCACTGAAACAAGACAGCAGTTTTGCAGAGCTGTGTACATCCTTTGAACTCAGATGACATTGTCTCAGAGGAAAAGATGTTTGATGAGTTTTTTACACTTTAAAGCTCTTGCTAAGGAAAATGAGCTGGGGAATCTCTTTTGGTAGAATTGAAGCGGGGGGGGGGTGTGGATCATTTCGTCTTCAAAAGATGAGGGGAAAAGTGTCATTTTCTATTTCCCTTAAGTATCATTCTTTCAAATACTTGTGTGACAAGAGGTTCAACAGGCTTAGATTTGGGGTTTTAGTTTTCCAGAAATGCATGGAGGACTTAAATGGCCCTGCACATCAAAAGGAAGAGTGAAAGAAAAAAAAAATCCCCTAGAAAGAAGGAAATGGTGCAGCAAACTCGTAAAAAAATAAAATATAGTTCTTAAATTGCTAGAATGATTCAATATCCCACAATTTAAAAGGAAATTAACAATTGAAACTCAAAACTAAATCAGCTAACATTATGCACATCTAATTCAAGTTGTCAATGATAAACCAAGGAAAAAATGCTCTCCGAGAGGGAAACTTTTAAATGCACCGGTTCATTCAACTCTTTATTATGTGCTAAATTCTATAATAGGTGTTGTGTTTCTATAGAGAGGATAACTATAGAGAGGATCAATAAATAAAGATAAATAAACAACAATGATATATAAGATGATATAGAATAGGAATAGGGAGGAAAGGATAAAGTGACGAGAGACTGAAGTAATAAACGGTGCAAAGAAGAAAAATCAAAATTAGAAGGGTTGGATGTGTAGAGAACTTTGGAGTCTGAGATCGCTTACTACTACAACTTAGTGTGCTGCAGTTTCATAAATGGTAACAGAAGAGAGGAGATTCCTGGGTCAGAGACAAAGTACTTCTACTCATAGCACAGCAGATATTGTGAGTTTTATGTCTACATCAGTTTCTTTTGCTCCACAGGTCCCATGTAGGCAATGTGGAGATGGGCTCAGGTGTACTCAGTGGGTTTATATTAGAATAAAGAAACCTTGAAATTAGAAAATCCCAATTATGTATAAAGGCAAGTCTACTCAGCCATACTTTGCCCCAAAGGGAGACAAATCTTCATTATCCTAAGCAATGAACAAAACTCCTCTCTGCTCTGGAGGATGGCATTATTATGTTCCAAGCCTGTTTGCCATACAAAATCGTTGAAAAGTTACTCCAGAACAAAGCCATTGATGCCTCTGGCTCAAAGAAGGCCAGAAATTGAAGACACCCACAGAGGATGCAGAGGATGTAAAAAGCATAGTAGTTTCAAGTAATATTCCTGCAATATTTTGCCACTTTATGTCTTAATAGTCCCTTCCTTCCTTCCTTCCTTCCTTCTTTTCTTTCTTTCTTCTTTCTTCTTTCTTTTTCTTTCTTTCTTTCTTTCTTTCTTTCTTTCTTTCTTTCTTTCTTTCTTTCTTTCTTCCTTCCTTCCTTCCTTCCTTCCTTACTTCCTTCCTTCCTTCCTTCCTTCCTTCCTTCCTTCCTTTCTTTCTTTCTTTCTTTCTTTCTTTCTTTCTTTCTTTCTTTCTTTTTCTCTTCTTTTTTGAAAAAAAATTATTTTTGAGAGAGGGAGAGAGAGAGAGCATGCGGGCCTGAGTGAGGGAAGGGCAGAGAGATGGGAAGAGAGAGAATCCAAAGCAGGATCCAGACTGTCAGTGCAGAGCTTGATGCAGGATTCAATCTCATGCATGATCTGAGATGAAACCAAGAGTCAGATATTTAACTGACTGAGCCACCTTTGGTAATGCAAAGAAGAACAATAAAAATTACAACCCCAGTAATTCACAGTATTGGTTATTGTTCAGTTAGAAAAAATTCAGTTAGAAGTACATTCAATCTGTGATGATGCAAATGATCCTTCTAAAATATTTCAAGAGTAACAAATTTATTTGAAGTAAATTATTTTTTAGGTTATGTTTTTCATTAAGATCTCAGAATATCCAATGCTTGGTCAAACATAATCTCTAATAGTTATATCTGGAAAAGAATTATGTGAATGAAACAACCTTTGATTTATAATGATATGCTTAGATATTATCAAGGAACACCATATAATGGTAAAATATTTCAGTAAGAAAGCATTACAATACAGGGATTATTCTAATTCATGGCCCAGTATTGATATATTCACTATGGTACAATTAGAATAAGGTCATCTACCTACTTCTAAAAAAGTCTCTGATAATCAAGAACATAAGTCCTTAATATATATATTTAATTTTTTATTTTATTCTTTTAAAATATGCTATTTTTTATGGAGCTCTGGTGTTTCTGATGAAATCAACTTTACTTCTAATATTTGTATATACCATATATATGTAATATCCTCATTTTGTAGATTATTTTTACATATCTATAATCTCAAATTATGAAGAATTTATTTGTCCTGTTTTTTTTTTCTTAATGCTGACTTCTGCCTAAAAATTGATCATTTCTTCATATGCAGTGTCATTTTCATTGTGAAAGAACCTTAGACAGAGAGTGAAAATGTTTGGATGTGGCTGGACTTCCTCTGGATTGAGGAAGTATTCACTACCTAGTTTCACATTTCTTGTTCTAAGGCCACCTGGTTATACTGGTCTAAAAGTAGTTTTACATAGATTTATAGGCTTAGAGTTCTTAGTACTGGAGAATATATGCATCTGGATTCTCAACATGAATCAATTTTTAATTTCTCACAAAAGACATGTTCTCCACACATGGAACCCTAGTGGTGACAAGCTTCTTGTTTTTATCTACTTTAGTGCTATTTTTTGTGGCAGTGTTATCTTTAGCAAGAATCAGTTCTAACTCTTGGCTTTGGAGCACCAAAGCTCAGTATTGTCTCTTCATTTCCCCGATGGGCATGAAAATCTCTGACTCAAAGTCAGTTTCCTATAGGAGCAGTCTATGGTTTTACTCCTTTAGCTTTGGGGTTCCTTTTTATTACCTTTCAAATGTAGGTTTTAATGCATCTAGGATCCTCCTTTGCATGTGGTCTAAGGTAGGGCCCCGGCTCTATTTTCCTTGATTTAGAGACTGTCATGCAACTACCATCTACTAATCAATCTGTTTCTTCATGTTTATCTTACGATGCTATTTTTGTTATATATCAGTTTCTCAAATAAATTCAGTCTTTTTCTGAGCTGTTTCTGGGTTAGCACTGAAATGTTTTTTTAATCCTATGGCTGGGACTATAGCAGTATCTTACAGGGAAGGCATCAGTCTTTGCTCTTCTGTTTCAAAATGAACTTAGATATTTTTAGACACTTATTTTTCTCTGAATTTCTGTGGAAAAAAGAACCTGTTGTGTTCTTTAAAACATTATCTCTAATTATAATTGGGATTTTATTGAATCTATTTGTTGACTGAATTAGACAGGTCGATGCATTTACACTGTTAGGATTCTTATCTATGAACACAAGATATTTCCACTTATCCTGTCATTCTTTTAGTTTCTTCAATAATGATTTAAAATGCAGAGAGCTTTTTAGAGAAATCTGATTTTAGTATGATTCACAAGAATGCCTTTTACCTGTTAAGTCTATTAATCCTGTCAGTGAAGAAGCAAAAAGAAATATCAGTGGTGAAACCTTTCCTCAGTATTATTCACTTTGAGTTGTGCTGCATAGCAAGTAGTTAGGAGATAACCTAGTAATTTAGAAGAAGGGGTATGAGGTCAGAGCCTCTAAGTCTGAATCCTGGCTCTACACCTTGCTAATTGGGGCAGCAATTTAACCTTAGTTTCTTCATTAAAAAAAAAAAAAGAGTATAATAACATTGCTCAGTTCATAAAATTATTGGGAGGAGTAAATGACAGAAAAAATGTAAAGTGCTTGATACTATTCTTGGTTTATACCAAGCAGTCAGTAAATATTAGATTAGAAAGATTGAACACAGTAAGCCACAAATGTCAAAGCCCTAAGATAGAGCCTTCATCACAATCATAGTAAGTATGTCTCCTTCTGGAGACCAAACCCAAGTATATCACTGCCTAAGTTGCCTGCCTCCCATTATGTACCAAAAAAAGGCATTTTTGTCTCCATTTCATGTGTACTTGTTCTTAATCAAAAATACTACTGAGACTTGAATAAGTGAACCACATAATGTCCTCCCCCACTTCCATTCTGCTGTGCTCGCAATTGCCACCATCTTAGATACGTTGGTCATGGTCCTAGAATTATTCCATGTTGTGCTGGACTTAGCACATTCTATTTCATTCATTCTAGTACATTCCTGGATGCTGAGTCACAAGATTCATTTTCCTTCACATGGGAGGGGCAAAAAGGAACCTTTCATGTGCTTTCCCAAGGCTACCTACACAGGCCCACATTATGTCATCTGATGGTAACAGACCTGCCCTGTTCTTCCCCATCTCAGTAAAATAGGCCCATTACATTAATAACATAACATCAACTTGTGAAAACTTGCCTCTCTCACAGGATACTTTGCAGATTTTGTTGGGACATCTATGAGGGACAAGGTATGGGAATCATTTGGTTGGGAAAGATGTATATTGTTCTAGATGGAAATCTATCCAATCCTTAAGTACATGAAAGAGATATAAACCTTTGTAGGGATTTTGGGAATTTGGAGGACTTTTGTTCCTCACCTAGCATAGTGCGTCCATCCCTTATGCCACCTTGGGATCAGAACTTAACAAAGTTGCCTTTGTTAAGACAAAAATGTTAAAGAAGTGGATTAAAGCTCTGGGTAGGGCTACCCACATTGAGTGTGGAGCCTGTTTAAGATTCTCTCTCTCTCTCTCTCTCTCTCTCTCTCTCTCTCTCTCTCTCTCTCTCTCTCTCCCTCCCTCCCCTGCTCTCACACACACACTGTCTCTCTCTAAAAATAAAATAAAATAAAATAAAATAAAATAATAAAATAAAATAAAATAAAATAAATGAAAATATTAACTCCATGACTTGTGCAATGAGAAGCCAAGGAATGGATGATCATGAATAAATCCTTGTGGGGTCAAGATATATGGAAAGGCATTTGAATTCACCTGCAACAGCCTAAGGGAGCTCTGGGATCATAAGGCACTAATACCCCCTGGCAATCAAGAAGTAGTTTCCTAGTTTGGACACAAGCCCTTGCAATGAATCTTTCAGCAGATAAAATAGATTGGATGCATGGTGCTTGGGTGGCTCAGTCAGTTAAACATCTGATTCTTGATCTCAGCTCAGGTCTTGATCCTAGATTATGAATTCACGCCCTTTATTGAGCTCCATGACGGCCATGAAGCCTACTTAAAAAAAAAAAAAAGCCCAAAACAAACAAACAAAAAAGACTGGAGGCATAGAAGTAAGAGACACTGTAATACCTGGGTGGGATGACAAATTGCCAATGGTACCCAGTTGCCCTTGAAATACAGTGACAGCATGCCCTGTGTGTTCTAAACAATGCTGAAGGCAACAGCTGAAAGAGTCTGGGACCACTGGACAGAGTTCCCAACTGGTAAAGGACCAATAATAATATTGGTCTCTGACCTTTAGCGAGGGTTCTACATATGTCTTGCTTTATATAGACACTGAGTCTGAACTAACCTAACCTTTCCCCTGTTGTGTAGACTGCGCTGGCACCATTAGGGGACTAGAGAAGTTGAGTACTACGTGTGGATATCCTTATCAAATAAACAGTGATAAGGTCATATTTTAATGGTCATGATATGCAATACTGGTCAAAACACCATGACATTGAATGGAAGTTTTATCCCCTATAACCAGCAAGCATCAGGGTTGACAGAAAGAAAAAATGAAATTTTACAGCAATAGATTAAATAACTAACAAGTAAAACAGCCATGGCCAAGTGGACTAAAATACTGTCCCAGACTTTAATACCTTTAAATGCTTAACTAGTAAGGCCTGTTGCCCCATGTACCAGACTAGGGACCCTGCAGAGACACTCAACAGTGTAGGTATGGAAGTCACAGGACACAGCGATTGTCTTACCACATATCAATGTGTTATGTTGCTGAGAACACTAAGCCCCATCACACAGGAAAAAGGCATTTTCTCTTGGAATTTACAGTGGGACATCCTACTGGGATAGGTGAGTTATTTCATATCCCTGGGTTAATCTCCACCAAAATCCTGTCATCCTGCTATAAGCCAGATGTAAAAAAAAATGCATTATATTTTAATTAGAATATGCACCGTTGAAAGAGGAGAGAAGGTGGGGGTTATATTCTTGCATATCCTGCCTCCAGTCCTTCTCCTCATGCCTGACCGTGCTGCATGCCTGGACCAACATGTACGGTATGTACAACCAGCTCAAATCACTAAAGTTGCAGCGACATTAACAGCTAAGGATCAGGCCACAAGTATAACTTGTATAGAAGGAGAAGACCTTCCCATACACATTTTTACAAAATTTGTCTTTTCAACCTTGGACTTTTTCTGCTCCTATGGTGTCTAGTCATGATATGGGCACCTGGTAGAAATACCTCTGTACAGTCGTCCCACTCATATGCCTGACAAAGGAATCAATCTAGCCATTGGGTATGTGGGCAACTGTCCCCCTCCAACTTATCAGGATTGCCATGGCGGGTATCACCACTCCAGCGAGAGGATTGAACAGCCCTAAAGTGGAGTGCCGGGGTGCCTCAGTGGGTTAAGCATCTGACTCTTGGTTTTGGCTCAGGTCATGATCTCACAATTCATGGGTTCAAGGTCTGCATCATGCTCTGTCAGTGCAGAGCCTGCTTAGGATTCTCTCTCTCTCCAATATATGTCTCTTCTCCACTGGCTTTCTCTGCCTTTCTGTCTCTCACAACAAATAAATAAACTTAAATAAAAAAAAAAAGTGCTAAAGTTACACATGAAGGAAGAACAAACTAGGACTAGTGTTCTTAATTTATCTGATCTTACCAATATTGATCCAAAAACCTTGCCTGTGGCACACACTATCCATAATGTTGGGTGTGGGTATTCTTTTTTTTTTTTTTTAATTAATCCACCTATTAAACTGCTGACCAGAAGGGCCCTGTAAACACCACTAGCAGAGCCGTGGGTGGCTGTGTTCCATTTGGGACAGGTTTGTGTAGCTCACCTGGGTTATGGACATTTGAACACCAAGGAACTCTTACACTGGGAACAGAAAAATCACTCTAAATAAAACCAGCCCAGACAGACTAGATGAGAACGATATAGTCATTCTCTCATCTCAAACGGTAGTGGCTGGCTTGGCACTGACTGGTATGGCCTCTCGGGTATTCATTGGGTAGCCCCAAATGGAACCCCATGGTTATATAGCACAAACCTTTGGCCATGGGTTTCACCTGGATGTTTGGGTCACTACACTCTGGGTTTTCCCTGGACACAGGGGAGAATCCACCCAACAGTAACAAAAACTGTCAACTTTCCTCTCAAGGCACTTTTAGTTTTCTACTGATATAATAACTTGGCCACCATTTTTGTCCCCTCCATGGGCCTACAGGGTGCTGTAGCACACATAGAAGCCCCTGCTAAATTCACCCAAGAAGCCTTAAATGATAGCCATCAAAACCTGTCTTTACTGAGCCCTAAAATGTCTCCAATGAGAAAAGCTGTTCTCCCAAACAAGAGGACTTGGAACATCACTACTGCCTCACAAGGTGGCATTTCTCCATTCTCCAAACAAAATGAGTCTCCTGATGTGTCATCATTATGAATTCACATGAAACTACAGACACTCTGAACCCCTGCCTAGGGGACTTAAATCAAGGGTCTAAAGCATGAGGCTTTCATTAAAAAAAAATTGTTACTTATTTAAAAAATCATCATCTCAATCTATGTTTTTCCTGTTGTATGTTCCTATATTGTTGCTGTGGTTTCTGCCCCCATGCAGCCAGACAGCCCTGAGACTAGCCACCTCCCACTAATAAAACCTCCTGTTAACCGTTGAACATACACTGTAAGAGAGGGGCACATGGAAGATTTTAAGAGCCAGTCAGGAGAGAGATTGTCAGAGGAGGTCATCAAGAGGCCTTGACCGCAGGTTGACCCATGGGCCACACCTAGGCAGCCAGGCTCCTAAACCCCTCCTCTGTCCTTGAAATATACATTCTGCCCGCCACTGCCGTTCCCACAGTGGGAGCCTTATTAAGGATGCAGCTTTGAAAGAGCAATGTGTGGTTAAGGCTATCTGAAGAGAATATCAGGTGAACCCAGTTAAGGCTTCTAAACAAACTTTCAAGATTCTGGTCTGGAGATCTACTTGTCATGTGGCCGCCTAGGACCAGCTTTGTACGTGAGTTCCCTTGCTTATTAAGTGGCAACCTACCTGTCTGGAGGGGCAGCCTCTCTCTTTCTTCTGACTCTCCTTGGCCTCTGAATGGAAGCAGTTTCAGATTGCACCAGGAAGCCCCCAGGTTTGTGAACCAGCACTTCACTTTTATGCTGCCGGATAGGAGTTTTTTATTTGTGTGCTCCAGTATATCAAAAATAACCTGAATCTCAGAGAACCAAAGTGACTTGGCTGAGGTTAAATAGCAGTGTCAGATCCGAGGCCTGAAATCTGATTTCCTCCCGTTCAATATCATGTTCTTTCCAGTTTTTCCTCAGTGTTAAGAAAAATATTAAGTATAAACCTTCAGGGCTCTAAACACTTAAAAAGGTGCATCCCAGAATGACAACTGACAGTGAGATCTAGGTTCAGTCTCAAATATAATTTTGAATAGGAGGTCTTGTAGAAATTAGACCAACTTGCAGGGACATGCCATACTTCACTTGGGCCATATGTAGCAAATATATATATATATATATATATATATATATATATATATATATATATATATATATGTATATATATTTTAAGATTGTCTTTATGTGTGCCAAACATTCCATACCACTGAGAACTATTACACAGATTTCTAGCCTAATTGGTTTGTATGACAAGAGACTGTGATTTAACTTTCTCATATATTTGGAAGAAAAGCTTTTCCTTTTGTGAATATCCTGCAAATCTCACAAAACCAGCCAAGCCTGGACATCCGGGAGCTTATTTCCTGAACTCCACGGTTCAATAAAGATGCCTGTCCTATAGTTATTGTTGAGAGCCCTCCCCCCCCAAATATGTCTTATATTGGTTGAAGTTTGACACAGATGAGCACATAGCAGCTTGCTGAAAATGACACCCTTTTTATCCTTCATTTTATTTTTCTTCTTAAATCAGACCACACAAAGGGTCATTTGGTTAGAGCAGATTCTCATCAGCAGATTTCAGAACTTCTTGGGAAATTGTCAGAGAGGACAAGTCACCACCCATGTGAGTGTCACAGCATGTGCTGGATAAGCATCCTTCTTTTCTCCAGGTGGCATTGGGGCCCTGGGCTGTGTTCTCTGAAGTTCATTAGCTACCTGGCTGAGACCTTATATTTAGTAACTGGAGCACCTTTTCGTTGGTCCGTCCATGAGTGAGCCAGAAGTGTCAGCTCTGTGGATTGCAAGTAGCTTCTCGGCTCCCCCAGTCACTCAGCAGAGCCTCTTGATGTTACGTGAACATGCTCACGCCAACAGAGGATAGCAGAGACTTAGATTTGAAGTTCTCGCTTAGGAGAGAAAGAGGAAGTTCCCTCCTTGCTTACCCTCCTGCCCCTCCCCCTGCTACATTTTTAACCACACATTTTCCCCATTAAATCAGAATTGATGAAACCTATAGAAATGTAGCAGTGTTTGAAAATTGAAAAGCACATTGAAACATAACAATATTGTTGACTATACAAGGCAATTTCTTCAAATCGCGTAATGATGTGATGTATGTGGTTAGCCGTATCTACGCAGGAAGTGGTTTTATTTTAAAGTTTTTGTGCTCACCCCCACCCCCCGCCTTTTTTTTTTTTCTTCAGTACTGAAATTAAGCAGCATCCAACATAGGCCTACTCTTACGACATGTGACTTTACTGTTTTCCGTTTTTGTTGAAAGAGTCATTAACAGTTGGAAGTTGATGGCAGTTTCAATAACAAGTGATCACCGAGAAAAGGTAAGTAAATTATAACTTTATATTGAACGTGGAATTTAAAGTTGAAAATGTTTGGTGGTGTCCTGAACTCTTGTGTGAACAGACAAATATTTCTATAAAAATGTGTTTTCACCTGTAATTAAAACATCTGTTTGTTTCCTTTGGTGTAGAAATTTTTTTTTAATATTTGCAACTGCCAAGTTCAAAAGTCCTTTAAAAGATATTACATTGGAATCATTTGCTGAGGTTTTGTACTAAACTGTTAGACAGAATAAGGTATAGTTTTAGTTTGAAAGTGCTTTTAAAAATGACTACTAGAGAAAACATGGGACTTTGCATCTTTAACTGATGGTTTTACAAAAATATGTACTATCAGGATCCAGATAACTAAGGAGAAAAAGGCACTTTGTAACGATAAAAAAATAACCTGAGTTGCAGCATGGAAGTTATCCACTATAAAGTATTGTGTTAAAGTTAGCATTAGAAACCTTTGCAAAGTTGTAGTTTATTAAATGTGTGGTTTATTAAATAACTATTAAAATGCAGGAAAGTTTTAAAATGCAAAAGAAAGCTCTCTCTTACAACACTTGACTATTTTATTTTTTTCCCTACATTTTATTTAAGATATAGGGTGAAATGAGGGCAAGTTTCTATTTCATAAGCAAAATTATCTGTTTAAAAAAGTCATAGCTGACTTTATCGAAGGTTACTTTTGGGAAAGAGGGCAAATTAGGGATATATTTTTGTTATTCATATAATTACATAATTTTCTTTCTTCGAAGTTTTCCAAAATAATAACCTTAGAAATGAAAAGGATTTGTTAATCATAAAGTGACAAGAACTTATCTTTTATACTGACTTCTTCCTTCTACAAAATGTCTTTGTGTTCTGTAACATATGTACAAAAATATAAAGTGCTGCTAATCTCAGAGACAAATACCTAAAATAAATCCAAGTGTCAATTTTTGAAAAAATTTTAATAAAAGCTCGAGATACGATACACTCTCCCCTAATATTATTTTTATTGTGCTGTTGAAGGGGGGAAGTGATGGCCTCACAACACCTATTTTTTTGTGTTATTAAAAAGTGGTTACGCGGTTGATAAGTGGCAACAATTCTTTTCTTTTATTATCTTTTACTGAAAGACGCATACAAATGTTTTTTGATATGGTCAATTTAGTAGGAAATTATTAGGCACACCAGTACACTCTATTTTAAGACCTTCAGTTGTCAATACTGGGGCTAGTTACTTGTTGACTATTAAAAGGATCACAGAAAAATGGAGATTAGGACTTGGTGTTCAATACATCTTTTATTGTTAGAGTATAAGGAAAAAAGGAGACCCTGGTAATATGTATTTGCTTTGATATTCTGATTAGCTTTTCAATTTGTTACATTTCCACACAATGGAAAGCATTATTTAAATCTGTCTTCAATATTATGGTTCTGAACCTCTGCATCTACAAAAGCTGTGTAATTCAGATAGTTTTGGTTGATATGTTACTTTATTTCATTTTATTATAAAAGAACATAATATGAGTAAACATATGTAGTACTTACATATTAGCAAGAGTTCATGCACAGAAGTGTTTGGCACTGAAAAAATGTCCACTGCAGTTTTTTAAAACATTTCATATTTGTAAAAGCCAAATTCTTTGTAAGACGATTGTTTCTTACAGAAATTGTCAAATTAAACTATAAATATCTTATGGTGAATGTATGAAACTAAGAATGAAATAACTGTAGCTTATTATGGATTTATAAAGAGCAACAATTAAAGATTATAGACAAAGTAAGATACTCTCAAAATTATTTCTAAAATCAAGTAATGCGTTGTCTCTTGAATATACAAAACCTTTTTTTAAATTTTTATTATTTTTTTAAGTTTATTTTTGAGAGAGAGGGAGAGACAGAGGCAGAGACAGAGCACAAGTTGGGGTGGGGAAGAGAGGGAGGGAGACAGAATCTGAACCAGGCTCCAGGCTCTAAGCAGTCAGCACAGAGCCCAACGTGGGGCTCGAACTCACAGACTGGAGAGATCACGACCTGAGCTGAAGTCAAACACCCAACTGACTAATCCACCCAGGCGTCCCTTGAATATATAAAATCTTAAAGGTAGTCACGTAAAATGAGGTGCTATAGGTTACTATACGTTTACATATTTTAAGTGAATAAATAAGAAACACATTTTGACAAAATGAAACAATGCAGAGAATCTCATTTGGAAAGTAATTTCAAAACTGATTTATTAAAAGTATATCATGTTTTTCCCCTTGGGGCCAGCATTCAACAAAATTCAGAAAGGAGACTTTTTTTCTATATTTCTTCCTTTTATTCTTTTTCGATGCATTGTCTTAAAGTGGCCTGATCTGTCCCTAATTTAGGGTCCCCCAGCCTTGGTTCCTAGAAGGACAGACCACATTTGGCTCCTTCCATCCCACTCCCATTGTCCCTAAAACTTACTCATCCGATTTCTCAGCACTTAGGGCATATGATAAAGATAGTCCTTGCTTACAGGAGAGCTTTGTTTTTTTTTTTTTTTTTTACTTCTTAGTTAGGCCTCCCATCTCTTTTCTGGTATAATTTTATTTATTATTATTTTTTAATGTTTATTTATTTTTGAGAGAGATAGAGACACAGAGGGTGAACGGGGGAGGGGCAGAGGGAGAGGCAGACACAGAATTAGAAGCAGGCTCCAGGCTCTGATCTGTCAGCACAGAGACCAATGCAGGCCTACATTTAATATCTAGAGGGGTGGTCCAGCATCAGGGCTTATTTATTTCTTCCATGTATCTCCCTGTTGGTGACATACTCTTCAGGGCAGTTTACAGAAATGGTTGTCATCAGTGAAGGTAGATATTCCTGTAACATCAGATGCTGGCTCCCCTCTCCAGGTGCCTTCAAGTTCTTATATGGGCTGTGGTTATAAAGATTTTTTTTTTCAGTTTATGAAAGTATTTTTGATTTTTGTTTTCTTTTGTTTGTTTTAAATTTAAGAAGAGATGTTGGAGCACAATGTGTCAAAATTGGAATAAAACCTAAATATAAAACTTTTAGAAAAAAAATCTTTATTATGTTCTCATTTCCATATACCCCTATTCACCTCTACTATCATCTAGTAGACTACCACTTTTCACAGTTTTTTTTAATTTTCACAGTTTTTAATGCAAAAAGCACATATGCATATATAAATATATATAACATGTGCATACACCCTCCTTTATTTTATTAAAGGAAACACACATACCCTTCCACTTTGCTTTTCTCTTAGTAATATCTCAGACATATTTCCATCATGAAAATAAAAAACGGTTTAAGTCTCTCTCTCTCTCTCTCAATATTCTCTCAGTATTTCACTGTGTGGATGTACCATACTTAATTTATTAAGAGTCAGTGTCTTCAGTTTTTGCCACTGCAATGAATGTGTTAATGAAATTGTGTCCTGTTTGAAATGTATCTGTGGGATGAATTTCCAGGGATACTGTTGATTTATAATCCAAGAGATAAGGTAATTTTGATATTTATTGCCAAACTATCCTTCAGGTTATTATAACTTTTCAAACTTCCATCAGCACTTAGTGAGAATTCTGGTAGAAGGTCTATGGTTTTCCCAATGGATTGTGTTGCCAAACATTTTGGGTTTTGCTAAACCATAGAAAATTGTATCTCCATATAGTTTTATTGATACTTCTGTTGTTATATTGTTGTTGTTTTTAAAAGATTAAAAGTCTAATTGTTTATCTTAATAAGATAGTATATCCTTTCTCAATTGTATAATTAAGGACCAAAAGCATTAGTTAATTTCAAGCCTTAAAAGAAGTAAGAACTTAGGGATAGCCTATGTAAAATACACTTTTTATAAAGCTTCAAATAAGTAGTAGTTAAAAAGGGATGAAACATGAATGTTGAAGTGAAGGGGAAGAGAAAAGGAATGGAAATAAAGGAAACAAAGGAAATATGTATATCTAGAAATGCGACTAAGACAGATGGGTGTAATCAGTAGATAAATTAACCTGAAAAAGAAGGAAGAGCATTTTAATGAGTGTATATGCAGATGATGGGATATAAAGATGCAATGATTAGAGGACGTGGAGGAAATACATGCTTCATGATTTCTATTTCCTCTGAAATTGTAGGAAAGCTCATCTGTTGAGAGGGGATATATATGGAATGCTAAAGAATAAGCAGAATATCTTATTTTTAAAATTGGCTTATTGATTACACAGAATATTATTGTAGGTTTTAAAGTTGATTTTCTCTTTTGGTGGGCATCAGCCCAATTTAATTGAATTCCATAAATAATTTTGAACTCTAAGTACATTGCACAGGGCAAGGAATTATTGGGGGCACAAAGAATCACTGTGCCAATGCAAACTTTGTAAGTAGTTCAGTGAACAAACACAAGAATTTAACTATGGATCTATGTGTATAAAGGCAAGGCTATAGAAATATCACAGAACATTTTATTGTCAGAGTTTCAGATGCATTTTGCCAAATCCAATGGTCATTTACATGTCTTCATATTATTTATTTTCTGAGCTACATGTGATGCAATTGAACATTTCTCCCCTCTTAAACCTCTCTCTTCATTTGACTTTTGGTATGTTTCATTCCTTCAGTTTTTCTACAACCTAACTGGATGCTCTTTCTCTGTCCCCTTTGATAAATCTTCATCATTCAACTCCCTAAATATTGGAATACCTTGCATTCAGTCTTCAGATTTTTATCTTTTTTAGTCTTAGCTCTAGTCTTCTAAGTTTATTCCTCCTAGGTGAATCTCTTTTGGTACCATGAGTTAAAATATTATCTCTCTTTTAATTAGAACTCAAAATCAGAATTTGTTTCTTGGTACTAAAACTATTAGTGCAACTGGATACTCATCATCTTCACTTGAATCTCTCATAGATGTTTCCAAATGAGGATGTTCAAAACTAACCTCTTAATTACTCCTTGCTTGCCCCCAACTTGCTTATTCCCTATTTTTATCCATCTCAGTCAATGGTACCACCATTCACCTATCTGTTTGGGACAATAAACTAGAATTACCATCAATTATACTCTTTCCCACACATTTCCTGCCCCAAACCACATTCATACCATCAACAATAACCAAAGCCTATAAAATATCGATTTAGCTCCCATGGTCTTGTTTACTTAACTTTTCTCAGTAGTGCCTCTTGATAAGTTAAATATTCTTTTCATGCTAATTGTTCTTTATTTTTTGTGTTTTGGTTGGTATAATGACTTTTCCTCAAAAAAGCTGCTAAATGAATACACTTCATTTGTGATCTTAGTAACATCACAATTTTAGATTAAACCATAGTCATCAATTCACTTTCTGATTTCAGATCAGAGAAAAACAATGGAGCAATTTTGATTTGCACATGTAAGAATGAACTCAAGAAGGTTTAAGAGGTAGCAACTTCTAGAATGTTCCAGTCAGGTTTTTTCAGTCCTAAAGATGTTTTTCTGTACTAGTAATTGATTAATTAAGAATCCTCTGTGGGCAAGAAAACCGGAAGCCTTACAACTTTATGCAGATAAAAAGGAAATGTAATAAATAAAAGAAACATTTTTATTTTACATTTTATGTACAATTTATTTTTTTATCAAATTGTTGCTTTAAAAATTGTTTTCTATCAAATGTTGCATGAACCATTTTTTAAATCTATTCATATATTTTTGTGTTTATAAATGTTGTTTGTGTATCTTGAGCTTTTATTTTACAACTTTGTCTTAGCAGGAATTAATTAGACATGAAGCAAGGGATTAATGTATATTGAAATATCCCAAGTTCAGTTACCTCCTATCGCTTCTACCACTGTTACTACAGAATCTTCTTGATTCATCTCCCTGCTTCTACTTTTCATACCATAGTAATTTCCCAAGAAATAGCCAAAGTGGCCTTAAGACTTACATCCTACAATTTTCCCAGTTAAAGAATTCCAAATGACTTTCTGTTTCAAATTAATTCAGGGTCTCCTTTCATGACTTGTAAGTCCCTCTCTTTCCCATTACTTTGCTTTCATTTCTCTAAATAGAATTTTGATTTAGCTCCCATGATCTTGTTTACTTAACTTTTCTCAGTAGTGCCTCTTGAAAAGTTAAATATTCTTTTCACAGTAATTGTTCTTTATTTTTTGTGTTTTCATTGGTATAATGACTTTTCCTCAAAAAAGCTGCTGAATGAATACACTACAATGTGTGATATGTAGTAACATCACAATTTTAGATTAAACCATACTCATCAATTCACTTTCTGATTTCAAGTCAGACAAATCAGAAAGAGAAATATGGGGAATTATTTTTTTTTCAACTTGTTTAGTGGCTAGACTCAACTTGAACAATCATCTAAGCATATTGACCTTGTCTGTTAAGTTGTTACTGGATATACAGAACCTAGAACAATTGTCGGCATGTAATAAACACTCAGTGAGTATTTTATTAGTGAAATAATAAATGATGAAAAAAGTTGACTCTGGACTCTAGAATCAGGAAAAGCTTTCTGGAGATTTATGAACTTCTCCTGGGTCTGAAAAAATAGGATAAATTTAGGGGAAGAGAAGCTGAAACATATTTCAAACAAATGACATCTGATAGGTATGTTTTGAGTAACCTTGCAGGGATGAAAGTTTGTATTGAAATCTTGGATTCATTATTTACTGTAGTGCCTTTTTGAAACTCAGAAGAAATAACTCACTATCTGAAAACGTACTTCCATTAACAGATGGAAAACACCAGTCACTTCTAAGCATTTAAATTTTAAGCTATTTTAATAAAACTATGGTATTAGAATTGAATAATTGTATTTTAATTTAAACTAATTTCTTAGAAACTTAGAGAACTTTTCATTTTTGTGTCTATTGATATAAGACTACACTTAGAATCACACAAGGTATCTGTTGAAAAGAGTTCTGAAAGGTAGAATGCTCAGGAAATTGGGTGCTGAGTCAAGGGGAAATTTTTTTCTACTAATTTATCTTTCTGAATCAGTTAATTTTGTACTAGAATATAAAGGCTAGACTCTGAGCTATGGAACCCTTTTTTCATTTGGCACTAGGAAACCAAATAACTTGAGTCTCCATATAATATTATCTATTCATAATGTATGCTTGTCCCAAGAGAAGTGGGATATAGAAGGGAAAATGAGTGTTGATCACCCCAGTAATGTCTCCAACACTGTAGTAGGTAGTATGGTGTTACAAAATAGAGACAATATTTTCTCCTTCTCAGGATGCTTACAGTAGCATGTGGCATTCATCAATACAAAAATTAGAGTGGGATTGTTAATAGGAATCATCACAGCTATGATTACAATATGTATAATGCATATTATGTATCAAGTGCTTTACATACCTCATAGCATTTAATATTCACAAAAATCGCATAAAGAAGTTACCATTCCCACTTTAAAGATAAGAAAGTTAAGGGTAAGTGGGCAAGTGCCCATATTTACAGAACTATTTGGTAGAGTGTGTCATGGTTTATAAGCATATCTGGGTTAAATCCATGACTAGGCAAAATCCATGTTATTTTCACTATGCCATGCTATAATTTCTAATCCTAGTAAGTGTGAATACTTAAACAATGCTGGGCTTCATGCATGAGGCCCTAAAGTCTGAAAGGGTCTAAAAGAACCCCGCTTTGTTTGCTGTCTACAACAATGCCATCTGTGGGAAACCTGTTTCTTGTTGGCTGCATATATTGCCTTCTGTAGAGATGTTATACAACATGTGAGGAAGAAAACATTTCTTGCCTTAGTTTTGTCATACTAGAGGTGCCTTTCCTAGTTCTCTTTTTCTCCCTCCTAGAGACACTGTTTCCCCTCATCCGGCAAATTCCCCAAATTCGTCTTTAGACCATGCTGCCAGTTATGATAGCAGCAAGCCACAAATGGTTATTCAGTGTTTGAAATGTACCTCGTCTAAATTGAATGTAAAATAACCAGATTTTGTAGACTTAGTACAAATAAAAAGACTGTAAGATATCTTTTTAATATTTTTACATTATTATGCTGAAATTATAAAAAAATTAACATGTTAAGTAAAATACATTATTAAAATTAATTTCACCCACTTCATTTTTCTCATCTAATGTGGTTGCCAGAACATTTAAATATTTTTTAGTTACCTGGCTTGAAAACAAACAAACAAAGAAAATCCCTTACATATGGTCCTTAAATTTCTATCTTTGCCCTTACCCTTCCTCCCAATACTGCAGCTCATTTTTTTTTTTCTTTTTTAAAGAGGCTCCATGCCTGGTGTGGAGTCCAATGTGGATCTTGAACTCACAACCCTGAGATCAAAACCTCAGCTGAAATCAAGAGTTGGATGCTTAACTGAACTCCCCATTTTTTTATGTTCCTCATTTTCTATTGTTACTTGACACTACCCTGTGAAGCCCCAACAGTAGGTGAATATGGGAATATATTCCCATATCCCAAGTTAAGCCTATAATATCTCCACAGAATCCTTCTCTTTCTCCTGCTAACTTCAGTTAAGATGTCTCTATTCCTGAAATCATCTGAACAAGCTTGGAATCTCTATGAACTCTATGAACTCCTGTATGCTGCTTATTCCATACATCCAATCCATTGCCATGCTTTAGGGATATCCATTTCCTTCTCTCCGCTTTATTTATTATCATACTTACTAACTTGGCCATCCACTAAATCTTGTCTAGACTATGGCCAAAGGGGTCTTGCTTGCTTTTCATATTACTATTTTTCTTGCTCCTTACTTTGCCTATTTTAGATTCACTTTGTGTCTTCAGGGTGATGGTTAGGTTCAAGGTAATTAGTACAAGTAAGAATACCTATCATTTTACATTCTATTTAGAGTTTTAAAAGTGGTCTTATACATTATTTTATGTGATCATTCAGCAAGCATTCTATGAAAAGCAGGAGCTTTCCATAGATTTAATTGAAGAAGATAATAAAGTATAGAAAAATTGAAGTTTTTCAGGACATGTTGAGAACATATTTTTCCTAAGTGTCTTCTGATTTCCTAGCAGGTGCTCTTAATATCTTACCCTGTAAAGAATAAAAAAAAAAAGTTCTGGAACAACATTTGGTTAATTGTTTGGATGGAGAGAAGGGAACAAATGCCCCTAAAATGTGGCACTTGGTGCCTGTCTGAAATCTCCAGGCTCCACAACTTGCCAGCTGGTTATATATGGTATTTTGCAAGTTACTTAATCTCTTGAAGACTGAGTTCTCTCATCTATAAAGTGGGGAGTTTTCTCACAAGATAAAAGAGAAAATATTGTACATAAAGAACTTCGCCCAGTTTGTGGCACATTGCTTTAAAAGGCTTTAAAAGGGCTAAATGTGATGTGAGTAGTAGCTGTAGTAGTAACTTTTAGCAGGTCGTTTAAACTCAAATGATGACCATATTTTTCCTTCATTATGATATAAAAATCATGGGGGGATGATTTGGGTTTATTTCACTTCTAAGTATTATGATAAAATTATGATAATTCATCAAGAGAAATTTCTTGCTATTAGTTTCATTTCCTCAATACAGCTTTGTCGGGGAATATAGTATAGCCATGTAGGGGAGAAGAAAGAAGTCTCTTTTCTTATTTATATACCAAATTTGGTTGATATGGAAATTTTCTTTCGAGCAGCTCAGGATGTGTGCTCGCCAAAAATAACCTTTAATTTTTTGAAGAATTAATGTCCATCACACAAAACAATTTAAAAAGTGGTAGGCAACTATTGACTCTTGGACTTGAAATTAAAATGAAGCAAAGAAAGGCTGTGGAGACAAGGAAGAGGAAAAAAAGAATTCTCCTCACCCACTTTTATATGTAATTTTTTTCCTAGGGTGGTTAGATGGTGACATAAATGATTCAGAAGCAGATATGCTTGGGTCCTAGCAAAATAATTCCAGAAAGAAAAAATAGGAAAGAAATTTGGTAGGTCCAGAGATTAGGTTACTGATCCAGTTAGAGAAACATTAGAAGGGTTTTATTTTGTCCCCCCGCCCCTGGGGAAATCTGCTCAGGATTCTTTGTATGGAGGTTGAGTGAATATATCAGTCTCAGTCTTAATTTTGAAAGCAATCAGTATTAGGTCATCAGATTAATGAGACCAGGTGTGAGGATTGGAGGCAACTGACCAAAGTTTCAGTGGTGGTGGTGCAGTCCTTGGAGAACTGGCTGTATGCTACAGCATAGAAGGCTTTACATTAGAAGTCTGGCTTTAAGAAAGGGATTAGCAAGTGGGCCACAGTTTCAGTGTGAGGAATCAGCTTGAAAGGAACACTAGAGAATGGTCAGCATGGCAGATGGGTATAGAGAGTATGATTTGAGGTTGGGAAAGCGCAGAAGGCGAGATGACATGATTGCTCTGGTTTCCCCTAACCGTGATGCACTGTATCCCAGGTATATGTGGCATCTTTTGATGTGGAGAAGTAGGAAAGAAAAGTAAGAATTCGATGACATGGGGCATCTGGGTGGCTCAGTAAATTAAGTGTTCTACTTCGGCTCAGGTCATGATCTTGAAGTTCGTGAGTTTGAGCTCTGCATTGGGGTGACTGCTGTCAGCACAGTGCCCATTAATAATCCTCTGTCTCTACCCCCCTTGCTTGTGTTCTCTCAATCTCTCTCTTTCTCTCTCTCTCTCTCAAAAATAAATGAACATTAAGAAAAAAGAATCCAGTGACACTTGGAAGTGGGGATCACAACCATTCTAACATGGTGGCCAACCTGAACTTGTTGGAAATGCTCATGGTACTGGGGGAATTGGAGATGGGGTTTCAGACAGGCACCAAATGCTCATGACATGGAAAGGAGCAGTACTGACAAATACAGTGTCTGATTTTAAAGAACCCACAGTCAATTTGTTCAGAAGAGATATACGACTTGAATAGAGAAGAGAAAACAATAGAAGTCAGGATATAATTATCTGCCAAGATACGATAGGAACAATAAAGAAGGTCAGAGCAGAGAGGTGGGAGAAATGGAAACTTGCTTAGCAATAGCAATGAGCACAGCACAGTATCCAACTTTTGGTAATTTGAGATCATGCAGAGAAAGTTACACAAATAAAGGAGATAATATTAATCTCTGATGAACCTCTTTCTAAACCAGTGCTACAGCCTCAGTCTCTTGGTTTTGCTCTCCATTTCTAATCCTACCAGCCTAGGTTTAAAAATCATAAAATATAGACAATGATGTTGATCTAACATGCAACAGAAACTGCTGTATTCATACATCAGAGGAGCATTACTCATAGAGATGACTGGCACCATGGGCCATAGTCACAAATGCCCTCAGACCGGTCAGTATATTGATGCAAATAAAGTGGAAAGGGAGAGAACCTCTGGATCAGAACGAACTTGCCCTGTTTCCAGGGTGAGGAGGCTGCACATCACCAGCTGACAGTAAGCATCCATCCTTACCCAGTGTTCCATATCTTATGATTTTTCAAGGGAAGACACACATATCTGCACCTTTTTTTAAAAATAAAAATCCTTATTTTTCAATTGCAAACTGATTCAAAACATTCTAAAACATTGTTCAGACCCAACAACATATGTCTGTGGGTTGAATTTGGTTGGCAGTCTGCCGGTTTTCCACCTCTTCCTGAATTTATAGCTGCTCCTAAGAAAGCAGGAGCAGAATGTCATGATTAGAAAGAACTAGAGTCCTCCAAATAACTTCTAATAAACCTAATAAAGGCTTAGAGACTCAGTAGCACATTAGATTATTCTATGAAAAAGCATCCATTTTTGTATGGATTTTTTTCACTGAGGTCTTCATTTTGTTTGTCTAACTTTCCAGGAGTGGGTCTGTTTTCCTAACTTGAAAGAACTTTGTTCTATTGCTCATGTTCCCCAAAACATTTTTAACCATTAAAAGATGTCCCCCAAAGGTTAATTTTTCTAAGTAATAGCAAATATAGTCATCCTTAATTTGCCTGGTATTTTCAAAGTCACATGATATGGACCAGAACATGTACATGTGTATGGATGTTGTAGGGGAGATCAATGATTTGTCTCCTTGGGTGGTGACTCACCTTGGATGGTGATGAAAACAGTAACAAAAATTTAAACGCATACACACACACACACACGTGTGAAATCTGCAGTATGCTAGATGGGGAAATGCAGCATGGGTGTGGTTGTATAGCCCATTTCATCACACATGGTGTCTATTAATAGATCAGCATCACTAAGTCTCAGAAATAGTTATGACTATTAACTAGTTAATCATTAAACAAATAACTGTTTAATGATTTTCAAGTAAAATAGATAATCCCGATAGCCATTTTCAAACTTTAAATATTTTATGCAGTCTCTTTTGACTTCAATGTAGCCAAGGCAAAATTCTATATTTTTCTTTGTGAGGAACCCAAATTAAGATAGAAATTTGACTCCACTACTTCAAATTATAGTAACATTCAATTAACTGGAACCTAATTACAGATAATGTACCTAACCATCTCCCCTACCTCACACCTCACATACTCCTTCACACAGGAGTGAAGTGCCTGAGTTTTACTTTGAGGAAAGAGAAGCAAAGCACACCTTGCTTAAATGTGGGATCTATCTCCTCAAAAGCTCCTGGATGGAGGTCCTGCTAATGTAGCCAAAGCTCTTCAAGAGATTAAGGCATCAAAATAGCCTTTTAATTAATCAGACTAGCAAGAAAAAGATATACTATATACTTGACATATTGAAGGATCTTCAAAGGCGAGGATGCCTGGGTGGCTCAGTGGTTGGGTATCCGACTTCGGTTCAGGTCATGATCTCATGGTTCGTGGGTTCAAGCCCCATGTCAGGCTCTGTGTTGACAGCTAGCTCAGACCCTGGAGCCTGCTTCAGATTCTGTGTCTCCCCCTCTCTCTGACCCTCCCCTGCTCAAGGTGTCTCTCTCTCTCTCAGAAATAAATAAATAAATAAAAAATAAATAACATTTAAAAAAAGGATATTCAAAGGCAAGAATTGAAAAACTCAGTCAAAAACTTTGAATTTAAAATAATATGAACTAGTAAATATTTTTTGCCATTTTGATGTTCTTGGTTGCATGAAAGGAAGCTTCACTGCTCCCAAATTTTGGATTAAATTTGAGTAAAAACAGTATTTTCTGGAATTTGGTTGTTCTCACACCAAACATCCTTTGATGTTTAAGAAGCAAGAGAGCTGTTTTCCAAGTGTTTAAATTGATGTTGTTTTACTCTATTTACCAAGTTCATGATACAAACATTAAAAAAGAGTGTTCACATTGAAACACAATAGACCCAGATTGCTTGGAGTATGATCCTGTTGAGTTTTTCCCTTATGTAAAAGAATTCATTTTGCAGTACCTTCCTACTTAGCTACCTAGTCACTACTCTTCTCATTTTTTCCAACTATGATCCATACCACTTCCCCAACCCCCAACATATTCCAAAGTGAAATGTATTCCCAGAAAACATAATTAGAGCAACAATGTTAACTAATATGAACTGAGCAGTAGTGGGATTCAAAGATAGAAAGATACTATAGTAATTAGTAATCATTTTGAAACAATGCAGATATAAAATTAAAAAAAAAACTTGATGTAACTCTAGAGACTTGTTTCTTATCAAAGTTCAGTGTACATCTTAATCACCAGGGGTGAAGGCCCAACATGTAATTTCTCAGGCTTCTCTTAGGTCTTGCTGAATGGGAGTCTTTGGAATGTGCAGTAAACTCTGTGTGTTTATGAAGCTTCCTATACTACACTGTAGAATCACTACTCTGTAGCTTTCCTACTCCTCACTACTAAAGCCATTTGTTCCTTTTCAGCTGAGGTCATTTATGACCCTAACTCCTAGGAGAAATCTTAGCTTAATGCAGGTAATCATTAGCTAATTCCAATGGAATGGAGTTCTGTGAGTTCAGTATTAAAGTATAACAAGTGATCATGGCTTTGGTCTGCACTTGTGATGCATATACCAGGTGTGTTTCCCCTTATTTACAAGTCCCTATCCTTCAGCAAGTCATACCTTTCTTATTAGGCATTTGCTTTGCCCTCAACCACAACTTCTGCTGGTAACCTGGTCATTCCTTGCCTCATTCCATTGCTAGGATTGAGGTCCTACCTCTCTGCTGCCTGCTTCCCTTCTGGATAATTGAGCTGGGTCTGAAAAAATACACAGTAATCAGAACTCTGACACTTAGTAACAACCACCTAGTCTATAATGGTCCACAAATGTGAACTTCTGTGTATCGCCCTTCTCAGATTATCAATGTTGTTTTTTCCCACCTGTTGTATAAATCTTTATATTCAGCTTCAATCCTCAGTTGCCAATGTTTCCTGATATATGTAAAAATTGGACACAACTGCATCTCTTGTGAACATTTCTGGTTTGGAGACCTCTTCAGTATCTGTTTACTTCAGATGAAGAGCCAGATCCTGGTCCTTTCTCACTTCAATAAATCATAAGAGATGACAGGTCCATCTAATTAAATATATATATATATATATATATATATATATATATATATATATATATATATGTATAAAAATCTCTATAGAAAGATACCCCTACCTCACATCAAACACAGAAGAAGTTATTTCTAGAGGAATCACAATTCCAAAAATAAGAGTTGAAACAATATTTTTATGTTTTTTTTTTGGTTTTTATTTCTGAGAGAGAGAGAGAGAGAGAGAGAGAGACAGTGGCAACAGGGGAGGGTCAGAGAGAGAGGGAGATTCAGAATCCGAAAGGGGATCCAGGCTCTGAGCTAGCTGTCAGCACAGAGCCTGATGTGGGGCTCGAACCCATGAACCGTAAGATCACGACCTGAGCTGAAGTCAGATGCTTAACCGATTGAGCCGTCCAGGCGCCCTGAAACAATATTTTTAGAAGATAATATAGGAATAGTCTTTGTGGCCTTGGATCAAGCAAGGATTTCTGAAGAGAACAAAAAATCACTAATCATAAGAGGAAATAAATGATAAATTGGACAATACTAAAATTAAGAAAATCTATTAATGAAAAAACTATACTAAGGGAGTAAAAAGTAACACAGGTGGGAAAAGATCATTATTGCAACATATGTATTTAAAAATGGTTTGTATCCAAAATATACAAATAACTCCTCCAAATCAGTAAGAAAAGGACAAAGCACCTAGCAGAAACTTTTCATAAGCACTTTACAGAAGAATATTATGTAGCAGTCAGCCACACAAATAGATATTTGAGTGACATAATCTCAGCAATAAAAAGTACATACTCTATGTTTTCCATTTATGTTAATTTTAAAAAATAGGCAAAACTAAGACAGAGTAATGATTATTTTTGGTGGAGTAGGCAGATAGTGAGTGGAAGAAAGCTTTAGGGGTTTCCGGAGTGTGGAATCTGTCAAGTTTCTTGGCTTGGGTGTGGTTACATGAATGTGTTCAGTTTGTGGCAGTTCATTGTACTTTATATACAAACATGGATATACACACACAAACTATCTAAAATGTATTTTATGCATATGTAATTGAGCAGGAACCTAATTTTTAAATGCATTAAAGGAAATATATTGAAATATTTTAATAGTATTGTTTTTGTCACAACAATGGGCTATGACATTACTGTCCCATTTTCAGACACGTCCTTTTGGTACTGAAATCCAATCCACTCAGTTTAGAGTTTGAAGACATGAGCATTAGGGAAAGACTAATGGATACAAGAACAAATTTGCTAAATAAAACAAATGTCAGTAATATTTGACTACTGTCAGTTATGGAATCCTGCTAATTATCATGAAACACTAATTACACAGTATGCAGCTTTCCCATATTTTAACCTGGAGAGGCCACAATAGACATAGAGGGATCCTGGGGTACTGCAATTAACACGTGATTAGATTTACTTGGCTTGATGAAAAGAGCTTTGCAACTAAGTCACATCCTTTAGGAAGCAAATGGATGTTAGGGAACATGGAATCCCAGGAAACAGGCAACCCCAGGTTGAAATGTACTTTCTGCACTTGATACTCTCTCAACAAATATCAGAGAACCAGTTCTGTCCCACAGAGTATCTGAGACTGCTCGTTTTGTCAGTATTTCTCAATACAGTGGCTGCTGAGCAACTTGTTCTACAGCCGATGCTTTCTCCTTAAGTGACATTTCATCATCCAGTGCCCTAAGATAGTCACCCTGTTTTCCCTTAATTGATACTTGTATGCAAGAGGCGGAAAATGGCTCAGCATTTCTTGCTAGATTAGGTCAAAGCTGACAGAGGAAACAGAGGGAAGATTGCATTACTTATGCCCCTTCTCCTGTGTATCGACGGAGATTGCCATTTCATAAAATTTCTTATGCTGGCTAAACATAATTACAATAGCACAGGCATTTTATTCCTATTTGCTTTTCAATTTTTTTTTTTTTTTTACTATTTACCTGATCACCAGAAGGAAATCCAGAAGCAATTCTTCTGATCTTAACTTTATTTTTCTTCTTTGTCCTTAGTAAGATATAATTGTACATTTTGATCTGTTTTCCTTAAGTGCTTCATTTTGCCCTTCCAGTGATGCCAGTGATGTCTTTGCCTCCTTTCTCTTCATTTAATTGGTGACCAGAAGCATTAAAAATGTACCTGGAAGTTCAAAGTAAGGCTCCTAAGTTCTGGATTATTTTTT
The DNA here is from genome assembly GCA_017311185.1 of Proteles cristata cristata. Taxonomy (NCBI): domain Eukaryota; kingdom Metazoa; phylum Chordata; class Mammalia; order Carnivora; family Hyaenidae; genus Proteles; species Proteles cristata. The sequence continues at coordinate 149,168 of JAESUZ010000705.1, forward strand.
TTTCCCAGATCACGTATCAGGAGATCAGTGTTTACAAATAGATGTTATGAAATTTATTCTGATTTGAATTTAATTAAGAAACATCCTGAGAGAATCTTACCATTCTTCTGTGGCTGGAGATCCATTCTTCTGGGAGCCTTTTCACCAAATCTTTTGGGAGGGGATTATGCCTTAAACAAATCATCAAAGTTTCCCGGGACCTGTAAGACAAAACCCAAATTCTTTATTAGAAATGGCAAGATTCTCCTTATCCAGCGCTAATCAGCAAGCTTTCCCACCACCCATACTCTACTGTTTGTTGTGGATGTTCACTCCTGTTTTCCTTAAATCTTGTGATCTCAGCCTGTGCTGCCCTTGGCATTCCTTCTCTGCCTCTTGGGTCTTATTTTTATACAACACCAAGGTCAAATGTCACCTTCACCTTGAAATTGTCCTCAGCCCCATTCACCATTGCGCTCTTACCAGACTCCATGGTAGGCAAGCATGCTTACCTCTGCTCGCAGGTTCTCAATAATTATTGTAGAAACCATAGGACCTAATAAGTTTATTTTTTAGGGCAAAGTCTCAATGAATACTTGAAATGTAAAATCAGATATTTTGCTCCCAATAAGATGGAGACTAAAAGCCTAAGGTGCCCAGAGGATGAGAGATGGCAACCAAGATACCCCAATCTAAAAAAGATCGAGGTTCCCTGTCACAGAATTTTGCCTGGGACTTATTCTACTTAAAAACTGCATTTTGCTTGTCATTTTCACCATTTAGAATGCCCATGGGTAATGACAATAACTGTATTACAATTTATCCGTGCAGTTGACTTGCCAGACTTTGTCAGTAAATGCAGCATATCAACCCGATTCCGTGATTAGGTTAAGTTAAATAAATGCAAAGCCTTATTATCCCATTTCCTATATATAACACCTGCCCAGTCAAAGACAATGTTACCCAATGGGGTGGCTATGGTCAAATTCCTTTACTATGATGTTCTTTTCTCATTATATTTGACATTTTTGAAACTGAGTTTTATTGCACTCTCTCCGCTTATGGAAGTGGTCTGGGGAAATTAGACTTAATAGAGATGTAGAAGCCACAGGGAAAAAAAGAAAAGGAAAGTGAACTGGAAGGAAACTGAAATTAAAATGTTATTTTAGTAAATGGCTGCAGTGGTGGAGACGACAAACAATTGCAATGCAAGTTAATTACTGACCTGTCAGGAAAGTGTAGCACAAAGGATGTGCCATACATTACTGGGGCCACCATAGCCACAAGCCATTTCCATGGGGGAACAAACCGACCATGCGCTACCACAGATCAACATAAGATCTTTCCAGGGGATAGAAATGAATTTATCAGAACAGTAATATTTGTCTGTGGCATTTTTTTGAGCTCCTTAGTTGACCTGGAGAAAGAAACAGTACTTCTCACGCGTTCTGGAAAAGGAATGGAGTCATATTTCCACAGAGGGTTCCTGTGTGTTTGGAGGACCGTAGCTCTTGGTGGTTGGGGTGAGCAGACAGCTCACTTGCCACACACTGAAAAACCTAGGCTGACACCCAAGGAATGGGGAGTCCCTAGGGACACTCAGGGCTTGCCTCTGAGACAGCTCTTCTCACAGTATCTTCTGTGGTGATCCCTGCCAGGGAAAAGACTCCTTCTCTGTGGAGAATAACATTAAGAACCTAAAGAAATTTGAAACTTAAGGGAGACTTCCTCTATTGTCAGAACAAATAACCCTGCTAAGTTCTAAGACATCATTAAATGTGGTCATTTAATTATAAGAAAGAAAAAAAGGTTATTCTGAAATGAAAATATGGTATTCTTACTTTAAAAAATTCATATTCTTTTCCAAGTATTGGCCTCAGAAGGTATGAAAATCATTGTTTGTTTTTTTTTTCCCTGCCCCAACTTATCATGCAATAGTCATAGTTCAGTGGACCTTAGAAGCATTGGCCACAGTGAGTTATACATTTTTTATAAAATAGGGAATAGACTTTGTCAAAGGCACTTTCTAATTGGTAATGCTTTGCTAGGCTATGTACACAGGCATGAATGAGTTGCTACATGTGTTTTCCATTTATATAGTCAATAAACATTTATTAAGTCTCTATTGTAAGGAAGCACAAGAACATTTATAAACATTTACATTGAAAGATGTATCTGACATATACCTAGCATAGCTGTACTATAATCACATTACCTCCCCGATCTCAGACTTCCTTTGGAATTCTTGTTCCCTTATTTTTCCATATATGGTTTCCAGTTGACTTGGGGGTCTGTGACCAAAGCCATGATGTTTGGAAATGCAGGATGTGAGTTCTGTCCTGGATCTACTTTGACATAGGCTGTGGCACCATGGGGAAGACACTCAGTCTACCTGAGCTTCAATTTTCTCTGTTCTGCAGCACAGACATGATATCATAGTGCCTACTCATTTTCTCTTAGCTCAAATAAGTCTTAATATGCTTTTATTTTTAATGCTGCTGATGGGAAAGAGATGTCAAAAATACACTTTCTAACTCAAAAGGGCAAGCTGCTAAGCCTTAGTGTAATTAACAGAGTGCAACAAATAATTGACAGAGCAGCTATGAAATTTATGATTAGATGAATTATCACATTCACTCCTATCTGGGCATTTGCAGTGTAAGTGGGAGAATCTGGCCCAGAATACCCCTGAACCTGGTCTGTTGAGCAGAGCCTGTTCGTGTGGTTCCTGCAAAGTGCATTCTCATCACAGTTTCCTGTTTTTAAAGCAATATTGAAAGTGGAACTAGTGCAATATCACCGACTTGTGTTGCTCTTCACTTGGTACATACAAAATCAGGAAGTCTAGAGAAATTGTGAAGCCAGTCCTAAGTGATTCACATTTCAATTTCTAACTCAGAGATAGGATGTTTATTTGGAGAGTTTTGTGAAATCAATGGATATTTTAGACACAGGCACAATGAACTAATTCTTCAATATTTTCATTAGTCATTCACCAAGCTGTGTGCCTCCTGTAAGAATATAAATGCATAAGCCAACAGTGTTCTCCCGAACAAATTTTGATAATAATGATGATTAGAATAATCATAATGAGTAGATAATGTGTTGTAGGAAGAACAAGTGGAATACTGAATAAGCCTCTAGATCACATGAATCTTAGAGTTAGCAAAATTTTTGATGCCACTAAGTTGAATATAAGTAGGCATGATCAAATATTATTGATTTTACCATCTACTCTATGAAATATAGAAATTTGAGGGTCAGTGAGGGAAGAAATCATGGGTGGAACAAAAGAATGATTTCAACTCCTTGTGAATGTTCCTGGAATAATAATACTGGAGGCTCACTAACAGGAGGTCTTCATTGCCTTTCTGAGTAGCAAATCGTGAAGTTGATATGTATGTTCCTGGAAGTGCATCCACTCTCTGGTCTGGGAGCCATGTCATACTAGACCCTGGGGTGCGAGGGTGTCGTTTGACTTTTGGTAGGGCCAGCTTCGGGATAGAGTTTGTTCTTCTAGGCCCTTCTTTCATAAGCACTCAAGAATAAGAACACCATGGCAGGGCCATCACATCACATAACTCCAGGCGACCCCATTTACCAGCATTCAATGCTACTATCTTGTCCCAAGTCACAAATGCTACCTCCTCCTGAATTCACTTAAGATCATACATGGAGTAGATTGATCAAGGCTCTTCTACTGCAAGATACTTCTCCCACATAGCTAGAAAAGTTTCCAGTTTGAGATTCAAACAAATGCTTCCCTGAGGTTAAGGGGAGGTCTGATCATCCACTTATACCATTATGTTCATTGGTTTAATTCTTTCCCTCCCATTTATGTCTTAGTAATTGACTGAAAGGATGGCTGTTTACAGGAGATAGGCAAGGAAGAAGGTATGGTACAATTTCAGAACTGTTGACCCTGTGGATGAGATGTGCCTAAGTAGATTCTGCAGCTGAGCGGCAGGGGTGGGGTTGGCTGGGGGTGGGTGGGGGGAGGCAGATGGCTGCCAACCAAACTATGAAAAGGATCACAGGGTATCTGGTAAGGGAATAGAAGAGTATTAGGATGTAGGCAAGGAGAAGATGAGAAGTTGGAAGAGGGTAAAGATAAAGAGCTATGAAGTGAAATTCAAACACAACTGAAAAATTTGGCTTCTAACAGACTTATCCTCTTGGTATGAGGGTCCTACAGGATGGATGAAAATAAGTCATCTCTGACTTATTTTTGAAACAGTGACAAGTGCCACAGCCATTAGTACAGCCGTCATTTCAATCTATTAGATTTCCTTCCTCCTCTGCCCTCTCTCCTTCCTCTTGCACACCCCTGGCTCCCGTGGGGAGGGGTGGGGTGAGGGTGGCGGTCCTGCTTACCTCAGCCTTGCACTCAATTAATCTATACAACACATGTGTGTATTATGCCAAGGAAAGCCCTCTTCCTTCATCACTCCCTCAGAGTATCTGGAATACCAGCATCTCACAGCACTGGCTGCGTTAGAAGGGAGGGACTCTCAATCTTTTCAGCCCAGCCCCTTGAGAGGCTACCAAGATGACAGACTCACCACACTGAAGTGAAGTGCCATTTTCTTCATGAAATTTATCATTTCCCTTTTCCTTGAACATCTTTGGTAACTATGTTTTCCCTTCAGGGCATATTTCAATATTTACCTTATAACCTCACAGTTATTTGCATACTTTTGCAATGCTGAGCCCTTTGCCTGAAATGCCTAACCTTCCTTGGCTCAGCACCAACACCAACTGATCTTCTTTTGCAGGCTTGCTCTCTCCACCCCCACATTCCACCGTGAGTTTGATGCCATTGCTTCTCTCCCCGCCTGGGCACAACTTTATTTAATTATTGATTTGTTTCTCTATCACCCTCACCAACCTGTAAGGCCTTTGATATTTAATACATACATGCATACGTACATGCATATATACATACATACATACCTACAAAGAATCTCCAGACTCTGATATAGTGCAGGCCATTTGGGAGACTCTCCATCAATGTGAATGGATCATTTATTTTCTGCTGGTGAAAACCTTTAAGAGGAGGTTTTTGTGTCATTTTGTGTATTCTTCTCAGAGCAATGTAGTGCTCTGCAGTCAGAAACCACCAAATATCTGCAAACATGAGAATAATTATGAAATAGTATCAAGTGAATGCCATTGTAGAACACAAAGTACAAGGGAAGCTGAATAAAGAGAAAAACTAGAGTGCCTTTGGGTATCAACAAATTTTGGTGATGTGAGGGTGGGGTCAGACGGGAAAGGAAGTGCTAGCTAGAGGAGAGAAAGTGTGAGGAGATAGAAGTCACCCTAATACTATGGTAGAAATGAACTCAGTCTAATAGAAATGCCTGAAGAAGGAAGATTCTGGAAATGTTTTCTGCAGCCTGCCCCAAGAAAATAAGTGGGGAAGCCAGATAAGAGGCCTTTGAAATAATCCAGCCTTTTGACACTAAGACATCAGTAGGCAAATAATGAGCTGATTGTGCAATTAATGCAAGAGTGCAAATATTGATTTGACATTGAAATTGTGCAGACTCTGAGGAAGCAACATGTTCTATAAATGGCACATGGCAAGGCTATGTAAATACAGTGGCTTCATGCTCTTGGTCAGAAGATAGTGGCTTTAGCCTAAGTGACTTCCCTCACCATTATTACAAACACACCATCCTTTGAATTTGAATCTGAGTAACATCAAAGATCAAGGCTTGAATGCTCTCAGAAGAAAACCCTGACTTTTTCTAAAAGACTTATATGTTTAATCATAGATTCCCCTCAACCTATACCCAAATTCCTTAGGGATCAAGTCATACAAATGCATTTACATTGTTGATAATCTGCCTAAAATTATTGAGCTCTGTAAAGCTGCAGGATCTTCCAGCCTTTGAGTGCATCAGTATCAAAAGCGAGAAGGATCCTACAGAGCGCAGCAATCCTCTTGGCTGACCCTGTCCCCTCACTGTCATTTTTGTCCAATGATGAAACAGACGTCTACAGGTTTGTAACAGAGGACAGAGCTGACCAGTAGAGACAGCGCTGCCACTAGACGCCATCATGGCCCCCTTTTATGCAACCTGTCTAATTACCGTTTCTCCAAGGCCACACTTACAGACTCAATCCTTAGATTATCATTCCTTCATTTATCCCAACTTTATTCACTACAATGTACCCTATAAAATCCTGCACTTTAATTTTTAATTTTCTTTTTAATTTGAGTATAGTTGACACGTAATGTTTCATGGTGGTTTGACAAGTTTATATGTTATGCTTTGATCACCACTATACCCACTGTCACCATACAACGCTATTACAGTATTCCTGGCTCTATTCTTTATGTTGTGCCTGCCTCTTATTCCAGTGACTTATTCATTCCATAACTAGAAGCCTGGATCTCCCACTCTCATTTATCCATTTTGCCCAGGCCACCACCCTCATTCTCTCTGGCAGCCATTAATTTGTTCTCTGTGTTTATGGCTCTGATTCTGTTTTTTGTTGTTGTTTATCCATTTATTTGTGTTTTGTTTTTTAGATTCCACATATGAGTAAAAACATGATATTTGTCTTTCTCAGTCTGGCTTGTTTCTCTTAGCATGATATCATCTAGGTCCATCCATGCTGTTGCAAACGCTATGATCTCAGCCTTTTTGCGGCTGCATAATATTCCATTGTATATGTATACCATATCTTCCTTATCTATTCATCTATCAGTGGCCACTTAGGGTGGCTCCATATCTTGGCTATTATAAATAATGATGCAGTAAACATTTGAATTAGTGTTTTTGTTTTCTTTGGGTAAATGCCCAGTAGTGGAGTTATTAGATCAATGATATTTCTATTTTTAATTTTTTGAGAAAATTCTATACTGTTTTTCACAGTGACTGTACCAATGTACATTTCCACCAACACTGCATAAGGGTTCCTTTTTTTCTACATCCTCACCAACACTTACAACTTCTTGCGTTTTTTACTTTAGCCATCCTAACAGTTGTGTGGTGATATCTCATTGTGGTTTTGATTTCCATTTCCCTGATGATTAGCAATGCTGAGCATCTTTTCATGTGTCTGTTGGCCACCTATATGTCTTTTTTGGAAAAGTGTTTACTTGGGTTCTGTGCCCATTTTTAAATTGGATTGTTTATGGGGTTTTTTTTTTTTTTGGATGTTAAGTTAAATATGTTCTTTATACATTTTGGGCAAGAACCCTATATCAAGTATGTCATTTGAAAATATCTTCTCCCATTGAGTAAGTTGTATTTTTGTTGTGTTGATGGTTTCTTTTGTTATGAGAAAGTTTTTAATATTGGTGTAGTCACACCAGTTTCTTTTTGCTTTTGTTTCCCTTGCTTGAAGAGACATATGTAGGAAAATGTTGCTTGCTACAGTCGATGTCATAGAAATTATTGCCCATGTAATCTTCTAGGATTTTATGGTTTCAGGTCTCACATATAGGTCTTTAATCTATTTTGAGTTTACTTTTGTGTATGATGTTAGAAAATGGTCCAATTTTATTCTTTTACATGGAGCTGTCCAATTTTCCCAACCCCATTTACTGAAGAAACTATCTTTTTACCTTTGTCTATTCTCACCTCCCTTGTCATAGATTGACCATGTAATTGTTGGTCTATTTCTAGGGTTTCTGTCCTGTTCTATTGATTTATGTGTCTATTTTTGTGCCAAAATCATACTGTTTTGATTACTACAGCTTTGTAGTATATCTTGAAATCTGTAATTATAATATCTCCAGCTTTGATTGGTTTGGCTAGTCAGGATATTTTGTAGTTCCATACAAATTTTAGTATTATTTATTCTAGAAAAACTCATGTTTTTTACAGTAGATCCTCATAAATATCAAAGATTCATAGATTTGCTTTGTTATTTTGAAATAATTTATGATTGGCTGTGAAATATTAATAGCTTCAGTAATAAATAATACACAGAATAAAACCAAAACCCCATTATCCTGTACTGGGGTATATGGAGAATGCATTTACTTTTCTAAAAAAGTTATATATAATACTGTATACATTATTCTAGTTAGATGTAGAAGTAAGATCTCCAATGTCTACATTAATGGCCAAATTTGATACATTTTAAAATCCTTCTCATGAAAACAGCTGATATTATATTTCTATAGAATAGTGGAGATAAGGGATTTTTTAATTCAAATTTTTATTTCAAATATTATTGAAAAAGCTCTTTTATTCTTAACTAGATAAATTTTTATATCACTCATGTAGATACACAAACATGAAAGTATGAACAAAATAATTAAGAAACTTAATTACTTTAGTTAAGGATTTCTTTTTTTTTTTTTTTTTTTAAATATTTTTATTTATTTCTAGGAGAGAGAGAGAGAGAGACAGCATGAGCAGGGGAGGGTCAGAGAGAGAGGGAGTCACAGATTGAAACAGGCTCCAGGCTCTGAGCTGGCAGTTAGCACAGAGCCCACGCGGGGCTCGAACCCACAAACCGCGAGATCATGACCTAAGCGAAAGTCGGACGCTTAACCAACTAAGCCACCCAGGCGCCCGGATTTCTTTTAAGTTTATTTATTTAGAGGGTGCAGAAAGAGAGAGAGAGAGAGAGAGAGGGTCCCAAGCAGGCTCTATCCTGTCAGCACAGGGCCCAGTGCAGGACTGCATCCCACATACCACGGGATCATGACTTGAGCCAAAATCAAAAGTCAGATGCTTGACTAACTGAGTCACCCAGGCACTCTTTAGTTAAGGAATTTAATTTTTTTTTAAGTTTTATTTTTTTTTTGAGGAGCGAGAGAGAGAGAGACATAGTGTAAGCAGGGGAAGGGCAGAGAGAGAGGGAGATACAGAATCCAAAGCTGGCTCTAGGCTCCAAGCTGTCAGCATGGAGCCCGATGTGGGCTCGAATTCATGAACCGTTGAGATCATGACCTGAGCTGAAGTCAGATGCTTAACCGACTGAGCCACCCAGGGTCCCCTAGTTACAGAAGTTTTAAAACAACTTTCATGTAAACATTTTTATGAGGTATAACTGAAATACAGTAGTGCAAGTACTTAACGCATACAATTTGATAATTTTTAATATACTCAGTTAACAATTAAGAATTGTTAAACCATCTCCACGATCAAGCTAACAAACATATCTGTCACTCCCAAAAGTTCCTTTGTATTCACTAAAATCCACTTTTCCCTTTACCCCATCTTTAGGCAATCACTGATCAGCTTTCTTATTTAAATATTAGCTTGCGTTTTCTAGAATATTATGTAAATGAAATAGTAAGTACTCCATAGATACTTTTTAAAATTGATTTAATGTATTTGCTACTTTCACTCAGCACAAAGAATTTGCAGCTCATCCAAGTGGTCCCAGGCATCAATAATCCATTCTTTTTATTGTTGAATAATATTTCACAGTGTAGATTAACTAGATTTGTCAATTCACTTGTATGAGTCTTTTTTTTTTTTTGGTATAAAATACAGGCCCTTAACTCTCTCTGTTCATTATTTTTGGGAAACTGATTAGTCTCTCTGATCTTTATTTTTCTCTTCTAGAAAAATATGAGTTTAGTGTTTGTCTCATGGGAGTTTTGTGAGAATTATATCAATGAGTGCATTGCCTGGCACATAGTAAATACTCTACAAATATTAACTTCCTTTCTAAGTTATCACTCAGTTGATACTTACTGGTATCAATGGTCAGGTAACACTTCCCCTCCTATTAAAATGTTTTCACTCTTTTCTAATCATTTTAATGTTCACTTAGCTTGAACATTACCATGATGCTAGCCAGCCCTATTGTCTGTCCAACAGATATAGGAGTACCAATACAGTTAGCTCCCTAAAATATAATCCTTCTTTTGGATTATACTAGTTTCAGTAACTGACAACAATTTATTCTAACGCTGGACACAGGTGCCAGACTAGCTATGGGATGTCTATAGGTGAGACATAGAGACAACAATCAGGCTAGAAGGGGAGCTGTTTCTACCAGCTGGAAAGCTGTGTTTGCATTGCAAATGTTCTCTTTTAAATGAGGTAATATGTTCATTTGATGGGCTTGTGGAGAGGGGCACTTGAAAAGGATTATGGATTTGAGGAAGCAGCTAAAGCCTTCCTGGGCCACCCACTGATATTGCTATAGTTCAGTTCTCTTCATTTTCTTTTCCAAATTATTGTTTCCTTACTGCCACTCCTTTAAAAATTTCCTGCCTACTCAGACTTCTTCCAGTAAAGTAAATATAAATAAATAAATGGTTTTGATTTCCTCCCTCTTCTTATTCTTCATAAACATTATGTCCAACCGAGCTACCAAACCTAGTTCAGTTGACAGTTGGCAGCGCACAAAGGAACTTCAATTTCCGTTCTTAGGTATTGTGAGCAGGGATATCAGCTAGGACTGAACGCCGTGCAAATCAGGCAAGGCCAACATATTAGTCAATGGGACCAGGTTAGTTTTCCCTAGAGCTAATTCTAATAACTTAAATATGATTTTTGTTCACCAAAAAGGGCTGCTGGTGTTAGTGTGTAGCTGTGAGGTGAGGTGGGGTGGGTAAGAGACCAGTGATAGTGTGAATGAAAACAGCATATACATTAAAGATGCTTAGTTGGCAACATCATTTCTACATCGGGAAGACTGTATCACATTGCCCTTAGGAGTTCCTTAATGGAATTAGGAACTCCCGAAGTACGAGTGTACTGCTTATGAACTTTGAAGTCCTCTGGTATGCATAGTACTGTCCACATACAGAGGCCCCAGTTGATAAAAACAATTAAAAAGTGATTACCTTCTTCTTCACTATTCAGAGAGGTTGAAATTATCTGTTTCATTTCTGCACCTTAGTGATTAATAGGAATGTGCACTCCATCAAATTTTTTCTTGAAAAAGATAAATTTAAGATAATATAACGTGCTTTTTTATTTTATCAGGATAACGCCATAATATGCAGAAACCTACAAATTCTGATACCTCTGTGGATACCCTGAATTCCACCCGTCAAGCCACCGGAGCTGTGCAAATGAGGATCAAAAATGCCAACAGCCACCATGACAGGCTGAGCCAAAGTAAATCCATGATCCTCACAGATGTTGGGAAGGTCATTGAACCCGTAAGTCAAATGCCCCAAAACCCCCATGTTCATTGATACAGAGTTCTGTTAAAAAAAGCTAATTAGTTTTGTTTTATTTGTTTTCCTAATGTGCACAAGAAAACTGTTTTTGTAATGCATTTTATCTTGCCTACTTATAGTCATAATAATATCCCCAGTTGCGAGAGAAGAGCTGGGCTTAATCCAGAGTGATAAAGTGGATTTGGAGCTAGACTGAAGAGCACCTTTGACTCATTTTAAGGGCCTCCACTATCATGCTTCAGTGTTATAAAAATAATGAGGTTATGCTAGCATGTGGTGTTTGTACTTCCAAATACAGTACATCACTTTGAAAAGCCAGAGGCTAAAATTAGCTAAGAATGAACTGAGGGGGAAAAATATCTTTAAAAATATGTGAAAATATCTTTCTTAAAATCTCCCAACAATATATAACATTGGAATTACGATTTGATTTGGAATGAGCCTGAATGATTGAAATGGGGTGGCAATTGAAGGTTTGGAGAGGAAGCCATTTTGTCTCGATAATGTGTCATTAGGAAGATTTGAAATAAAATAGTTAGAGATGAACTCTACTGCCAATTGTGTCCCTGCCCCTGCACGCATCCTGAGCCACTAAACACACTGATTGCGATGAGTCTCCTCTGGTTAATTTTCTTCCATAATGGTGGTAACTTGCAGCTGAGGCCATAGGATGTTACAAAATTATTTATGCAGTGTTAGCCACTCTTTTGGACCCCAGATCTATTTTGTTTCTCACAGTGAGAACAAGAGCGGGAAATAGGTTAGCTGGGGAAGGGCTGTGAGTCCCAGTCACTCTGCAGAAACAAGTGAGCTATTAATTGAGTGTTCTGTTAATATCGTAGGGGCCTATGAAATATTCAGCGCCCTAACTGAGTTATTAAATGGGATAAACTTGCTGGGTGGCACATTACCGATTATATTTATTCTCTGTTTTCACTCGAATTTCAAGTGCAAAATTAACCCACAACCATCTCAGGAGCCAGGATTTGAATCATTCTTTCTTCAGGTAGCATAGACAAATTTAGCATGAGGAAGCTGGTGATTCCATTTTGGGAACAGGAGACACATCCTGAGATAAGGTACCGAGAGATGCGAGAGATGCGTTTCTCTTTATTGACTTTCTCATTTAAAAGGATTGTCTGCTGGGAGGCACAACACTGCTGGTTTTTAAACCAGCTAAAATGTTCCTCAACTATGAACTTGAGACATGGTTAGAGTAAATTATTGGAATCTCTATAATGTATTATCAGTAAGAACTGTACCTTTGAAAAAGTTTAAAAGTTAAGTATATTTAATGATGCCTAACATATTTTATTGGCTGTGTTTAACAAAAGGCACTATGCCACAGTTGTTTTTGACAAGCATGAAAACATCACAGCATGAGACTGCAAAAGGAATTATGGAGAGAAATTACAAGTGATCCATCTCTCAATGAATTATCCACCTCAATAGCCTGCAGAACTCAGCTACCAATTAACACCTACTTTATTACATGTTGGGATGTACTTAATAACTTTCATGTGTTTATGCACTATTACCTTGACTGATGCCTCTTGTACAATTAGGCATAATTGGCATATCAATATGCAAAAGTTAAAAGGATTAACCCTCTTAAAACTAATGAGCATTTCTGTATCCAGCTGCTAAATGAGACAAAATTAGCATTTTTCACTTTTGGGCAGGATTTTATCATGCAGTTTCTCATTGTTGATATTACCTTGTTACATAACTTTAGTTTGGGGGGTTATATGCTGGACTGCTAGAGAAGAGTTTTCCAAAGTTAAATTAGCTACAATTATCCCAGCTTTTGTTTCCGCATTCTTAGCCTGGGCAATATGTATTCCTCGATAAGGAACAAAAATAAAAGTTACTTTTGGTAATGTGTGCTTGGTGCATAATTATATAAAAGGGTATTTTAGTGAGGATATGTCATTTCACCGAGAAAACTTGGCGCAGAGATACTGTATTGAAAGCTTGCCATGGCACTAATTTTCTTTCTGTCTCGGTTCTTTTCATCTTTTTTCCATGCACAATTTTCTGACTAGATACTGACAGAATGTAAAGTATTTTGGCATATTTATTCAAACAAGCCTGTTAAAGATATCTACTCAAGCTAAACTAAGAACTTGATTTTTCAGAAGTTGGAGGTTGGGGTGAGGTCAAGGGGGGAGATCTTGAACTTCCGAGAGGTGGGAGGAGATATATTGTAAAAACGCTTACACATGTCACATGCAGCATGGTTTGTTGTCACAGAGACACATGCGTTTAATCTGTACAGAAAAAAAATCAGGACTAGAGTAGTGCTATGTATGTTATGCACTGTGTTCAATGTATATGGCACATCTGTGCTACGTGTTCCCTGGCATAACGAGTATACAAATCTAATATGGATTTATTGGAGCATATAAACACAAGAATCTGAGATTACATTCATCACGATTTAGCTTATTACAAAAAGTGATAAAAGGTTCTAGGGCCAAATCAATTATATAATTTTGTCATTAATTCGTAAAATCCTCTTTCTTCATCGTGTTCAATTAAAACTGTGTTTAATATGACTGTGAACTCAGAACACCACGTAAAATCCTCCCATATGCATCAAAAGAGCCTAGATTCTTGGTATCCTAAACAGAGGAACAGTTTGAAATGTCAATATAAACACTTATTTGACCCCGTGCTATGCAAACACAGGTGATTTACTTATTAAGTTAAAGTTTTCATTACCTAAGTACTGCAGGGAAACATTTCTGTACAACAGGCATCAATCCTCCATTAGTACTTCCTTGGCGGCGTGCATCATGTTCCTTAAAGACCAAATAATCATTTTTATGTAGTTAATAAGATCAATGCCTTTTCAGGTTTAAAGAGGCCACTCTGCTGCCTGGGAAATGTTGGAGAGGGGGGAAGTTTGGGCATGGGAGGACTTGGTTAGCAGAAAATTGCCTCTCTGTAAGAGAGATCTGGAGACCTCTGCTTGGTGGGGAAGGAAGGCTCCTTGGTCTCCGTGATTTGTTGTCTCATTCTGAGCACCGGAGTGAGACCTCTTAAAGGTGGACTGCTTATTTACTTGAATGTGCTAAACACAGAAGCAGACGGCTTAGTGAGCGTAAATGGGGGGCAAGTGAAGTGTGCCTCTTTAAGGGCTGAAAGGCTAATGTGCAATCCAGCAAATAGCTAATGCAAAAGGTTTAATGTGGCTTTGATGTTATATATAAGAGGGACGCTCCAGCCTACTAGACAGTTTAGAATAGATATTAATGAAGAGTTTAAATAGCCCAAATCAGGAAAATTGCAGACATAGGATTTGCAGACAGGAGCAGTTTCGGCATTTAATGCTGGTGTCTTAAGCAGCAACATGTATGAATATTCACCATCTCCATCTTGTAAACTCCACAGAAGTGCAATACTTAATTCATGGCCATCACGGACAGGGGAATATCTTTTTATTACTGTTAGGATGAGGACTTAGGTCGAGCCCTTCCTAAATGCTAACTCAAAAGACTCCTTTTGCTGCCATTAACAGACTGCGCTTGTTCAATTTTCTTTTTTAATATATTATAAAGAAAAAGAGGAAACAATTTTCTTTTGTTTCATACTTCTGTGATTATAGGATACTTGCCAAAGTTGTGGCTAGCCAAAAAGGCAGACATAAAAATTGCTACTAAAAATATAAGCCTTCTGTTTCGCAGAGTTTTTGAGAAATATTATGAGACTGTAGGACTTGTCCATGTTTACTTCAAATCCAGCTTATAGTTAGGTTTGAGGCTTTGTTTGTATAAATTGTCCTGAAGTGGATCCTGATATTTAATTAAAATGACACTAAATCACATTGAATTGATAAGACTTGGCATCTCAAACAAAGGTAATTGCCCGTATTGGTTTTCTGCAAAAATAGCGCTGCTTGGAAAATGTGCAGCCAACACAGACTGTCAACTCCATTTATAGATCAATATGTGAAAACCATTGATCAGGCAGGCATGTATAACAGTAACACTTTGCATTTATTTGTTGTTTTTATACCACATTAAGGCTTACAGGATTATAGGCTTCCTAAATATTTTGACTTCCTCATAAATATATGATCTGTTGCATGTTAATTAAATGAGAGTCTGCAGCCATTTCTAAAATTGTTTTTAGTTTGATGATTTCCTTTTATTGCTGTGGATCGTATGATCTGAAAATGGATTAGTTTCCTTCTGCATAAAGATTATTAAAGCTTATTTTAATGTGTCCTATTTAGTGTAAGATGTGGCTGCCTTTTTACTTTGAAAAATATAGATACAGACAATTATTTTCTCTTAGCGAGTAGCTGATCTTTTTTATTAACTAAGCATTCTCAGAGCTCAGGGTAGAATTATTTCCTGACATATTTTGCACACTCTGTAGATAACGGGTCTTCTTGATTTCTCCTGATAGAATCTGTTTTTTCTTTTCTTTTTATCTAGGTCTGTAGCACAGGCATCTGATCAAACATTATGTAGAAAATAAACTGATCATCTCAATTAAATTCTAGACACACACAAATATAATTTGAATTCTGTTTTTCTCATTCGAGAACAAGCCTTATGAACTGTTCTTGTACACTGCATTCTGCAGTTAAATCTTTCTTATCTCATCAATGTAAGGACAGTGTTTTGTTCCTAATCTTTATTGGACTATTGTGGATGACATTTGTAAGCCATTTTGGTTTATAAGGGAAAGCTAGAGGACAGTGGAGTGAGACTCTCCCATAGATCCAAGCCTCAGATATGACTACGCAATAATGTGTCTTCCACTGCAATATTCTTTGCCACAGAGAGGTCAATTTTGTTGAGAAATCTTTTTATATCCTCTATATACATTAGGAGTGCTGCTTTCGAGACAATACTTGGCTTTATATACAATATTAAAGCAGCAATAGAAGAAACAAGATTTCAGAAATAGAAAAAAAAATCATGAGACTCAAGGGTTACCTAAGGTAACTGCTGTACAGCAGACTCGAAAGTTTATTAGCCAGAATTCTGACTTTTACATAATATGCCCTGGGGTGGGGTGGTGGAGAATCCAAAGCCACCAGAAATTTCATTCCTTGTCCTTGCTATCCCATGCCATCTCCTCATGTGAACATTTTTAACTCTTCTTTCCCGGGCGAAGACTGGACTTGCCGAAGGTTCAGAAAGTTTACGACAGCATAGAGTCCGTGCTTCAAAGAATGAGTGGAGGCTCTGGAATTCACGTCCATGGCTGCCTCCTTTTCATTTTAACTTGAGCATAGCTAAATTTGTTTATAATCTCCTACTGATTGAACATGGCGGTGAATGTACATGAGATACATTTTTTTAAAAGTTAGTCCTCTGATTACTAATTTGAATCCAAAACTCTAACCTTGTTAGCATCTGGACTTATTTCCATAATAACAACCCCTTCAGAACCTACAAAGTAATGAATAATTGACAACAAATGAAATGTTTTGATAGTTGTCGGCACAAAGCATGTTTAATGTTTTGTGTTGCTTCCTAGCTAATTATGTAGATGACACATTTGTCAGACCTTGACTGCCATTAGAAACGTGTTTCCAGAGGGGAGAAAAACAGGCTATTCATAGAGTAATTAACTAGAATGCTCAATGACCTGTGAGAGATTCAAATCGCTGCCAGTTCAGACATTGTTTTGTTACAGAAGCAGAGGGGTAATTAAAATTCCAAATTACAGTCCTATGATGGAGCATTTGTTTGTTGACAGTATACTCTTACTCTAGTTTGTTAATTCTTTTTTAAATTGCTTCTAATCCATTTTATAGCTTTAGGAGTTCCGTCTTTGAATTTACTGACAACTAATATTATGGTAAATTGTACTTCAATGGAGTACTGCGGTGCCTCACAGTTTCAAGGGAGCACAAGGTGGGTGGGATAAAATAGCTCCTTCCCTAAAATGACATATCAGGTGCTGTCAGTAGGAATGCCACTAACGTGGAACATCTTGTTAAATACTGTGTTTCCAATTCTGCATTAGGGGAAACGTCCTAGCAGAACACACAGAGATAAACAGGAAGTGATGATGAACATCTGAAAGGGAGAAAGAAACCTAATCTCTCAACAAGAAATGATTGATGAAGGGGTTCTGTTACGGAGGAAGAGACAGGAGCTGGGGCTGAGGATGATTTGGGGAAAGGTGTTGAGTTTAACGCAGGGAGATGCAACCGTCTGCAGGAAAGCTCTCATAGATCACTCGAAAAAGAGGGTGTATTTTACAAAAGTACCTTCCATCTCAGGTCAGTAACAGAGCTCAGGATAAGAGGTATTACCCGTGAATTTTTTTCAAGGAATTATTGGCATGGTTGACAAATCCAGAAGGCTAACATAGTCTAAAAGATTCAGCTCAAGTGAAATATTTATTTAGGCTGCTGAAAGTGAGAATATAGTTTTATTAAAAAGATCTGACAGAAGTCACACGGTGTTTGATGCAGGCGAGCTGACAGAGGCATCCAGTGAGCGTTGATTATCCCGAAGTCACTGTCAGCTAGGATTGATTTTCACTTTCTCCGTTTATGTAACGGTTCCTGTAATACAGCTGACCCCGAATCACGTTACCTTGTCATTTCTCTGCATGGATCAAGAAGAGATGAGCTGAAAATAGCTAGACACTGACCTTGAACTTGCCAGAAAAGTGAGAAGTGACAGTGGGGTTTTTCTGTAGTTCATGTACAAAGATTAAGGCAAACGGTTCCTCTGTTGAGTTCACTGTAGCAGCACAAGGGGGCAGAGCAGTACTAGAGATTACAGGTAAAACAGCTTCTGTACCAGCGTGGAAAGGCTCTGAAATACCAAGTTAGAGCCAGAGGTCTCATTTTTACATCTTAGTGTAGACATAAAGGAGAATCACTGATGAATCAAAGTCTCGGGTCCCCTGATGTTCATAATCAGTAATCTAAAAGTGTACATTCTAATTTAAAAAAGGTTACCTAATACTCTGTGTGGCAGCAACTATGCTTTTCACTAAATGATTTGCAGCCCCTCTTATTTAATTCATATTATACTCTTCTCTCTTAAAATCACTTTGGAACCATAGTCAATATTATTAAGAGAGTTTTATGGCAAATTCCTAAAGTGATATGTGTCATTGTAGGTATAATAGAATCAGAAGATGAGAACAGTCTTTTTATACTTCTTAAGTATCAAAACCCCAGGATTAACATTGGACAGTGTTATATAGCAGTGTGCAGCCACAAAGAGGTAACATGCAAGCTGGAAAACAATGTTTGTCACGTAATTTACGCTCATCTCTACTTTGTAAATTTTCCCATTTTAATATCTGCCTTGGTTTTCACAAATGCCCTGTAAGAGATCATCATTATGACCTTGGCAAATCTAAAACACCATATATTGGGCATTGTCCTTTGCTTGCTAGCACTTAGTTAAGCTAAATCATTATTGTACTGATGCTGAATGTTTCTCATAAATGGCACCCAAAGAAGCAGAGAACTGAAGCAGGTTGAGAAACAGAAGAAGAACAAACACGGGCTTGATTATCCTCTAAGTTTTAAATGCCTTATGTAATGGCAAAATAGCATCTTTGCATGTGTGGTGATGGCACAATAACATTGTAAACCTCCACAGCAACGAGATTCGTTCTTGCACATAATGGATACTTTCGCTGTAGATACACACACACACAGACACACACACACACACACACACACACCTCTTATACATATACATGTATATATACATCTCTGTATCTCTAAAAATACAGATATACAGAGAGGGATGTATAAAATATTTATATATTTAAGCTTATTTTTATATTCTGGGAAAAATAACCGCATGCATACATTTACAAGTTGAAATATCAAATTGCTTCAATACTCCTATAAATTTAACTCAGGACACACTGACAATATGAAGAGCTGAGAAATAAGTAGAATTCCAATATGTTTCAAGGATGGAATAAATAAGAGAACATTCTGTTGTCAAGAATGAGGTTGGAAATATTCAGAATACCTGTGTCATCACAGAAGTCTATAATACCTCGTTTTGGGCCTCACAGAGAAGAAAATAGCCTTGTGTTCCAAGCATAAGTAATCCAGCTTTAAAGGCTTGGCTGTGTGTGTGTGTGTGTTTATAGGAGGAGAGGTGGGAGAGAGGTATATGGTATATGGCATCTTTGAGGGCGATCCTGAGGCACGCTGCATTCCTTTACAGTCCTTTGCATTCCTGCCCCTCGGAGTGTGCGGAGTGTGCGGAAGACCTCCTTTGTGCCTTCTCTCAGGTGGTGACACTCCCATCCCTAAATGGTTCATTAGCTTCTGCTTCTGAGGTAAAGGCAGACATATAGGTGTTGGCTACTAAAACACTTCCCCCAGAGTGGCTTCCCCACCCCCTTCAGTGCGTAAGGCTTCTAATAAGGGACTCCAGTCCCTGATGTGTTCAGATTCGGTTTATTGTTACCATCTGTTTAATTACCCTTTCAGGTTTGTGTTGAGAGGCATGAAAGTATTTTATCCAGCCTTTGAATCCCTGTGTTCCTAAAGAGATGTGGGTAAAGTACGTGTCAGTTTTCAAAGAGCATATTAAAACCTGATAAGCAGAACCATTTCCAAACAATACCATACAAGGAAAATGCATTACTTTTTATATGAATGAGTGTTACAAGTAATTAGCAAATGTACAGTGATATGGCATCCTCTCCCAGCAATGATGCCATCTTCTTTACATATAATCTCATATGCTTCTCCTTTGAGGTGATGGAATTTTATGATTCCCATTCACTTCCAATGCACTGGCAATAGGTTTATTGGGGAAGAGATTGGGGTTTGAGCTGTAACAGGATGTACAGTTGTCATTTGTCAAACCAGTTTAAGGATGTACAGAAGTGAAAGAGAAATCGTGTACTCAAAAAACTAGAATACAATCTTCAGGGAAAGGTGGGGAAAAAAACCCAGGAAATTGAGTTATTTTCTTCTTCGTCGTCATTGTCGTTGTCGTCGTCATCTTCTTCTTCTTCTTTCCTATTATTATTATTATTATTATATTCTACATTTTCCCCCTAGAGAAGCATTAGCATGTTGTTTCTGGTGGCTGCTGTAGTTACTATGATCTAGTACACATTCAAATGCATTTGGTAACTAAAGTTACACCAGCTAACCCAATTGTATTAGAATTATTTTAGATACCAGCATTTGGGTGAAAATAAAACAATAACAGAAAATGAAACAAACCCAAATTTAAGTGTTTAAATATCAAAATGCTTTAGAGGTGTGATTCTGAAAACTAAAAGGAAATAAATCAGGTTATTTTACTTCCCAAATCAAACAAGAAACCAAATGATTTATCCCTTAGGAAGTGATTTCAATAACTGCACATTTCTCCCAAGATTCCAAAGTGATATTAGATTTAAAATGTGTTTGAAAGCATTCAGAAATGGTAGTATTGTTTTTGTGTGAGTGCCCTTCCACAACGCCGAAGACATAATCAACTAAGGGACTGTGTTCTTTCTATTCCTTCATGAAGAAGTCAGTGCTATTCCAGCGTCATGATTTCATCTTATTTCTGTGGAGGAAGGGGAATAGTGATAGCACCAACTTTCCTCCACGACTTTCAGTCACCTGACTTGCTTTCATTCCCACAGGGGTAAAAGGAAGCTGTAATTTTAGTATTTCCAATGAGAAGGGACATGTGTCTCCTTGCATTGAATTGTCTTAGATCATATCATGTAGCACAAAGTGACCCAATATAGGAAGACAGGAAAATAAAGTGACAGTTTTGTTTGCTCAAATATAAACTCCATCATCAAAATATGGGGGCAAATTTTGGAGGCACACAGCTAGATTGAAGGAATTAAATAGCAAGAATGATAATCTGTACTTGAACAAAATCTATTTAAGTCATAATCTATAATCAGCAGTGAAAAGATAATGAACAAATAAGCTAGTTCATGTTTAGCTAAACTGAGTGCAACTACTACTGTTTTTAAAATCCATGATAAAGTGAATTGGCTGATGCTTGATAATACATCACCCACTGTGGTCTTACCTATTGATCATAGCCTGACAATGGGTAACCTTTCATGGCAACTTCCTCTTTTACCATGAATTATTGACAGTGTTAATGCCAATAACACATGACCAAATAGACAGGAAAGAAGTTTACGTTCCTGGGTGTGCTATCCTTAACCCCCATGCTTTTGATATCATAGTTTTTAAAAAATAATAAAAAGAAAAGAAGGAAGTCGTTTTCTTTCTTGTCTTAAAAATACCCATGAATTAGTTTTTACTTTCATATAGATTATTAAAATGACATCCTTGTAATTCTCATCTCTAACTCATTTTGGAGAATAGAGCGCAATTTTTAAAGGAATATTATGATTGTCATTTTTATCCCAGTGTCCTCTACTTTGCATAACAAAAATCCTAGGGATATTACTCTAATGGTGTATCCTAAGGTCCCTGAATTAATAATTTCCTGCTCACTGAGTCGTCATCCTCCCAACCATGCCTTTAAAAGTCCTTCAAGTAAGAAGTGGGCAAGCAGGTCAACTATTTTCATTCATTATTTCATTCATTAGTCCCTTCCTTTATTCATCAGACAACACTTTATTGCTACCTCTATATGTCAGAGACTGCTTTTCCTGCTGGGAACACAAAACAGAAAGAGTCTCTGTGTCTAGGAGGTTATATTCAAGGGAGATAAAGAGTCCTTATCTGGGGTAACCTAGGTCTCAGCCCACTGGCTTCCTCACTTTGTCCCCGTAGCACCTCCTCCCCCTCAACACTAGTGTCAGCGTCATGAACCTTACATTTTGTCACAAAGCAGCATCTAAAACAGGACCTGTGACATCAGAGGCCTTCACTGTCACTTCCAGGAGATATATTCCTGTGTATTGTAAATCTCAAATGAGATGTCTTTTTAATTTTGAAATGGTGACACTCCCACCTGACTCTAACCTACTTTACACTCTGTTTTTTGCATATGTTGACCCATTTGCTATGTCTCATCTCCTTTGAAATACACAAGTTATTAAGGTAATTTCTGTGGTAACAAGTCAAGGTGCAAGTATTCTTATCTGGTTAAACTGATAATATCTCTTTCTACTTTCATTCTTTCTACTTCTTGTTCCATTTCTTAATGAATTTTAATAACATGCTTTTTATTGGAGTCAAAATAATAATTCTTATGAATAAAAATTAAAATTTTAGTATGTTATTGTCTCAGAGGAGTTTGCCATTATAGCTCTTAAAACTCATTGCCAGACATGACACTACCGTGTACTTGTACTAAAACAAAGGTTGATATGCTAACCATGAAACAAAGATTGGAGAACATAGGCTCAGTTGAAATGTGAATTATTTTGAGGCTTACTTCATTCAGAAAAAAATAAAATGAAAGGAAGGAAGGAAGGAAAGAAGGAAAGAAGAAAGAAAGGAAGAAACTATTTGAAGAAATTACTCTTCCCTAAAACAAGGTGATTGTTAAGTATTTCTGATTAATTGCTCATTCACAAAATAGGCTCTATTAGACCTCATAACTCCTCATTTTTCATATGTATGTATAACTAGATAGCAGTCTTGCTATGAGAATGAGCAAGGAATTAAATTCTGGATGCCTTGAAGAAGAGAACTGTTTTGCACCATTTGACTATGACCCCGAGCTTTACATCACTCATGCTGCCCTTTCTACATTTGAATTCCACATCTCCTGCCTGACTGCTTAGCTAAAACCAATCTTGGAAGATTGTTTCTCCCTGGTCACCCATGTGTCCCGAAAACTCTGATAGCTTCCTTTCACCTATGCCTCAATGACCTATTTAAGGACAATATTGACCTCATATACACTATTTGCATTCTACAGTAAGGCTAATGGGTTGAATGCAGGTGTTACAAACAATCAGCTGACTGAATTTTGCCCACAGGTGGTTTATTTTGTTTGATTAGGATGATGTTTTTAAAATTTTTGAATTCAAAAGCCTTTTGTTAGAGTTGTGTCTTCATTAATTTATGTTACCTACCTACTCAGCCCTGAGTGCCTACTTGGCATTTCAGATTGCAATCTTGAAGTTATTTCATTGATTGGCCTATTCAGGAGTGAGAGCATACTGAGGCGAGTCAGAAGATGACAATTGCTAGTTATAAATTTG
The DNA here is from genome assembly GCA_017311185.1 of Proteles cristata cristata. NCBI lineage: Eukaryota > Metazoa > Chordata > Mammalia > Carnivora > Hyaenidae > Proteles > Proteles cristata. Next base: position 172,374 of record JAESUZ010000705.1, read on the forward strand.
GAAATTCAGAAGATGACAATTGTTAGTCATACATTTGGAAATGTAGTCCCTACCACATTTCACTGACAGTGTAAAAACATTCTGTTATATGGCTAAATATGAATTTTCTTATTCAGATTTTCTCATTTGGGTTTAATTTCAATTTTAGACACTTGCATTATTATAAATTAACAAACATCTTGCTGCCTTTTATACAACACTAAAAAATAACTGTGATTATCTATGGAAATGGCGTTCTCTTGTCACCAAGTTATAAATATTCTGTTTATTCTGGGTTATCTATGATTTAACTTTTGTGGGTTTTGTTAAATAGTTCTGAAAACTTGATGAAAAGCTACTTTGTATTTAAGTGAAGCAGCCCTCTTCTAAATCTTATTTTTTTTAAAAAAAGAATCATGCCAGAACCTTAAAAATGAGAAATGATGTTATTTAACAGCTCACAATATTATGCAAAATTTAAATCAAGTTAGATTTGACTAGTCATCTTATTACTTACCATTTACTTTACATTCCTCCTAATTAAACTTAATTGGAAGACTTTTAAACTTTGTTAGAATTTGTATCTCTTTTTCAGTGGACATGTGACATCCCCTAAGAAATGAAACACACATAAAAATGAGTTCCACAGTCTCAACTCTGCTCCCTGTAGCCAAACATTCTTTTTCTGAAGCATCTGCTTTACCAACTCAGAAGCTGGGTGCCTTTATGGAGAGAGATTAGGTTCACATGAGAAAGGAAAAATACCTTTGAAACAAAGATCAAAGAGCTCTCAGAGATCTCTAGATTTGCATCCTGCATACTTAGTTCGACCTAAAGACCTGTTTTATTTGGCCCACATAATGTTTTTATCTTCTTTCTTTTTAATTGAGCTGAAATTTGAACATTGTGAACTTTTACATAAAAATTTGTATATGTGACATGTCTCAAAAAAATCAGAAATTCTGGCTTTACTAGGCTGGCTCCCCAAAGGACAGTCAATAGCAGCAGAAAGCATATAGTTCTTCATGCATCTAATGGGACAAGTGCCCCATAGTTTGTAGCAGTTGAACTAGGATCCCTTCACTGGGCCATGTACATAGCTGACCTTTGGAGGTTGTGATGCCAACCACAGCAAACGTATTCCAGCCTTCTTGCCCACGGAGGAAAAAACGAAACTAAGTTGTCATTCAGATAACTGGGAAACTCCTGTCTCCTTTGAGTATAATTTTCCAAGTTGCCTCTGAGATGAGAATAAGGTTTTGAAATAGGAAGAAATGGATTCTTTCATATACTTAGATGGTTATTTATATAAATGAAACTTTGGAAAACTATCCTTTGCTGATTTCCAGAGACACTAATTAGTACCTGTGTGGCACACATATCTCCAATGGCAAATCAAAGACTCATTCATGGGGAAATTCAGCAAGCGTCTGTCCCTGAAGTGGCCCCTCCAGGTTCAATCAGAACTGTCAGTGGCAAGCATCATAAAGAAGTTGTAATGCCCTGTTTGTTATGAGTTCGGTCCATGTTCAGTATTTTGACCAGTAACATTTGATTTTAGCCAGGATTAGAATTACTTTTAGGTAATATAAGCCAGGCATGAATCATATTCTCAAGTAAATCTACACTATGGTTACCTTTGAAGTGCTTTGCCATCCCATGGCAGCGAATAGGAGTCTGATTATGAACACGGAGTAGTGCTGGGCAGACCTCGAAGACTATCCTGATTCTGCCTCTTCTTTACTATTTTACCTTGGGAAAATATATTTTTGGGCATTCTTATACATATGTTCAAATTAATTAAAAAAAAAGCAGTTACCTATAGAGGAACAAAGATGAAAGAAAATAACATATATAGAGTGCTAGGCATGATTCCTGGGAACAAATTCAAAAACTGTAGAAAATCACTGTTATGTTTATGTTTCTCATTTGTATGAAGTCACTTTAGCAGGTCTGGTTTTGTAGCTTTGGGTTACTCCGTGCATCTCTGCCACTGGATCCTCATCTTTCAGTAAACAGGCTCTCAATACTCGCCTGTATTCAGAACCATTTTGATTCAAGCTACCTAGAGCTCTTCTTACTCAACCTGTTCTTGATTTATTTCAGCTTCTGATTCTTGGGCAAATCTTCTCTGGTATCTGATACTGTTTGCATAATAATGTAATGCCTGCTGGGGTCCATCCTCAGCTCTGATTCTAGTTAGCTCTTACATTACAATACCAATCATACCAATTGTATTGCCATAATACCAATGTTTACCATGTGGAGGCATCTATTGTGTACTCAACACAATGCTACATGCTGTAACAATGAAGATTAGATTAAACCTTCATACCAACACATAAATGATGAAACTGAGATGTGATTCCAAGCATGCCAGATACCAAAGCATAACCTTTGGCCATTCTGAGGCACCATCTGTATAGATCCTAAGCTTTGAAATCCTTCCCTGTTGTAGGTCACATGTTGAGACTGTGGTATGTCCAACCTGGCCCAGAGAACAAGTGGGAATCAGATGTGTATTCTTTTTCATGCTATAAAGTTCTAATCCACTTTAAAGAAGCAATTAACACTCAATCTCCTACCTTATGTTTTATCTGGCTGGCCTTTCCCTCATCTGAAATCATACAGCAATTATTCATTTGATTAATTATGTAATTATTCATCACACACAGCTTTAGTGCATTTCTTTGTAATTTATTCTGAAAACTTATTAACCTTTATTACTGTTGTCCAACTTTTTATATTTTTATATTGTATGTCCCCAACTAAAGTGAAAGGTCCTTAGAATCAGACATTATACCTAACCTCAAAAGAAACTGGCAGAAAATAAGCCATATAAGCTACATATGTATATATATTTTGCAATATTATGTGATTAATAGTATCTAATGATATCTTTTTTAATTTCTGAGCAAAACATCTTCAAAGACAAAGAAGGGGCAAAAACACTTATATGAGTATGAAAAAATTAAAATCTAGGGATATCAAAATTATAAAAATAAAGGGACTGAATTGAGGGGAAGAAACCATATTAGTCCATCTATGCTTTGTCTCAGGAACAATGAAGTCACCATTAAGGATCAAAAAGGTGTCTTATGTCTTCAACTGCCTGGCTTATAATTCAGAGATTATGGTGTGTGTGCCAACCAAATTTTAGGCAAGAATTCCTCTCCTGCACATCTGCTGTTTTTGAAAACAGCCAGAATTGTGTTGTTCTTTATCCTTCCCCATCATAGTAAAGCCACACAGAAACTAAAACTCCCAGAAAACTATACAGTAGGCAGTGGTAGTAGGGGACTGGCTGTAGAATAAGGCCTCCTGGGAATGATAGTAACCACAAATATATTGCCAAAGATGGAGCTGGAGTTACCACCAGGAGCATCAGTAGAAAGAAGGGCAGTCTGGGGACTTAGTTTATATACATAAATATAATTGGTCCATTGCACCAGAGACTAAGACAGGGAAAGCTGCAGATGATCCCACCTGTATCTAGCAAAACTAACTAAGTAGTTTGTTGACTAAAAAACTGATGGAGAATGGTGACTATCAAACTACTCTCAAGCTGACCCTAACTCCAAGAAGGGGATTCAGCCACCCCTCTGCATTGGATAATGAATTCAGTTGAGATATTGTTACAAGAACTTTTGTAACCAGTAGAGATTGTATTTGGCCCCGTGTAATAGAAGAAGTGGACATATAAGTAAGTAAATGGGTTCATAAATAATGGGCTTAATGTTTTGTGTAGCAAAAATGCAAATGCAGTAACTCCGCATCAGCTGTAGTGCTTGGCTAAACAAAATATCACAGACATGGGCTTCTTTTCCCTTTTCCTCATCATCTTTAGAATGTAGTTTATTTCCTATTGCTGATCTTCTCATGGCCAGCAGATGGCTGCTTTACCTTTAGCATTTCAACCACATCCCAGGCAGAAAAGAAACCAAGCAAAAGACAAAAGTCCTGTGCAAGCTGAACCTACCCTCTTTTAAATAAATAGCTTTCATGGAAGGTCGATTCAGTGGTTTCTACTTACATCTCATTTTTCAAAACTATATCACATTTGCTTCAAGGAAGACTGGGAAATCTAACTTTTAATCAGGATGGTTCACTGCTGCAAACACAATAATATCAGTTAGAGATAGGGCTAATAAGAGATCAGAGTTAAATGATAGAGTGGATTAAGAGTGAGGAGGGAGCGAAGACATTCCTTAGATCATATAGGGTTCTGCAGTCTATGATAAGGAGTTTAGATTTTATTACTTGATGCACAACTATAAGCCACTGAAGGATTCTAAGCAGATGAGTCTCTATTTGGTGGAGAATAAATTAGGAGATGAAGGTGGAGTAAAAAGAGATTACTATTAAGGAGTACAAACTATTCTTGACCCAATAAATCATGGTAGCTTGTGCTAGATAGATTGAGTAAAGATATATGGGAGAAAACAAATTAAAGAATATTTTGAGCATAGAACTGAAAAGGCTTGCAGATGGATTGAATGTAGGTGGCAAAGAAGTGGAAAGGTATCTGGGTGGAAGAAGACTTTCTTCCTAGATGAAGAGACTGGATTGATGATAGTGCCAATCACTGAGATGGGAAGAACCAAGAATGTTATGGATTTTAAAAAGTGATCAGCTTTGGTCAAGTAGTTAGATTTGGTTGTGGGAAGTTTGAGATTTCAGTGATGTATCAAAGTCAAAGTGTCGATGGGACAATCAATTATGTGAGTCTGGAGCTCAGGAAATAGGTATGCCCCAGCTATATATAATGTTGATGCCAGCTCCCAGGAGGTGATATTTAATCTAAAGAAATAGCCAAGATCCCAATAGGACAAAGTGTAGACATAAAAGAAGGCTCAAATCTGCAGGGTAAATCTGCAAAGAAGTTGAAGGAGTGACTAGAAATGTGCGCATGAACCAAGGGATACCCATGAGTTTCAAGAAAAAAATGGTGCCTGAGAATATTTAAATAATATAAATGTCACTTAAGTGTCTATAGATTCGGTTTCTTAATAAAGAAAAATATTTCATAGGAATGCAATTTAGGGACAACTAGTGGATCTAAATGTTGGTGTTACGACCTAAAGATATAATGTAAACAAGAATGTTGTTTGTTTCATGTATAGGTAGATTAGACAATATTTATAGTCATAAGAATATGCATTCATTTAAAAGTAATGTTTATCCACATACATTCTAATAAAATCTAAGCAATATTAGATGTCTTTATATGTTTTAAATGTTATCTTTCTGCTGCTGGTAAAGGAAAACTCAAAATTTATTTTGCACTTTTAACTTTCCCATAAAAGGTATCTGATTCTGGTTCAAGAGAAGCAATCTCTCATTACAACATCACAAGGAATAAGAAAAAGTCAAAATGTCTGGAAAATGATAACTGACTTCCACATGCAAAATAAATGTTCAAAGATAGAATCAAAGGGCAAACATCAAGGTAAAGATAAAGAAATAAACTACACACAGATAATAAAGATAATCCACAAAACTAAGAAAAAAAACCTTTTAATTTTATCTTGAGCAAATTGAGTAGATATATTTTTGAACTTTATATTTCATTTACAGTTTGCCCCAGGATAAGATGATAAGCTCTATTAATCAGAAAAGGTTAATGGCATATTATTTTTGTGGTAGATTGGTAACAGTCTCCAAACCAAGCTGTTTGTAACTTCTATTCAAGTGTACTATTGTACCTCGGTGGCAAATCACATGAAAATGTCAACCGTAGGTTTGATTTTACCCACTTATAGAAAAAAAAAAAATCCCACGAGGAACATTATAAGATAATGGAATGTGTAAAATTAATCATTTTTCAAGGGGTCTTTTCCAGTTTTATTTTTCTTGGTTGAATTCCTTTCTCAATTTGGCCTTCAAGATATGCATTCTGTTATTGGAAGATGTGTTTGTGGTGACTGTACCAGAGCCCACTTTGAGTCAACTCACATTTATCAAACAATTCCCTCTCACCCAAATATTCCCAGTGTAGTCACTACCAGTGAGTCTTCTTTATTCGTACTCTCCATTTGTACCTGGTGGATTCTGTATTATGTTAATTCGTAAAACCAACTCTGCCAGGCTCCCTACAGTTACAATATTAAGGCTGTAACTGAAATGATATCTCTCATATTGATCTACGACCAGAAGTTCTTTGTCCGGAAGCTTTTGTTTCACATTAAGATACTAATTATCATCTCCACCAAATGAGATTGTTAATAGTCACAAAAAACTGAATGAAAAGACTTTGATCATCACCTTTGAAAGTGCTTTATTCCAACATCTTCCCCATCCATAACTAGCAAACAGTAACAGAGCTTGTTTTTTTAAAGAAATAAACAAAATACTATAAAGAGACTTAAAAATTTTTATAGAAATTATCTCCTTTTTTGTTTATTTTTGTCAAGTAGTTTTAGCCTTACACATTCTATTTGTTTTCTAGGTCATACAAAGACTGTCTGCCTGTGGGTTATTTTTAGTATTCTGATTTTTAACAATTTAAAAGTCTTTCTATAAGAACAGAAGTGTTATAAATTCAGCTGAAATGATAGAAAGTAGGAAGCATTTTAGAGTGCCTATTTGATTTATATGTTAAAAGAATTGGTACAGATTAATCAGTGTAGACTCCCCCATGTCTGGAGGGACAGAGAAACTACTTGATGGTTCTTTCATATTCACATCTCCTCCTGGAAAAAGTAGAATAATGACTCTATAATGAATCCCCTATACAAACACAATGTATCCTAAAAAAATATTAACGATATTTTTGTAATTGATCAAATGGGAAAAAAAATCTCTTTAGGTATTAATTAGACATATCAACGTTATTCACTCCACTGCTAAAAAAGTAACAACACTATGGAGACTTTTCATATCCAAGTTTTAAATCAACTTCATATTGTAAACTATTCATTTTCCCTGGGAACCTGGAGATGCATAATTTGAAAATGGACACTCTATAGTGGTAGACTTATGCATATACAGAAAGAAAACCAGAGAGGGTTAAAAAACATCAAGCCTGAGGTTTTATGGGCCATTAGCTCTTTAATGCATCTCAAGGGCTCCTAAACCAATGAACCAAGAGCCTTGGGAAACCTCGAGTCTGACCTGAGTGGAAGAAATAAGGAAGAACACAAGTATTACCAGTGCTCAATGCTATTAAAATATTCACAGAAGACTAATTTGAAAACATATTAACCACATAGTAAGTTAAGGCCTATCACAGATCAAAAGCTAAGTTTTGGGACAGGAAACAATTGGCGGAAGTAATTGGCAGATATTCAGGGAGGAAAGACTGGAAGAATAGAAGGCTGGGATGGAAAATGACCTGATAGCCGTTTAAGGCCTGTAGTTGGCAGAGATCCTTATGATAATGATCTGCTTCCATTGGTGTTTCTTCCCTGAGGAGACAGATGCCTGAAAAATGGAAACTCTGATGTCTCCATGGATCTGTAGCAAGCTTCTGCATAGACAGGCAGAAGAAAGACTTTCCCTAACACAGTTACTTACAACTAAAGATCTTGGATTGAATAATGCTCTTTAAAGTCGTCTTCACTAGCCCCTACAACTCTTTTACTTTTAAGGCTTCTTCCTTGAACTTAGAAATTAGTGTCATATTTTCAGCGAGCCTTTCTAAATACAGTAAAACTTTGGTTTAAGAGAATACTTCATTATGGAAGCATGCTTGTAATCCAAAGCACTCATATATCAAAGTGAAGTTTGAGAACCATTGGCTCAGTTATGATCATGTGATAGCCTCACATACTACTCATATTAAGACATCACTTGTTTATTAAGTTAAAATATATTAGAAATGTTTGCTCAGGGGTGCCTAGGTGGCTTAGTTGGTTAAGAGTACAACTTTGGCTCAGGTCATGATCTCATAGTTTGTGGGTTTGAGTCCCACGTCGGGCTCTGTGCTAATAGCTCAGAGCCTAGAACCTGCTTCATATTCTGTGTCTCCTCCTCTTTCTGCCCCTTACCTGCTCATGCTCTGTCTCTCTGTGTCTCAAAAAAAATTAATTAAAAAAAAAAAGAAATGTTTGCTCATCTTGAGGAACATTCATAAAATGAGTTACTTGCAATCCAAGGTTTTACTGTACTGTAAACCTCTAGTATCTTGAAAAACCAACCAAATGCTAGATATAGTTCACAGAATCAGAAAAGATAACAATTTGAACAATAATATTAACAATAATAAAATAGAATAACATAATATATGTAATACCTTAAAGAAATTAATATTTTATGATACACTAAAAATAAAATATATATTACTGTATAAAGAAAACTTTTTTTAAGTGTTGGGAAATTTCAAGGCAATCAACTACCCTGTCAAGCTTGAACAGTTAGGTTTCTATAATCTTGAAAGATTCTCCCACATCACCAAAGATCGTGTGAGAAAGATATATAACTTTATTCTCTTAAGCAAAATACTTCAAGATGATTTTGTCACACAGTTATTAGGATCCACAAAGATTATTCTATATTGATGGAAGATGTTATGTAGACAATGATATGGGAAATTTTTCTGTTATTCACCTATACAATAATACATTTTTTCTTCAAAGTTTTGGTTGTAATTTTAAGAAACAATTAAGGAAATTACTCAATAAGGTAATAGATCTAATGCTTTGCTAATTTAGGAAATCTGTTCACATTGTTTACAAAATAAGGTAGAATTAATATTTATATGAAGGATGCAATCTATTAATAAGTTAATCAATATATATCCAAAACAAGTCTGGGCTTTGGGTAGCTCAGTAGAATTATTAAATGATAGCAGGGGAAATCTCCTTTCTCCTCTCTTCTATCACTTAATATTAGATAGTGAAAACCTGCTAACAAATAGGAAAATCAGTATAAAAATCATCTTGTGCTAGTCAGGTCACTTTTAGTTGCAAATGTAGAAACCCGATCTGAACTAATTTAACTAGAAAAGAAAAAAGGTATTGGCTTCCATAGCATGTATATGGTTGCATAAGAGACCCTTCCCAAATGTTTTTTTAACCCACAATTCTTTACTTTGGGCAGAACTCAGTAGGGAAGGCTCATCTCATTCACTGTGGCAGCTCCACTGAGACTGGAGGATTTACTTCCAAGATGGCTTACTCACATAACCGGAAAGCCAGTGCTATATTTCCTGGAAGCCCAACTGGACTGAGAGTTAAGGGCGGGAGATTCTATTTTATTTCCATCCACATGAACCTTCTAGGACTTCATTCAGTGTCTTCGTGGCATAGTGCTGGATTCAAAGACCTAGAATATCTCAAGAAGACTAGATGAAAGTTGTATGACCTTTTATGTACTGGTTTTAGAAGTCATATACTGTCACTTTTGCGGTAGTCATAGGCTTGCTAACTTTAAGAAGAGAGAATATAGATTCTTAATGGGAAGGGTGTCAATGTCCTGTTAAGAAGAACATGTGGAATAGGAGATCTTGCAGACACCTGAGAGAAAAAATTTGCCACATAAATTGACATTTAGAAATGCTGTCATCTGCCTCTGCCAAATTACTAGTTTCTTTTCTCCCACTACACAGTCTTTCTCAATAAAGTGGGTAAGATGAAAGTTGGCAGTTTGTATGCTTAGAGTAGTCTACTGTAGAAGAAAAAGCTCTTCCCCATCAGCTTGAGACAGAAATATTCTAGGTAAAGAATAATTGGCTTTGTTTTGGTAATGAATCCATTCTTAGACCAATGATCAAGTAGGGTAGTTGATAAGCACTTAAAAGACAAGGTTATGATTTGGACAGTACCCATCAAGATCATTTCATTGAATTAGGAATGGCTGTCTCCACTCTTATCAAAGAGGAATTATATTCAGGACACACAACATAAAGAATATCCACTATAAAATTAGATAAAATAAAGGAGTTTTTGCATTTTCAACCTTTTATTTTCTACCGTATGTTCATTTGTTCATTTATGCATTTGTGCATGTAGATCTGATAGGCAAAGTTCTCCATCAGTAGTTCTCAAAGGATGATCGAGGGATCCTTGGGGATTCCTTGCTTTTCAGGGGGTACCAGAAGTCAAAACCATTTCCATAATATTTCTAAAATATTATGTGTTTTTTTAAACTCTTATTCTTACATGAATATATAATGAAATCTTCCAGAGGCTACATGACATGTGATATTACAATAGGTTAAACAAAGAAGCAGATGTGAGATTCGTGCTGTCTTCTATTAAACCAGACATTAAAGACATTTGCAAAATATAAAGTAATGCCTCTCATATCACTACAGTTTTCTCTGTTTTAGAAAATAGTTTTTATAAATACATATGATTTATGTTACTAAGCAATGGGCTTATTACTGTTGTCTTCTCAGTCAGTACCCTACACTATCCTTATGACTTCTTATGACTATCTTCACTTTCTCCCATAAACACGAATCTATTGATGCTGGATGCTAGGCACGGTTTCTATGATTGTCTCTATTGTCTTAGGAAGGATTTCCTTTGAGGGGTAGGGAAGAAGAGACAAAGGTATCATCAACCGAGGTAGGCATCAGTGCTTTATACACATAGTCTCATTTAATCTGTGTGCCTGTACTGTGGATTTTAGTAATATGGTAACTAACTTAAGTTTACAGAGCAATGATGTGACTCTGAATAAGGATGCACACACCAGTGTGTGAATGATCCTGTCACTCAGGAGTGTTTTCTGCCTTTTAAACAATTTGAGGTTTATCTTTATTTATAGTCAACTAGGTATGTGCAATGGATTCATCAGCTTTAGTTTAATCCCACTAGTATATCCCTTTTATTAGATTTGGCATTACTATTGCCTTTCCTGATATTACTCCATTATCTTCACATGCTTTTAACCTTATCATTTTTTAAGGGCAAGATAAGCCCAGTTATTCAGAAACAAAAACAAAGATAGCTCCTTTCTCCTGGACTTTGTCCTTTCATTCTGGAAAATATGTTGCAGCCATGGTATTATTCAGCATTGTTTTTCATTCCTAATGTGAGACCACCGATTTATAATTTATCTATTTTGACAATGACTTTAGAGTGTCCAGAGGCTGATACCAACATCCTAGAAGTAGGATCTCAGGTTCACTTGGGAAATGTCTTCTGACACCATGTGAGGGTGTATAGAATACCCAGAGAAATTATCACCATTCCCTAGTGCAGTGGTTACAAAACTAGGCTGATCACAATAATTACTTGGGGAACTTTTTAAAAATACAGATCCTTTAAATTTTTTTTGTTTATTTTTGAGAAAGAGAGAGACAGAGTGTGAGTGAGGAAGGGGCAAAGAGAGAGGGAGACACAGAATCCAAAACAGGCTCCAGGCTTTCAGCTGTCAGGATAAAGCCTGACGTGGAGCTTGAACTCATGAACCATGAGATCATGACCCAAGCTGAAGTCAGACGCTTAATTGACTGAACCACCCAAGCACTCTAGATTCTTGACTGAACCCAATCATGATCTTCTGAATCAAAATCTGGCTTCTACTATTCACTGGGTACCGAACATAAGCTAAAGTAACAAAAACAACCACCACGAACACAACAGCAATAAAAACTAGGAGTCACCTATATTGTCCAGCCTCTGTTTTGAAACTCAGCCTATGAAACCAATAGCACAACATCATACAATGGAAGCTTGCATTCAGAAGATTGGGGTGTCCACTCTCTATCCTGTCTGTAAAGCTCCAGCTCCCTCTATAGTTTAGAAAATCTAGATATAGTTCATCTATGTCTTGGAAAATGTGGACTTTTTAAATACTTTCTCTAACAAACATTTCCCTAAGCAGGGAGAGAAAGAGAGACAGAGAGAGATAGAGAAAGACAGAGAGAGAGAGAGAGATAAGAGAATTGCAAGTTATTGCAGAATGAAAATGCTATCTTCCATATGGCTTCATAAACTTTGTGGGGACTTTTCTTCTGTCCATTTCTGCCATTCACTAGAAAACCCAGTTTCTACTGGGGTGAAAGTTAATACCTTTTCAGGTACTGATTCTGATTAGACAAATGGTAACGTGTAAAAGAAACTCAAAGACGTTTTTAATTTTTTTCCAATTTTTATTTTTTATTTTAGAGAGAGAGTAGGAGCAGGGGAGAGAACAGAGGCAGAGAGAGAGAGAATTTTAAGCAGGTTCCACACTCAGTGTGGGGCCTGATGCGGGGCTCAATCTTACAACCCTGGGATCATGATTTGAGGTAGAATCAAGAATCAGACACTCATTTTACTGAGCCATCTAGGTGCCTCCAAAGACATGTTAAGTTATCGTGTTTACTAGCCTGAACCAAGATTCAAACACTTGGCAAGAACAAGGCCACAAAGGATTTTGGTGAGATGGTATTCTATGTGAAGAGATCTGTCCATATACAGCAGGGCCTCTACTAGGTACTGGGGAGCCTATGAATATAATCTAGTTCCAAGAAAGAGAATGAGCAAGCTCTCAGGGTAGACAGCCCTGTAGCAACCAAGTGTGGTTCTGAGAAGGCACTCTCCCTTTTCGGGGAGGGCCAGAGTACCAAAGGCTACCTGTGACGGGCGACCAGTTTTACAGATTAAATCAATACTAGAGGCAGGTAAAGAACACAGAGAAGGGTCATAAGAGTTCTCAGCTTTAGATCTAACACTTAGGCCTAAAAGCAAAGATTTAGGGTGGTTGCTCCCCAACTCAGAGTGTCAAGAGGCTTACTGAATATTAGTCCTCTCAAGGCAGTGGGACTGACATATGCCCACTCCTGTGAGGGCTAGCTCTAGAGTTGAATAAATCTGTTAGAAGAGCTGGCCTTCAGAATCTAGGATAAACAGCAAGATAAAGTCAGTAGACCTGTTGGGTATTGTCAGATACTGTAATTCACTCATAAGGAATGAATTATTTATTCATAACCAATGGTTAATTACTATCAGCTTAAAGGGGTCCATGTTATTGGAATTAGAAAGATTTAAGTTCCTTTTCTGGGTTAAGCCATGTTTCCTCTGTGTAAAGGGAACAATGATCAATGAGGAAATGGAAATGACTTCAGTGGGCACCATCAAGGACTACTATTTTTCTTTGTACTGATAATAAACATATCTTTGAAAAAAAATAATCAAGTATATTAAGTATCTAAAAAGGACCAGATAAGAAATAGGAGCACATGAAGGGGAGATAATTATAAAGCAACTGAAAGGGTTACTCATTTCCAGTCTGACTGTGAGAATAGGCCATTCTAAAACATTTTGTAGATTTCTGTTTTAGATTGTATTCCCCCCCCCTTTTCAAAGCTAAAGATAAAATGCTGTCATGTTACAAGTTTGTTCACTTGAAGCAAAATTTACTGAAAGAAAAAGACACTGTCCTTAAATTGAAGTTTAAAGTTGGAATTACATAAAAAGGTAGTCTTTTATAAATCTTCAAGTTGGCACGACAGGGTAAAAGACAGGAATGTAAGATTAGGCACACCAGAAGTTTCTGTGCTGTGACTGCCCTTGCTTTTCAGCGCTCTTTCTTTTCTTTGACTAGTCGCCCATGGCAGTTGACTGAACTAGGGAGGTCAGCGTTCCAGCAGCGCAGTTCCATGAAGAAAGGACAGAAACATGTAACCCGAAATGACATGGCGCTGATACAGCTTGTTGCTTTGCTTGCTTATATTTTGAAGTATATAATGTGAGCTGAGTTGCAAAGAATAGCATTCGACAGGGTGAAGGGTTGCATATACTCCAGAGAAGGCAAGATTTTTGGTGAGGAAAGCATCTGAAGGACAAGCGCCTTTAGCACAAACTGAAAGTCCATCTGTATAAATATGACCTCAAAATACTGTACAGCACTGCATGGCCAGTAAAGGAATAGCCAACTGGACAAACTTACTTAGCTCTGTTGCTTACTCGGATATTCTCTCTGATGACTTTGCTTGAATAAAGCAGGACTGTTTTCTTGACCAAATGCCCATCCATACATCACCCTGACATTTTGGGATTCAATAGTCCAGTGGAAAAAGAGCATCAGATGCTGCTCTCCATGACCTCAAGGAAACATTATACATGGGTATAGGATCAGATGACTTACTAGCTAATATGTAGTTACTTAATATCTTTGTGCCTCAGTTTAGTAATCCATGATACCTGTTCAAGAGGCTGATTTTGTAGATCAAATGATATTTTGGATGTGAGTAAAAAAGAAATACATTTATTATAATAGTAATTCTACTTGGCGCATCTAGGACTCAACACAATGGTTTGCTTATGGAAATCACCCCAGACAGGGGCATCTGGGTGGCTCAGCTGATTGGGTGCCTGGCTTTGGCTCAGGTCACGATCTTGCACTTTGTGTGTTCGAGCTGCATGTCAGGCTCTGTTCTGACTGCTCAGAGCCTGGAGCCTGCTTCAAATTCTGTGCCTCTTCTCTCTGCCCCTCACCTGGTCTCTCTTTCTCTCTCTGTCTCTCAAAATTAATAAACATTAAAACATTTTTAAAAATCACCCCAGATATACTCATTTAAGCTATAGCTTGATTTCCTTATCTTTCTGTGCATCAAATGGATGTAACCATTTCCTTCATATTGTATAATACTACTACTTTAAAAAAAAAGTTTATTTCTTTATTTTTGAGACAGAGAGAGAGAACAGGGGAGGGCAGAAAGAAAGGGAGGCAGAGAAGGATCTGCACTGTCAAGTACAGAGCCTGAGCCAGGGCTTGATCTCACAAACCGTGAGATCATGACCTGAGCTGAAGTCAAGGGTCACACACTTAACCAACTGAGCCACCCAGGCACCCCTAGGAAATGGGATAATATATATGAAACCATTTTGAGATATAAAGTGAAGTGTTTTTATTGATACTTTAGACTCAACAATATCCCTTCCACGCCTGCCAGTTACCAAGTATTGTGCTGTTTTTCAGGGTTACTAGCCTGAGCTCCGTATAGTCTCTGCCTTAAAATAAAAATAGTTTCTTCTCTTTTTAACACTTTTTCCCTATTGGAACTTTCTTTGCTCCATTGTTTTTAACTACTAAGGCAGATCGAAGCTCATGTACTTTGAACTTTTTGGGGGATATTTTTCCTTGTTTTAAACTTTTGGTTCTTTCTTTAATTAAGGAATAGAATGAGAGCAGGTCATAATTACATGGAAGGAGTTTTTTCAAAATACACTCTCCTTTATGTAATATCTTCTAGGAGTGCTGCCAGAGCCTATAATCACTGCAAATTAGCAGTTGTCACTTATAGGTGTGTTTCTCCAGCTATGTTTGGAGTTCTGGAATGAACTGAGATTCTTTCTTGAGAAATACCCTTGTTTCATGATTTGGATGAATTTTACCTTCTTTGCCTTGCACTGCAAACCCTCATTACCAATTGCTATTGTAGCAAATCTATCTAGCCATTATCAGTATCTTAAGGGTTTTATAAATCAAGAAGCAGAAACTTTGATTTTTCATAATATTAAAGAAAATGTATTCTCTCCCCAGATTACAAGGAAGGTATGAAATCTATATTAAAAACTTTTTTCAACCCCAGATTCATTCAGTTTACCAACACCTTCCAATTCCCACCGTACTCCTTTTTTCAACAGAGACTCCTAATGCCCCATAGGTCTCTGCAATGTGCCTAATAGCCCACAACCAAACTCCTATAAAGGATATTTAATATTTTTTTTTTTACAAATAGCTTATTGTCAAATTGGTTTCCACATAACACTCAGTGCTCATCCCCACAAGTGTCCTCCTCCATGTCCATCCCCCTTCCCCCCCACATCCATCAGTCCTCAGTTTTTGTCAGCATTCAAGAGTCTCTCATGGTTTGCCTCTCTCCCTTTCCCCCACCATTTCCCCCCTTCTTCTTCCCCTTGTTCCTCCGTCAAGTTCCTCCTAATCCTCCTATACGTGCACACATATGATATTTGTCCTTCTCTGCCTGACTTATTTCGCTCAGCATAACACCCTCAAGGTCCATCCATGTTGCTACACATGGCCAGATTTCATGGTTTCTCATTGCCATGTAGTATTCCATGGTATAGATAAACCACATCTTCTTGATCCATTCATCTGTTGATGGACACTTAGGCTCTTTCCATGTTTTAGCTATTGTGGAGAGTGCTGCTATGAACATTGGGGTACATGTGCTCCTATGCATCAGCATTTCTGTATCCCTTGGGTAAATTCCTAGCAGTGCTATTGCTGGGTCATAGGGGAGTTCTATTGTTAGTTTCCTTAGGAACCTCCACACTGTTTTCCAGAGGGGTGGTACCAGTTTACATTCCCACCAACAGTGTAGGAGGGTGCCCGTTTCTCCACATCCTCGCCAGCTTCTAGAGTTCTCTGATTGGCTCATTTTAGCCACTCTGACTGGCGTGAGGTGATAAAGGATATTTAATTTTTTTAATGATTACTTATTTTTGAGAGAAAGAGAGACAGGGCACTAGTGGGGAAGGGGCAGAGAGAGAGGGAGACACAGAATCTGAAGCAGTCTCCAAGCTCTGAGCTGTCAGCACAGAGCCCAACTCACAAACCGGGAGATCATGACCTGTGCTGAAGTTGCACACTCAACCGACTGAGCCACCCAGGTGCCCCAAAGGGTATTTAATGAATACTTTTAACATTTCTTCAGGAAATTTTCCACTAAGTTTCTATAGAGCTTGAAGCCAAAATTTCAAAAATAACTTTCAACTTTACTTTTTATTGCTGCTTGACTTGGGAATGTCTCTCACTGTGGCTAGATGAGGAAAATCAGGTCGGCAGTAATGCCACAAATCACCAGAAAAACTTGAGAATATGAAATAAAAACAAAAACATATTTTCTTTGTTTATGATTAAAACTTAGCAATCCCTATTTAAATCATCTCTACTTCTAAGGAGCAAGAATTTGCCTTTTGATCTATGAAAAATTCTATTTGAAAGATTATTAAGTTAAGGTGTTCTGTTTTCGTGTTTATCTATATATAGTTTTCATTTTAGGAGTTATATGACAGAATTTGTGTCTGTAATAAAAATTTCTTTTTAGCATATGACCTAAATCATCAATTCCTAGGTTTATTTTGCACCTGTTTTATGCATGATGATTTACATTTCTTATTTCTCATTTTTGAACTGCCACTGATTTCAGATCCCTGTCCCCAAATCAATATAATGACCATTCTATGTCCCTTTATCTTCAAGTCATTCCCACTTGGTCTTATATTTTATTAGCCTTCACATTTCCGTTAAAATATCTCCTAAATGAACCACAGAGGACTCTCCTCTAAATGCTCAGGATCACAGTTTGGGAACCATTACTCTATGTGACTGATTTCTCCCCAAACAAACACTTTGATCATTTAAACATGATGGCCCTTGCCGAGAGCACTAATGAGCTAACTCATACATTGTGGGGTGTACACAATGGAGGATAAAAAATGGGCTAAGAATTAGACTCCCTCTTTATTCATCCAAGGGGAGCATTACTGAGAGAGTTATTTTTTAAAAATTAATACAATTTTGGCAGCTTCCCTTGATTTGAAAATGAAAAGGTTTTGAGTAGGTGACTAGTCAAAGGGGCTTTCTCTTTTTCTTTGCAGATTTCTGTAAAAGGCACAAACATGAAAAGCTTTCTGTGGACGTCACAGAATCAGGGAATTACTAGCACCTCATCTACTAATAAAAACCAAGATTTGATTTTCCAACTTCTTGTATTTAATGTCCAGAAAGATAAACATCTCGTTAAATAATAGCACAAATGTGTCTTTCTAATTTGGTGCTGAGTGCACACCTAAGCATTTTATTCCTTGGCTATTAGTTTGGGAAGACTCATTTGTCTGCATAAAATGCTTTCACAGGACAAGAGGAAGCCAAACTAGAGGGAGGTAGGAGAGGGGCTAAGGTCCCCACTTTCTTTTGCTTTGTCCTTTGACTCTGATTGTTTCACTGCCCTTAGTGAGCGCATTAGAGAGTAAGTTGTCAACTGGAAAACCTAAAAAGCTCAAAGGGTGATGCCTTTACTTTTAAAGGACTTATGCTGTCATTCAAAATTCAGTTCTTTTGATAATAAGAACAGCTAACTTTTACTGAGCATTTACTATACCAGGTGCTATTGTAAGCATGTTAGCAGCATTAGCCCATTCAATCATCCCCTAACTCCATGAGGTACAAGATATATTCTGGGGGTGCCTGGGTGGCTTGGTCGGTTGAGCGTCCGACTTTCGCTTAGGTCATGATCTCGCGGTTCGTGGGTTTGAGCCCCGTGTCGGGCTCTGTGCTGACTGCCGGCTCAGAGCCTGGAGCCTATTTCAGAGTCTGTATCTCCCTCTCTCTCTGACCCTCCCCTGCTCACGCTCTCTCTCTCTCTCTCTCTCTCTCTCCTAGAAATAAATTAGAAAAAAAAAAAGATATATTCTGTATTTTGTAGATGAAGAAACTTAGATACAGAAAGGTTAAATGACTTGTCCTAAATCACACAGTTTAATGGTGAATGCAGGGCTTGAATCCACTGGTTATTACCATTGTGATTCTGTAACAGTTATTCCCAGCAGAATCAGACTTATAATTGTTTTTGTATTTCACTTGTATACAGGATCTGATAGGCAAGTGGGACTTTTTTGTGGTATAGATTGATTGCTGAGGGTCCTGGTTGGGCATTTATCCAATTAGGTGTAATTGCCTGTTCTCTTTGTCTCTCTCTCTCTCTCAAGACTACTTGAAGAAATATTTGTTTATGTTTTTATTAATTTTTTAATGTTTATTTATTTTTGAGAGTGAGAAAGACAGAGTATGAGCAGGGAAGGACAGAGAGGGGGAGACACAGAATCCAAAGCAGGCTCCAGGCTCCACGCTGTCAGTGCAGAGCCCTACATAAGGCTCCAATCCACGTACCGTGATATCACAACCTGAGCCAAAGTTGGACACTCAACTGACTGAGACACCCCAACATCCCTTAGAAAATTTTAATTTTAAATGATATGGTACACTTAAGTTGAAATCAGTTATTATTCCTTATCAAAGTTATACATGAATTTAAGACATTAGTCTACAAAACTTTTGACTAAACATAACATTTCTCTGGCTTCTCTTTTACTCATTTATCCCACTTTGTAGAGGCAACCACATTCGACAGTTTTAATTTTTTCTTACGGTGATTGATTCTTTTTTATACTAACCTTCATTTTTTTTCACACACACACACACACACACACTATATATATATGTATATATGTATATATGTTATACACATATATATGTATATATATGTGTATATATGTATATATATATATTAAGTATTATGCATTGATTTTCTGTTATGATAGTTTAATATTAGCTCTCTTACACTCCATACCCTTCCCTTCCCGTCCTTCAATTTTTTCCCTTATAGCTCTATCACATTTTTTTTAAATTACTAGTTGCCATTATTGCGTTTTTCTAAATACATGCAGATGAGCCAAGAATTATTATATAGCCATCATTCCTTTGGATTCAACTTTCCTTTGTGGAGTTAATGATTGCCTTCATTTAATTTACTTGTATTTGTCACATCTATAGCTAATTTTCCCAAAGATGCCAGCAATCTGTGAAACTCCTATCAATTTTTTTCTCAAACACTGAACCAGGAAATAATATTGCCCCTTCTTTTCTTTCCTCTTTCCTCTTTCCCTTTCTCTCTCTCTCTCTCTCTCTCTCTTTCTCTCTTCTTTCTTTCCATTGATCTTCATCTTCTTGGTTCAATTTGGACTGAAGTCTCTGCTGGCCTGACACACATCTGTGAACATGTGGCTTCTCATTGCATCTCATTGTCCTGTGTCTATACATCTTATTTGGAAGTCTTTTTTCCCTTGGTCAAATCCTTCATTTTGCTGAAGTATTTTCCTCAGTAGTTTCCCAAAAAGAATGTGGTGGAAATGAATGCTTTGAATCTTTCTATACCTGGAGATGTTCTTACTCAATTCTGTTGATTGGTAGTTTAAAAGGCTACATGATTTTTGGTTTATAATATTTTCTCCTCAAGTTTTGAAATCATACTTCTAGACTCTGGTCAGTTTTAGAAAAGTCCATCACCATTCTGATTCCCATACTTTTATGTGATATCTATGATCTTCCTCTCATTCTTTCTACTTCTATAAAATTACATGGCCTACTTCTTAATTTGTTACACTGGATACTTGGTAGGCTCTTTCAATCAAAAAGCTCATATCATAAAATTTTGTACATTCTTTTGTACTTTATTTTAAAAGTTCTTACCATGCATTTACTTTTTTCCTTTTTTGATTTTCCATATGGCAGATGCTGAACATGCTAGATTGTTTCCATATTTCTTCTTTTTTATAATTCATCTCTGTTTTTCTCACTATTTCCTGACACATTTATTTTTCATATCCTCCAAAAAATATGTTAATTATTCTCATTTATGTTTTTAATTTTCCAATGCCTTTTAAAATTATTATTCCTGTTTTTTGAATCCTATATATTTTCCTATCTCTTGATGATATCACAATAGTATTTTACTTATTTTCTTTCTTTTTTGATATTATTTCTGTTTATTTTGAGTACCTTTTTATGCTTGCTTGTTCTGATATTTCTCTTTCATTTTGGGACTTTACTCAAAAACTTTAAAGCAGAGGCTATTTTATTCAGTACTTAGAAAATGCAGTTTATATGGAGCTCAATAAATAAGTATATAATACAGTAATTATAACTTATATATAATAGAATTATGTAGTATTATATGATATACTCTATATGATACAATTATTATTTGTAAGTACAGTATATAAATATTGTGTTTTATATCATATAATGATTAATTTCTCATGACCCATGATTGAATATGCATGTTTTAAAAAGAGGCACCAAAATTCTCTGTGTATGTTTGGAATTGAGGTGCTGGGCTTGTTGACTGACAAGCTTCTCTGTAGAACATGTAGAACACCCTCAAAGAAGATTTTCACTGAGGATATTTAAGTTTCAGGATCTGAAAGACTTTGAAGCCATTTGCTCTTCCAGAGAAGATTTCTCAAGTCTTCTAGATGAAGGGATACATTTTTTTCAGGTCACATTTCTGAGAGAATGGTTGAGCATGGGAACTGAGGGTCCCATTGCTTAGTAGGTAAAGTTTAATCTCCTAGTTCACAGCCCTATAGTCTTGTCTGCCCTCTGTGATGCCAGGTGACCCTGAGTCAAGACTTTGGAAGATTCTCGATTCAATGTCTGTCTGATGCAGTTCTGGAACAGCCATCTGGCTGCATAAAATGAACAAGTGAGCCTTAGAGTGCAGCTTTCCTGGGTGGTGGCTAGCTGTACTTTGTCTTTCATGGTACCTGATGCTTCCAAGTGAGGAGTTTCATGGAGGTTCTGCAGGGAGGGAGAGGGCTATGAAAATTATGGCATACTTATGGAATATGGTATGGCATGGTGTGGTATGGTATGGTATGGTATGGTATGGTATGGTATGGTATGATATGGTACGGTATGATATAGTATGGTATGGTATCTAGAACAGATAGTCATTTTCCACTTCCAGGATTCACCAAGTACAAATGTGTAGCACTATTTTTGAGTGGATATAATGGTAAATTTGATACCATTTGATCCACTTCCAGGATTCACCAATACAAATGTGTAGCACTATTTTTGAGTGGATATAATGGTAAATTTGATATAGAAGATAGTCTATTCATCTTCTTCATTTCTATTATTGCTCATTTCTCATTGCTATTATTATTATTTCTTCTCAGCTAATGTTCAAGTTGACTAGAATGATTCCTTATCTGAAATATGGTGAAAATAGAAAATAGGAACTTAGGTGTAAAATAATTGAGGGAAAGTGTGATAAACATTATTACATATTTTATTTTATTTTATTTTATTTTATTTTATTTTAAATTTTTTTAATGTTTTATTTATTTCTAGGAGAGAGAGAGAGACAGCGTGAGCAGGAGAGGGTCAGAGAGAGAGGGAGTCACAGACTGAAACAGGCTCCAGGCTCTGAGCTAGCAGTCAGCACAGAGCCCGACGCGGGGCTCGAACCCACGAACCGCGAGATCATGACCTAAGCGAAAGTCGGATGCTTAACCGACTAAGCCACCCATGCGCCCCCATTATTGCATATTTTAATTGGCAAATAGTGCTGTGTGATGGTCAGGAAACAAGCATTTTCTGAGCATCCACTTTGAAGGCCAGTAGCTTCAGCATTTAAAACATTTAGAGTCAGAATGTATGAGGTTTTGAGTCACATGAATCTGGTTTAACCAACAGCACAGCCTCTGACCCTTACTAACTTACAGTCTTTTCTCAGTGTTCTTGGATTTATCATCTATGCACCATGGGCGATAATCATAACTACTTCATAGCATGGATAGCATGCAGTATTTGTTAAACACTACTAGCTACAGAACCAAACTGTTTGATTCCTGTCTTTGCTACTTAATGGTTGATCTCAGTCAAGCTCAACTTTTTTCAAAACTGAGTTTAGGTACCTACAGTTTGGTCTTTGAGCTAATGAGAGTGGAGTGTTGATTTAGATAATGACACTTTAGAATTTGAGGAGGTGTTATAATAGGATAAGACTCTTTGGAATAACGGGAAGAGATGACGTTTTGCTTGTGGGAGGGACATGATTCATTGAAGGCCAGAAGTGGGATTGCAGGAGGCAGAATTCTAAAATGACACCAAGTCTTTCACCTCCTGATGGGCATAGATTTAAACACTCCTGAGTATTTAAAGATTTTTCTAACAAAATATTTTCAAAATATCCTAGAAATAAATGATTGGGATTTCTTTAAGTAAAGAAACAAATCATTTTAAGAGAGTTTCTAGAATCATTGAAGGTTTTATTTTTTATTTTAGATTTATATATAGAGAGAGCCTACGTGGGGGGGAGAGAGAGAGAGAGAATCTTAAACTGAGTGTGGAGCCTGATGCAGGGCTTGATCCTGTGACCTTGGGAGCATAACTAAAATCAGAGTCAGGCACTCAACAACTGAACTACACAGGCACCCTAGAATCATTGAAGATTTTATGAATACATTGGGTTAATATTAATTACCTACTTATTAGAATATATTTGCTAGAAGGACTACTGGAAGAGGAATGATACAATTGATACAGGGAAATTTATAACGATGAGGACTTACCATGTGGCTGAAGCTGTATATGTATTAACGTTTTCATTCCTAATGTAATCCTATAAGGAATAATTACTATGCTATGCCATATTTTACATTTCAGGGAATAGAGGTGCCAGGTGATAAAGTAAGTGATAACAGAACATAGAAGTGCTCAGAATAATAATCTATATGCTATTTTAAAGCAGAAATATATCTATCTACCTATATCTACACTCATCTGTATCTATCTATAACTTCTCAGTTTTTTCCTCTAGAAGAGGAGCCTGAGCCCCAAGCATCGTATATACTACCAAGATCAATGAGCTGTCATCCACCAGTATCACTTATTGCAACTGTAGACTAATGAAGGGATCATTTTGAAAATTTTACCTTATTTTAGTAAGATAAGATGGCAAATCTCTTATGAGAAATTAAAAGAGTTTATTTGGAAAAGACTAATGACTTTTGAAGAGAATGATGAATATGTTTCCAACGAGATACTTTAAAAAAATTTTTTTTTATGTTTTATTTATTTCTGAGACAGAGAGACAGTATGACCAAGGGAGGGTCAGAGAGAGAGGGAGATACAGAATATGAAACAGTCTCCAGGCTCTGAGCTGTCAGCACAGAGCTCCACATGGGGCTCGAACCCAGAACCGTGAGATCATGACCTGAGCTGAAGTCGGATTCTTAACTGACTGAGCCACCCAGGCGCCCCTCCAACAAGATACTTTAGAGGATGACATTACAGGCTATTAAAGGTTTTGGTGAATGGAATGAAATAATAAGTCACATGTATAAAGAGGCACAGAATAAAGTTTGGAATGACTGATACTATAATATGTATTCCTTACTATGATAAATTTGATGGATTTAAAGATGAGTAAAACATAATGCTTACCCTCAAGATTCCCTAGACAGGACATCTGCTTTTCTTCATTTTCAATAAATTAGTAGTATGTAATTCTTACTTTTATACCTTCAAGGCATGATAAATCATGAGGAAAATGATTTGCTCTGGGAACTATAACAGTTACAGCATAGTAATATGATTGAGGAGTCTTAGGTGATTATACCTATTGTCTATTTTTACCAGAAACTTCCCCACATAATTCCAAGTTGAGTTTCACATAAATATTTTTTTCAAAGTATACCAACTTACTCTTCTTGAATTAGTTCTTTTAAAAATATATACATCTAAGCACGTGGTGCTAACTTGAAGGTCAATCAGGAGAACAGGGTGAGGGATTTGTCTTTTTTGAAAATGTGCTGCCTTGAGAATTTTTTGATGCAAAAAATGGCAGATTTTCTCTTATAAACCGTATGTTCTTGCATTTCTGATATCTGGAATCGGTAGCTTGCCAGAAACATTCTCACTCAAAAGCCAGACTAACCCATGAAGGTGTCCAAAGAAGTCTGTTCTGATTACTGAAGATGTTGAACTAGTCTTGACTTCAAACAGTAGATATTTCCACACTTTAGTGGTATATGACAGCTCTATTCATTCCACAATGTCAAATTCTGTGGTTTTGGCCATTGGGTATTTATGCATTTCTGGCTAGGGAAGCAGAGAAGCCTAATTTGATTCTGGAGCCAAAAGTTTTTAGGCCCTGTTCCTTTGGAACTTGGACTAGAGGATTTTGGCACTGTATAAAGACTAGGACAGAGCAAGTAGTCACACATAACTAACTCACTCAACAGAGCATATTCCAGGAGAAAGATCATGCCTACACATTGGATAACCGTTCTCCAAGGCAGACTGACAACACCCTGAATTCAATCACCCTTAAATAAACACACAAGGAAAGCATGGCTTTAACATACCTTCAGGCACTGCTCTCCAGTGCTGCCTGACTGCTCTGAGTGCCATAGGCCAGCATGCAGATGCAGCCATTACTGTTCTTACTTATGTCTGTCTGCTGTCTGCTAACAAGCATTCATATGCTTTGGATCATTAAAGTCACAACCTCCTATGCCAATCTATTCCTCTCTACGGGTTTGCTGTAGATTGGAAAGAGAGATGCTATTTTTGCTTCTTTTTCTTTCCATTAAGACCTCTGGTCAGGGTTATTTCTGAGGTCTGAATATCATAGCTTGCACCCTTGCCCCCACTGAGCATATAAATCGCGTTCCTGTTAGGCTTGTTCTTTTCGTGTGATTTATTTCATTTACTGTGGTATGCGCCTTTTCAGTACAAGGCAAGTAATTTGTGCTGGGGCCGTGACAGGCAAAAAGTGCTCTAACTTAAACTATTTCCTGGTGACATTGCTATCTGTGAGAGGTCTGCTGTACTTACACCCATGCTAAATTTCTTCTGACAGACTCCAGGTGGTCGGGATTTTCACAATCCAACCCATTTCAGTGTTAGAACTTGTCATCTGGGGCTCTGTGGATCCTTTCCTCTGCTTCATCTTACTTGTGGTGGAAGGTGGGGTATATATATTTGTACATGTACCTGCAGATGGCTATGCATGTTCGCAGGCACAATTAAAGGTGGAGAAACATGAGTTTCACTTTCAGAGAAGGCACAGAGGACAGATATTATAGAGAGAGAAAGAAAAAATTGTCACTTGTAGTATTATGCAGGCTGCCCATCTAAACCCATCATTGCCTGGCATCTACACACTAAGGGCAAGGATCCAGCCAACTTGTGAGTGGGCACCATGCCATTTGAGCAGATGGGCACGGAAGTCGGCAGCCAGTAGACCATGTATGTGCATCAACGGTGGGTGTTGAGGGCACGATTCCCAGAGGAGAATGTCCTAACAGCTGTCTGGCCTGAGCCAACATACTTACGACCAAGGAAAAGTGCCATCCTTCAATCCTGCTGAGTTGGATTAACCTTCAGAACTAAATCTGCTTTTTCGGCAGCAGAAGGTGAGTTTGGGGTCTCTGAAAACCTCAAAGAATACATAAAGAAAGGAAACTGGAAAGATACAGTTATTAGATATCGCCTGAAGCTACTGAGAGTCTTCACGTGCATATTTTAAATATTTGACCAAAACTCTGTTAAATTTTGAAAGAATAGTACAGTTATGAAAAGCTCAGCCTCCTGTAATGCTTGTAGAAGTGACCTTTAAACACAGGCAGAGCATTTTCAGTGAGTTAGTGCATGTCCCAGCTTTGAATTAAGAAAACAATGATGTATGAAGAAAGGTGTCAGTAGTCTATAGAAGTCTATGAGTAAATATCTTTGTCACACTTTACTTTTCATGGATCAAACCAAGTATTGTGGATTACTTTCCAAATGACAGAACCTCTTCTTCAGGGATTGAACATATACCTGAAAAAGTAAGAAGTCAACTCAATATTTCAATGTAAGCACTTCAGGGCAAGTAAAGAGATTTTATATTTGAAACTGAAAATAAAACTTGATTCTAATTTGTTCAGAGTTTTTGGACCATTAAACATCATAAAATTAGATATAGGTTGTTTCTGCCCAACATAGTCAAACGGTGATTTGACAATGATTTGTTTATAATTTGGCTAAACTAGATGGACTGTTTGACAATTTGGGGCCTCAGTAATTCTTTGTTTACTGTTTTCCTTTGTTTTGAGGTGTTTATGAGATAGTTGTCTTGGCATTGTTTTCTGTTGTCTTGAATCTTTTTATTTAAAAGATAACATATGATTTGCAGTTGTTAAGAGAATCTCAGTTTGGTCCAAGTGTTATATTATTTTTATTTTTTAGCAATGGAGTAATAGCTCTGTTGTGAAGAGTAAAGGAGGTAGTAAGTAAGCTATATTATGTGCTAACAATAGTAACTTTATAGCTGTGGCTCTAACGAAGTATACAATGCCTTAGATTTAATACCAATGATAGTATTATGAGTAGAATAAAGTGTTTATGTGTCTATTTTAGTACATAGTTTCTCCTATCAATTTGGAAATTCATGTCTAAATATGAATGGACCTACAGAGAAAAATGTAAACTGAAAACTAAGACAACACATAAATGTACTCTGCATGAAAAAGTGTAGAAAATTATATTACTCAGGTATAATTGCATTTCTTGGTTCTGGCACTTTTTATCTCAAGAGCATGCTTTAAAAGGCTAAAATAGCAGTGTGTCCAAGATCCCATGGATGACACTTCTCAATCTAAAAAATCTTGGAGACAATCATTCTATTGAAAACATGAAAAAAGAAAAAAGAGGACTAAAGGAACAGTATTTAGCAACAAATAAAGCTGTGTGCACTTTATATAACTACTTTTTATTTCAACAGGAAGGTGTGAGGTAGTTTGATTTTATTCTTGCAGGAGCATGTGTTTGGGACTGAATAAAGCAAGGGAGAAAGATTAAGAAGTGAAATCATTCCAGCAGGTGCTTCTCTTAGGCTATCTGGGAGATAATAAAATGTAATCGGAGCTGAACTTAACTCCCCTAAACCCGGCCCAAGATTGAAAGACTGGTGACCACCAAAGATGGCTCAGATGCTGAGCAAATAATATTCAACAAACTTAAAAAAAAAAAAAAAAAAAAGAAGACAACAAACCTGAAAATTTTTAGTATGTCTTTCAGAGTGTTTTTGAATCTTTCCCTTTTATTTTCTGCAGGGGATAAGAGAGATAAGAGAGGGTGTCAGATTTCTGACTGACAAGATACAGCAAAAGAGGCTTACAGAAGATCAAACAAACAGAAAAGGGGGCATTTGCTTACTGGGTGTGCAGTATGGCAACTGAATGATATCACAGGCAGAGGGAGAAGGCGATCTTAAACGTGAAGTAATATGCCAGTGGTACATTAAAAAGGAGCAAAACAGAAGAAATTGGTCTCTCTATGGTTAATGTCATTACTTTCTATTAAGACTATGAAAGATACATATAGTTAGTGGATGAGTAGTTATGATTTTACATGTGTGAACTGCCATGTGTCTACCAATGGATAAAATTAGAAGATTAAATGCATGATAAGATAATATCATCATATTTTATCTTTTTTTCCCCATCCAAAGCAGTTATCTCTCACATACACATGATTTAAAAAATACAGTCATCAGTTAGAGTGATGTTTATTATATCTAAACAACTAAATTGTGTGAGTATAGGAAATATTGGCTGCATTTCCACATTCTCCTCCCCCCCGAAAAAAGTTTCATGAACTTTTCTTATCAGATTAATAGCTTTAAGAAAAAGAATTTGGCAAAACAAATGAAGATTTGAGCATAAGAATTGGGATATACTGAAGTGTCTGGGGCGGGGGGACTTTTGAGAAATTGTGAAGATAACAACTAAACTTGACCACAAATTTATTTCTGTTTTTTAATCCAAGTATCCAGGGAGGTTGCTAACGGGAGGTATGCCTCAGAAAACGTACATGTCTGGGAAAATGTTGGAGCAAACTAATGCTTTTATTCAAACGATTTTTACTTCAACTCTAAGCCACAAGATATAAACGTTCATCAAAAATGGTAATCTATTTAAAATCAGAGCTATGTGGAATGTTTCATGTTTATGTATAACTTTCATAGTAGACCTTCCTATACCAGGAAAATAATATGCCCAAATTCTGTTATTTTTACTTCGTATCAAGTACTAGTCCCCCCCATCAGCTTCGTATTCTCTAAATAGATTAGAATGAAGAAGAAATGGAAGGGGGAAAAAAATGAAGACACTTCCAAAAAATGACTTTTTAATTTTTCATTTTGGCGGAAAATGTATCTGGAAAACTTAATTATGATGTATATAGTAAGAACAGAAAGGAATTTAAAGAAAAATATGCATTGCACCCTCAGTACTGTATTCTTCCACTTTGCTTTGCACGATTATGAAGCTAACGTACCTGAGAAGGGGCAGAGGAGTGGGGAGACTGGTAGGTGGAAACATAGATAGATCTGATCTAAAAGTAGTTTGGTAATACATTCATCTGATATGAGGTTCCATAACATCCAGGTCAGATGTTATTTGCATTTCAACATTTTTTTTCAATGGTAGCTATAAATATTTCCTATTTACTGAATATTGTTAAGTCAATAGGAAGATGCCATCATCAGAGATGAGAAGGCCTTCCTTTTTCTTCTTTTCAGAGGAGGGACGGCTAACTGTTCAGGTACTTACTGTTAAAGCTCAGTTGTTTAAGACGCAGAATACTATGATAGAACATAGTTAAGACATAAACAAGCCTGCTTCAAAAGAAACTGTGAAGTAGCATTCTTGTTTTTAAAGTTTATGTATTTACTTTTGAGTGAGACACACACACACACAGAGAAAGAGACAAAAAGCAAGTGGGGGAGGAGCAGAGAGAAAGGGAGACACAGAACCTGAAGCAGGCTCCAGACTCTGAGCTGTCAGCACAGAGCCTGATATGGGGCTCGAAATCATGAACATGAGATCATGAACTTAGCTCAAGAAGGATGTTCAACTGACAGAGCAACCCAAGCGCCCCAAAGTAACATTCTTAGTCAATAGGCCAGATATATTTTAAATGGATAAGGTTTATTTTTACAAAATACTGGCAATAAGTTGAAAAGTAGCAATTCATAAAATTCTCAACTGGGAATTGGAAAATAATGTTGAAACCAATATTTCATAATGTAAGAGTATAAAAACTAGTACAAAATCAGGCTGTGGACACTTAAATAAATATGTAGTAGATATACATCCATGTCCACTTATGTTTAGAGGAAGGATCTGTATACTATTTCAGAATATTTGGAAACAAAAAAGAAAGCAAACATACATAAAAACTATATTTTAAGCCTTCCTCAGGAGAAATGCTTCTGTAACTCACAGAGAAAATAGTGTATTCAAATAAAGTATCAAGCTACTGGTAATATTATTATTGCTTTTCAAGTTTTCCAAATTTAATGGTTAAGAATTCCCACAGGGGAGCCTGGGTGGTTCAGGGGGTTAAGCATCTGACTTCAGCTCAGGTCATCATCTCACGGCCCTGTGAGTTCAAGCCCCGTGACAGGCTTTGTGCTGACAAGCTTAGAGACTGGAGCCTGCTTCAGATGCTGTGTCTCCCTCTCTCTCTCTGCCACTTCCCCCTCATGCTCTCTCTGTCTCTGAAAAGTGAATAAACCCTGAAAAAAATAAAAATTAAAAAAAATTAAAAGAATTCCCCCCCAAATAAATGGATCTAAGAGTGAACAATGAGCCCACCATTGCTGATATTCTGAAATGTATCTAGAAGTAATTTGCAGAACAAAACATGGGTTTTTGGGGGCGCCTGGATGGCTCAGTCGGGCATCTGACTTCGGCTCAGGTCATGATCTTGAGGTTTGTGACTTCGAGCCCTGAGTCGGGCTCTGTGCTGACAATTCAGAGCCTGGAGCCTGCTTCAGATTCTGTGTCTCCCCCTCTCTCTGCCCCTCCCAAGCTCATGCTCTGTCTCTCTCTGTCTCTCATTAAAAATAAAGATTAATTTTTTAAAAAAAAAATTAAAAACATAGGTTTTTGACCTCAGATATATTTAAAAAGTCCTGAAGTCATTGAGAAAAAATTAGGACTGTCCAAAATAAAGTACTCTTTTTTTTCAATACTAGCATTAGCTATATTTTATGTCATCAAACAAGTATATTTTGAACATCTACTATTAGAAACTACCAGGTACTAAACAAGAGATGTTTAGTGACTAACTGATTGGCTCATAAGGACATCTAATGTCCTAAGCAGAAACATTTCTCAAGAAGGGGTACTGTAAAAATGTGCAAAAGTTTTAGATGCTAATAAAAAGCTATTGATGGATAAACACGTACAAATCTATAAGATTTTCTATTATTTTACTATGTATGGCTTAGGAGTGCCTTTGTTTCCTTCAAACTTACTTCATGAAGTTTTGATTGACCTCAAGTTTTCTTTAAATTATTATTTCAATTAAGTAAATTACATAAAGATGGAGATCTTGAAATATTTTAACTTTTTTTCATATCCATGTGACACAACTAAGCAGGTTTGGATCCAGGTTTCCTAAATCATAAGTCTTGGTCAGAGTAATCTGATTTGGGATGATAACACATTTCTGTGTCTAATGCTTAACTGAGAAGAGCATTAAAGCAAAAGACAGGTGATGAAAGTTCTCTTTTTCCTCTGCTTCTCCATAACTTGGTTGAACATGATAGATTGGCTAGCCTATTGATTTAGGAATGATAAGCAATATTACTTTCCCTAAAGGAAAATTAAGATGATTCATACCAAACTTGAAAGTTGATTTCTAGCTTTCTGTGTAAATGTGTACAAATTTCTAATTTTGACTCAAATTTCTACCTTGGAAATATCCCCATATGCATGCAGGAAATCTCAACTTTGGAGTTTCCCAAGAACGCAATGACTGCCTTTATGCATATACATTATATCACTGGCAAAGCAGTCAGGTACAATATTTAAAGACTTAGATTCTGGTTAAATATCACCCATGCCTCTTACTAGCTCTGGATTTTTAAAGTTATTGAAACTGTCTGTGTCTGCGTTTTTACATTTACGAAAAAGGAGTGACAATTAAGTATGTTAATATATGCAAAATACTTAGAACTGTGTCTGGCAAATAATAAACACAGTATATGTGTTTACAGACAGTAACACTGTATCATTTCTCAATTTGAGTTCTTGTCTATCCCATGGACTTAGTAGTTCCCTTCAAGGGCAAAATAAGTATGTGCTCAGTAACTGGTCGTTTCTGTTCTGACTTCTTCTCGTTAAAACTTCTTTTCCAACTTTCAGTCACTCACTTAATATTTTGTAGGGTTTTTTTTCCATGTTGCATACTACATATTACTTACTTAACTGTATCATTTATACTCTATTTTAATGGAAAATGTTTCTGTTCTGAATTCTTCTCATTAAAACTTCTTTCCCAACTTTCAATCATTCACTTGCTATGTTTGTAGGGTATTTTTCCATGTTGCATACTACATATTACTTATTTAACTATATCAGTTACTCTATTTTAATGGAAAATGTATTCATACCACTAATAAATGGCTTTTGTAATAAGTTTTTCTGCTAAACCTTATGACCATGTAAATGATAATTAAAATTAAAATATTCATCAGCTAGAATCATCTCTTGTGCCTCTCACAGCAACACACAGCACATCTTAAAGCATTGTCTTATAGGAAACCTTTCTAAAGTGACTAGAAGAGACCATTTAGAGGGTGATGGGCCAATATAGCCATCAAAGCCTAGTAGTGGTAGGAGAAAGGAGGGCATGTGTTAGCCATAGAAGAAGTGGTAAGGCTGACTTAAGAGACTGCCCAGGTGCTTATTCATCAATATTGTAGAGACATTTGATTGATACTACTTTCTTTAACATTTAAAGCCTAAGGTGTTTTATATGTTAAGAGAATGATTTTTAGACAAAGACTGGACTAAAGACTGGAAATCCAACAGGCTTCAAAGACATGGAACAAGAAAAACAAATCCAGAACTCTTCCACCCTTGTAAATTGAATGTAAGACATACAAAATTTTCAGTGAAGATAATAAATCTTAATACAATGACTAATTGTTAAGAGAAGTAAGTTTTCAAATGCATAGCAGTATGAAATAAGTGTCTGGTTCCTTAAAAGATTTTAATACCAAATACATATGAATATTAAATGTTGTATATCATATATAATACATTATAATGTATAATACACACTATATAATATATACTAAGTAATATGTATAATTTTACTACATGCTATATATGTATTCATTTCAAAATGAATTAAGATCAGCTATGGTTGTTTTATTTAGGGTAATGCTAGTACTTGTAAAATTCTCTAAAATACACAGTGGCTCTAAGGAATAGAAGTTTATTTCTTGCTACATAGCAGTCAGAAGGAAATTTTCTACAGGAGTTCTCTTGCTTCAGCTTTCTCTAAGTAAAAAATTATTCCAAAGTAACAAGTTTCTTCAATAAAACAAAATGAGTTTCTCTGGCCTATGTTTGGCTTTTCTCCACATGGTGATTCAGTCTTCTTCCGTCTTGCACCTTCATCGTCCTGCAGGACCTCTCTCCATGTCTATGCCCAGCCAGTATATGAGGAAACAGGGAACACAGAGGGAAAGCACTCACTGCTTAATAGCCTTTAATAGAGAGAGTGGCTATTGTTTCTGCTCACATTCCATTGGTCTGAACTAGTCATGTGGCCACTCTTAATTGCAAGGCAGTCTGAGAAACGCAGTCTAGATATGTGCCCTAGAAAAAGGATGGAATTTTGGTGAGGAAGCATCAGGGTTTGCCACAGCCTTCCCTCCCCTTCACCGTATATCAATTTGCATCTGCCTTCCAACATCTCCGCCTCCCCAAAGAAGACAACCAAAAGTCTATTTCAGTTACCACATCAAACTCCAATATCAGAATAGCCGGTGACAAATATAACTCTCTCCATCAGGCCAGTTTCTCTCCAGCGGGTTAAAGGTTTAAAACTTGAAAAAATAAGTTCTCTGTTCTGTTTTTCCCGTCACATCCAATAGGCAATGGCAGAGCAAGAACTTGATAACAGGAAACAAGCAAACAAAACTCAATCGTTTGTAAAGGAAATAAATGGTGAACAGCCAACAGTCCCTTGACCCAAATGATCATGAACGCCTGCTGGGCAGGCCCTGTGAGACCCTTGCCCTGACAGTAGAGTCAGTTCCTGGCCCTTCTGGATCTCCTTTCTGGGATAGTTTCCCATGCCCATTGTTCTCCAAGGTTTCTGGCTCTGCTTTCTAGAGGCTCGTCCTTCTCTGTTATCCCCCACTGGCGGCATCTAAAGTGAGCTTTGAAGAGAATAGCTTCCTTGGAGGTTGTACTGCCTTCACAGTGCAGTTTTGTGGAGCAAACATGGGGTTCGAGTGTTGTATGAAGTCACAGATCTTTTTAGGTCAGGCTTCTGATTTCTTCAGTAATACAATTCTCTCAAAATCTTAACAGGCATTGATTTAATTCCTTAAATCAGTTACATGTGCCAGATTTAAAGGCATCCAAAGTTATTTTCTAGAAACTTGGCAGCCCCACTTTATTTCTTTAATACCTCACACTCATCCCCCAGTCTCTCTCTTTCTTTCTCATTCTTTCTTTTCCTACTTCCTTGTCCCTTTTCTTTCCTACCCTCCTCTCTCTCGTTCATGTAAAATACTGGAGAATTCCTATCTAGCAACATAGTATTATTAATTATAGCTTCTGTTGAAGTTATCAAACAATACAATGTTTCATTATAAATTGCTTCTTCTTTCTCTTTTTGTTTTATTATAGAATCTGCCTATGATGCTTCAATAGAAACAACAATAAGGCATCTTTAAAATGTTGTTCTTAAAACACTTAGCTATTTATTATTGTATGTTTAAATACATCTGTAGAAGAAGACATGTAAATTAATAGAATATTGACTCTGAAAAAGCTAAGTTCATATCATAAACACAAAGTGTTTCAATATTAAATATTTTGTTCCAGTTACTATTTCAGCTTTGCAAATCACCCTGCAATATAGAGGTATAAAGCAATGATTTTATTTTATGCTTATAGAGCCTGGTCAAAAATTCAGATTAGACATAGCAGAAATAGCCTGTGTCTACTACACAGTGTTTTAAGCTTCTGCTAGGACTTTGAAACATGGGGTGGGGAGTGACTCAATGGCTGGTGGGGGGAAACATCAGAAGGTATCTATACTCCTGTGATTGGCATTTGAGATGAGGCTCAAACCTCAGCTAGTCTCTTAGCCAGAAAACCTATAAGGCTCTCTCTGTGTGAGATGATTTGGGCTTCATCCCAACATAGTAAATATTTTCCAAATATGAGGATTCTAAAAGAACAAGGGAGAAGTGCATGACATTATTATGTTCTAATATTTTAAATCATGTAGTGTCACTTCTGCCATAGTTTTTTAATTGAAACTTGGCCTAAAGCCAGGTTCAAAATGAAAGAACATAGACCCCATGTCAAGGTTACATGGTAAAAAGAGTATGTGGAACAGGAGATATTGTTGTAGCCCACCATCTTTGAGTACACATTTTACTCAACTTAGTCAATGTCCAAAACATTTACTTTCCATTTTTTATCTACTTTGACTTCTTGAATGAATCTGGATATGGTTATAGATCTGTGTACCTTTACTAAAGTATGCTCTTTTAAATCATTTAAAGCTTTTTTGAGAGAAACAATATAATAATATCTAATGCCAATATTTTTACAGATATCCCGACACAGGAGGAATCATTCTCAGCATGTCTTGAAAGATGTCATTCCCCCATTGGAACAATTGGTAAGTGATTATTTCCCTGCAATACTGTATTATTCATCTACTGCTACAGAATAAATGATCCCCAAACTCAACATCTTGAAACAGCACACATTATCTCCTGTTTGTGTGGGTCAGGAATCTGGGTGTGGCTTAGCAGAGTCCTTTAGTTCAGAGTCTTTCAAAAGATTGCAATCACTCTTTCAGTCAGATTGGGGTCACATCTGAAGGTTTGACTGGGGAAGCCATCTGTTTCCTGTTCATGCACATGGCTTTTAGAGGGATTCAGATCCTTCAGGGATGTGGTCCAGAGGCTGCTTTCAGTTTCTTGCCCCATGGGCTTTGCCAGTATGGCTGCTTCCTTCTTCAAAGTATGTAAACGGAGAAGGCAACGATTCTGTTACCAAGATAGAAGGCAAAATCTCTTATAACCTAACCATGGTAGTGATAACTGTCAACTTTTCCACATTATCTTGATCTGAATCAAGTCACTAAGTCCAGTCCATACTCAAGGAGAAAGGACTAAACCAGGCTGTGAATAACAGGAGGCAGAGATTATTTGGGGCCTACTGAAAATTTTGACAATTTTTTTTAGAAAAAAATTAATCC
Source organism: Proteles cristata cristata (assembly GCA_017311185.1). NCBI lineage: Eukaryota > Metazoa > Chordata > Mammalia > Carnivora > Hyaenidae > Proteles > Proteles cristata. The sequence goes on from JAESUZ010000705.1 coordinate 208,128, forward strand.
CTTACCTATAGATTCTAAATCCATGAAGGCAGAGATTTTTTTGTTTCCGTTTTTTAATTGCTGTATCTTAATGACTAGAAGAATGCCTGAAACATTGTAAGTAACATGAATGAAGTATTTAGAGCTATCTTAAAAACACATAAACCCAACTTACCTGATATTCTGATACTTCTTTCTATTAATGACCCCTTTCCAGTAAATATAACACTCTTTTTATCTATGCTAATCCTTCCTGGTGGATTTCACAATGGCCAACATGCCAGTCAGTCCCATTGGCTTTTAGGGTACCACACTGAGAGGACTTTATTCCTATCTGTTTCCTGCTATTCTGTCTCTATTATTTTGGGGCTTTCTCATCCTCAGCACCAAAAGTATTTATTTATCTAGTTCAGTTCTCCTATCTTCTTTAATTTTTCACGTTCTAGGTCTCCCATCTCCACTCTAGCCATTGCTCTATTACTTTCTTTGCTTTAGAATAAAATTCCCTTATAAGAATTGTCTACCTTTATTGTTGTCAATTTTTCTCCTCCGTTATCTGTTGATCCAACTCCATTTAGGCTTTTAAAAATATATTTATTAATTTTTACACATTTTTGAGAGGGAGACAGAGGGGGTGTGGGGGGAGGAGCAGAAAGAAAGAGAGACAGAGACAGAATCCGAGGCAGGCTCCATGCTCTGAGCTGTCAGCACAGAGCCTGATGCGGGGTTTGAATCCATGAGCAGCGAGATCATGACCTGGGCTCAAGTTGGACACTCAAGTGACTGAGGCACCCAGGCGCCCCTTTTTAGGCTTTTATCCCAACCACTAATTTCCTATCAAGGTCATCAATTGCTTTCACATTACTAAATCCATTGGTAAGTTCTCAGTTCTTTCATTAGATCTCAGAATTTAACCCAACTGATAAGTCTCTTTGAAGTACTTTCCTTATAAGAACACCAGTAAACCACTTTCTCATAGGTCTCCAATTAATTAGACATCCATTTCCATTTCCTTTGCTGGTTCTTCTTCATCTTGGAGTTCAACTTAGCTTCTTTTTCTTTATGTTTATTCCCTACAATGTATCATTCAGTGCTATGGTTTTAGGTACTGTGTTACACTAACCACTTCTGCATGGACCATTGCTCTAAACTCTAGTACTGTATATTGTGGCATATTCACCTATATGTCTAACTTACATCTCTAACTTAACCTACCCTAAACGGATCCTGATTTTCTCCCAAACTTGCTTCTTTCAATCTTCTCCATTTTACTAGATGCTAACTCCGTTCTTCCAAGTGCTTCAGTTAAAGCTTTAAAAATCATCTTTGTCCTCTCTGTTTTTCTCACAAGATAAAGTTAAACATCTGTTAAGCTGTTTGTTTGATCTTCAGAATATATCCAGAATCAGTTCCCTTCTCACCACCTTTATGCTATGTCATCTCTCACTTGATTTAATGTGATCACCTCCAACTGACATGCCACTTGTACACCTGCTTCTACTTTTTATTTTTGACACAAATATTTTCGCCAGAGTGATCTTGTTAGCATATGAGCTAGGTCATGCCCACTGCTGCTTGATTCAAATTCCTCTCTGGCCTTCAGTGTCTCCCAAGGAAAAAGCTGAAAAACATCCCAGAGTTCACCAGATTCTACATGTGTCAGCTATGGCTCTGGCCTCGGCTTTTCCCTTCTTCTCCTCATTCATTCTACTGTAGCCAGATTGACCTCCTTACTTCTCTCACAGGGCCCTTATACCAGCTCTTTCCTCTGCCCGGTACAAAATCATTTATTTTGGGCCCAGAAACTTGTAATGCTTATTCATTCATTTGCTTTGAATCTCTATTCAAATATCACCTTTTAAAATGGATCTTTCCGAGGTGCCTGGGTGGCTCAGTTGGTTAAGCATCTGACTCTAGATTTCAGCTCAAGTAATGGACTCACAGGTTTGTGAGTTCCAGCCCCTCATCAGGCTCTGCACTGGCAGCATGGAGCCCACTTAAGATTCTCTCTCTCTCTCTCTCTCTCTCTCTCTCTCTTTCTCTCTCTCTCTGCCCCTCCCTTATGCTCTCTCTCATCCCCCTACCTCTTTCAAGATAAACAGGTAAACTTAAAAAAAGATAGATCTTTTATAAGCTTCCTTAAAAACAAATAAACAAACAAGAAAATCCACTGTTTCCATTCACACATTTTTCTCTTACCCTAAATTGTTTTCTCCATAGAACTTGCCACCATGTGGCATATTATACAATTTCTTTTTATTTGTTCATTATCTCATGAAAATGTTCTGTGTGAGCAGAAGTATTGTCTCCTGTGTCCATAACTCCATTTCCATGATTATAACACTTGCTAGAACATGCTAAGAACTCAGTAAATGTGTGTTAAATTAATGCACAAATGAAACAATTAATGGCTTTTGTTTTTACTTTCAAGTTTGTAATACACTGGTCTATATTTTTTCTTTTCATTATCTCATCCTATATCTTCTTTTGCTTATTAATTTGTTTTACTTTGAGGGAGAAAGAGTGAGTGGGGCAGGGGCAGAGAGAGAGGGGAATAGAGGATCCAAAGTGGATCCTGCGCTTACAGCAGCAATACTGATGCTGGACTTGAACTCAGGAGCCATGAGATCATGACCTGAGCTAAAGACGGATGCTCAACAACTGAGCCACCCAGGCGCCCCTCTCTTCCTATATCTTAAAGTGCTAGCTAGTGGTTTATTCTACTGTGTCTCCTTGTCATCTTAGAAGTGAAATCTCCCAGATTGAACCCATCATCACCTTCTTCCAAAACTGGTTTCCCTTTCCATCAAGCCTATCTTTAAGAGCAGCAAACATGTATCCAGGCTTAGAAGACATTTCCTTGGATCCTATTTTTTATCTATGGCCCACCAAATAAGTCACCATTTCCCAAAGCAGTTTCTCTGCAATGTGTGTGGTACCGACATTTTTCTTTATGGTTACACACACATCCTTGCCCAGGCCTTCAAATGCTTCTGATCTCAACCTGCCAGCCCTCCCCTGTTCTCTACTGTGCCCCTTCCACTGATCCTGTGTAGCAATCCTACACCAATCTTCTTTAAACAGTACCTCCATTACTTCATTTTCCCTGTCCAAACATTTAAGAGCCTTCTATTTTCTATAACATCAAGTCTATAGGCTTCTCTCATGATCCCTGATTTATCTGATTTATTATCTGCTCTCCAATACATACCCTCAGGCCAGGAATGATAACGTGAGTAAGACATGACTCTCACCCTGAAGGAGCTTGCATTTTCTGCAACAATTATTTCCTTCATCTCAGCACTCTTTTGTGTTGTTCACCCCTAGTTCATGTAATAGACTTGTTCCACAGCTAGACTGTAAATGCTTTGAAGTTAGGGGTCATGACTTGTATTTTCTTTATTATACCATACTTACCCTTACATTGCTTTTGGCACTAGGGTTTGTTCACAAAAGACATGTCTGTCAATTGATTTAATACTAAGATATTAAAGTTGTATTAAAATTATATTGTTTATTCAGATATTAATAAATGTATGCTGGCTATTTATAGAGAAAGACAGCTTTTTAATTTAATTAGATGTAACAATACTTTGTTTTCAAAATTAATTACTCAGGTCTCAACTTACCATTTTCTCTGTGAAGGCTTTCTCTGAGTCCTAAAATTTGAATCAGGTAATCCTTATTCTGCATCCCGAGTAGCTTGGCCTTGCCTCTGTCTTTAAAATTTCTCTTTTGATAATCACATTAAAATGGCCTGTTTCCTTGTCTCTCTCTTATTGAACTGTAAGCCATTTGAAAGGAGGGCTATGCCTCACTCACTGTCTTATGAGGATTTCATATAAGGCCTGGCAAAGTGTAGTTGTCCAGTGAATGGGAAAGCAATTGTATTTCTTTTCCATTAATTTGTATTACAGAGCAAATAAAGTACATACAAGTAATTATAAAGAGCTGTATATTTGGGGTGCCTGGGTGACTCAGTGAGTTAGGTGCCAAGTCTTGACTTCAGGTCCGGTCATGATCTCATGGTTTGTGAGTTTAAGTCCTGTGTTGGGCTCTGTGCTGACAGCGTGGAGCCTGCTTGAGATTGTCTCTCCTTTTCTCTCTGTCCCTCCCATGCTCATGCACACTCTCTTTCTAAATTAATTAATTAAAAAAAGGAGCTGTGTATTTAAGATGTAGCAAATGCATATGTTTTTTCTAAAGTATTTGATGAACCATGGCAGAAGTTAGACTGAAAATTGAGCTTAGAGTGTGTGTTTAATATCAATATAGACATGCAATTAGATGTGTGATCAGATATATGCAAATATATATGTAATTATATTTGAACAATACATTACAGTGTCCTTAAATTTAACATAAAATATATACTAATTACAAATTTTTAAAAGTTGAATTATGATTATTATTCAAATTGAACCAATAACTAATGGTATATTAATGCTATCCCTATATTTCAAGCATATTAGACTATTCAGAAATAGTTTTGTCAATTTACTTTCCTTACATTAAGATCAGTTGTTGGTTTACTGGTCTATAGTTGGCTGTCTTGACTCTGAATTTTTATTTATTCAAGAATAAATGAAACTGATATTGAATATCCCAAATGATGGACAGTATATTAATAGATTGTGCATATATATGTTCAATATTCTATTCTAGGCCAGATGACTTTGGAAAGGTGACATTAGGAAGCATGGATAAATAGAAAGAAAGAAACAGTAATTTGTTAAGCTCTTTAGTTTGCAATCTCTCTCTCACTCTCTGTTTCACACACACACACACACACACACACACACACACACACCACTAATTCACTAATTCCATCAACTCTTCTGGAACTGCCAACCAATTTACTACTTATTCCTGACTTCAGTTTCCCTAGATTCTCTCTGAGTCCTGCTCATCTTATTCTGTCTTGTGAACACAGGTTATATTCAACTTTTATCAATCAATCTCTATTTAAATTAAATTACTTATTTAATGTTATTTTAAAGGCAGAAATGCTTCTTTGCCCCACAACTCTTGCTTATGAATAACCCCATTATGATAGTTAATGACAAACTAATCACTAATTTCCTCAAACAACACACTCTGATGAACTTTTAAGTATCCATTACCTTCACATCAAGACTTGAATTCTTTTCCAGAACCTCTAAAGTTTTCTTTATATCTGAGTAACTTGACTTTACATAATTTTTACCTGGATGCACATACTTTTCTCCACAAACATTGTATGTCCTCACTTCCATCTCAACTACACTCCTTCCTTCCCACTATGGCTTCTGGAATCTGCAAGAGGCTCCCACAGTATGAACCAGGATGAACTACTATATATGCAGTAGTATTTTTACCATATGGATTTTTTCAGCTTATTTATCTCCAACATTTTTTGCTGTACAAATCTCATCCTTTTTTTCCCCTTATATTCAGAACTCCCCTGAACATTTTCTAGAAATCATGAGAAGCCTTGGCTTTAAGCATAACTGGCAGAAGTGTCTCATTAGATCCACACTCTTGGAGAAAAATGATTCACTTTACAAAAATGGAATCTGCCATGGTGGCTCCGCCAATAGATGCCATCATCCACCGCTAGCCATGCTTCACCTCTCAGTGTCCCCTTTAATGAAGTAGATTATGATCAACAGGGTTAAACAGAAGCATAATGCATTTGATTTGAATATTGGTGAAATACATTTCTGGTTGGAGTCTAAAATCTCTAAAACTACCCAGTTCACTGACAGGTGACGTCATTCATGCCACATGGTATACAAATCCATATGCTATCAATGCAAGGGACCTAAATTATTTTCTGGGAATCCATATGGTGGCCTGACAAGTGCTGTAGGCAGCAAAGATTTTAAACATGAAATGTCAAATATACTAATATGCATTTGTTTCTGATCTTGTATATTCCCTGTTTTAACTGTAGATGATACCCAAATATTTTCAGGGCACTTTTCCTTTTTCCCTTAAAGAATTGCTTGACAAAAATAACCATGTTTATAACATGCTAAATTTTTATCATCTTTATTTTTATCAAAAGAGTATGAGACAGTCTATGGATAACCCTGCAGGAGTCAAAAGCCTGTGGCAGGTTTTAGAGAATCATCTGCTGCCTCCTGAGCTAGGAGGATTTGTAGGATGGAGCTCAGGAAGTTACCATGGCTTAGGGGCAAAGCAGGCTTTTGCAGATAAACCTTAAGTCTCAGATTCTACCTTTTGGAACCAGATATCATTTTGTGGATTAATTAATACTTGTGAGGGATTTGAAGATGAAAGACATTGTAAGCATACAGTGTTTTCTTATTTTAAAACAAAGGACAGCCACTTCGGAGGAATAATTCTATTGATCTGGCTGTGCTTTCCTTAAATTGCAAAAAAAATTCCAAAAGCTCTTTAGGCTTTCAAATTTTTACTTAGTAAGATAGAATTAGGTTTTCTGAGATTACATCCTCCCAGATCTTCAAGTTACTTGTGTGTTAATAACATGTGATATATTTTAATAATTCTAATAGAAACCATCTCCTGGTTGTCATTGTTTTACCTGCCCTTCCTTTTGTTCAACAGAAGTGTCTTTATTATTTCCTGTATTTGTTGAGGCCATCCCTATTCTAGGTGCTCTGCTAAGTTTGGGGTATGCACTGATATGCTAAGTATTCATGCCCTTTACTCGAGGAGCTTGTGATCCAAGAATGGAGAGAAGTCTTAAACAAGTAAAGGAGGCATCATTCTTTAAATGCAAATTACATACAATTACAAAATACATTACAATACCATGCAATTACATACCAGGGAGGCAGCAACACAAGTTTCTATGAGAGAGGGGCTAACTTAGCCTAGACTCAGTAATCATAAAAGCGCTCTTTGAAAGGGGCATTTAAATTGAGATTGCAGTATACATAGCGTTTGTCCAGCAAAGAACTTGAAGAAGGTTGTGAATAGGAGGAATAGCAAGTGCAAAGGTCTGGAGGTCAAAGAAAAGTTAAGTCCATTTAAAAAACTACAAGAACACCACACTCACTAGAATATGGTGAACAAGGAAAATGGGTCAGGGGGGCATATGGAGAGGGGGAGAGTGCTCAGGTGAAGAAGGGCCTTCAGGTGACATTAAGGAGATTAGAAGCCATGAAAACAGAAACAGGTTACAATAACATCTCCTATCCACATTTGAATTTCATTTAAAGAAAAGAACATACACAACAACAACAACAATAACAAAGGCTATTAACATTGAGCAGTGCTTTCTTCCTTACTGCTTAGACCAAAATTAGGTTATAACAAAACAATTGAATTATGCTAATAAATTACCCCGATGAGAACTGGGAAGTCCATTCCTTTCTGAGTTCCAATGACAGGCAAATAAAGAATAACATATTTAAATCAAGGACACAAAGAAATAGAATTTAGGGAAGAAGAAAGAAACTGAGGATGAGAAAGAAAACGTGGGATACAGGAAAAGCCTCCAGAAGAGTGAAGAAAATTCTTGAGACAAAGAGATACCCTCATCAGCCCAATTCCCCAACAGAACCTGGGCTTTTTTGGTGGAGGTCAAATGAAACACATTGGTTAAAAGATGAAAAGCTCAGGGAAAAGCCAGGGGAGTTCTTAAACATCCAATAGCAGTCTTTTCAAGATGACATTTTGATGAGTTAGGGGTAAATAAATCAGACATGTGGGTAACATTTCCCTTGAAATACACAGGGGTTTAAAATGATGGGGAAAAGCATTTGGCAAAACAGAATACATGCTTTGCCAAACCCAGCATTTGAAAAATGGTTCAAGACATTCAGCAGAACCCCAAAGCCTAACATGTTCTCTCATCCTCTGAGAAAGTGAGATGGGCAGGATGTCCATGAAAGCATTGCACAACATACACACTGATGGGTGTAAACAAGTGCAATGAGCAACCATGCCTAACTCAGAGCCCTGAAATCAAGACCAGCCTCTCTGAGAATGCTTACTTGCTCTTTCCAGACACCGCTCGTTTATGACAGAGAATAACTTTTCTTTGCTTCTGCTCCCCTTTTCGTGTAATCACTGTATCCAACTTGAATTTTGGTTTACCACTCTTTACAAGTATGCACACAGCAAATTATGTATTTGCATGAAGCACCATATTTCATTCTTGAGCTATATGGTGGTTCTAAAATTAAGCATTTATTTTTTTTTAATTAGTGCTTTATATGATGTACAGATAAGCTAGATTTTTAAGGTGATTTTTTCTCTGCTTTACTTTCCATTCTTTTTTCTTTTTTCTCTTTTTTGACAGAGAGCACATGAGTAGGGGAGGGAGGGAGGGGGGAGGGAGAGAGAGAGAGAGAGAGAGAAAGAGATGGACAGAGAGAGAGAGAGAGAGAGAGAATCTTAAGAAGTTTCCACGGTTAGTGCAGAGCTTGATATGGGGTTCAAACCAACCACCCTGGGATCATGACCTTAGCTGAAATTCAAGAGTTGGACACTCAACCACTGAGCCACTCAGGCATCCCTTGTTTCCGTTCTCATTGGATTGTGTCACCTCCAAGTCCATAAACATAGTCAGCTGATCTGATATTGCAATAAAGCCAGAGCCAGTATAGAAATAATTGGAGACTGAGAAGAAAAATGTTGGCATTGAGTCCCATAGAAGAAAATGGTCACAAGATGTGAACTGAAGACAATGTCACAAGAAGGAAAGCCAATGAAGATATAGGATAAATATATATAGCATGGTGATTATAGTTTATAATATTGTGGTATAGAGAGGAAATTTGCTAAGAGAGTAGATCTCAGGTGCAATCACCACAAGAAACTTTAAAGAAGGTAACTGTGTGAGGAGATGGTTATGTTAATTGGCTTGACTATAGTAATAATCATTTCGCTATGCATATCAAAACATCATGTTGTAGACTGTAAGTAAATACAAACTTTATTTTTAACATGAAAAATATTTAAAAAATAAAACCAATGGAAAGAACAAAGAAGTATATTTCTGTGGGTAGTGGCAAAGTAGAGATTTAATAAAGAAAGAGAAAACACTGGGGTGTAAAATGATATAACCAGATGTGCGCTTTTTAATAGAAATCATCTAAACAAACAAAATCATCAGCAAAGTACTTTGATCTATAAAAAGTTTGGGAAAAAATATAACAGGTTCCTTCCTATTAAATAAGAAAATACTGAAATGTTAATCTGAAAGCTACAGTGACCCAGGGTTGTGGTTATAAAGAGATGATGCTGAGTTATCATAGAGGAAGATCAGTCAGTCATATAGAAAGTTCCACAGGGTGGCACTACTTTAGAAGGCTCAGTTCAGTTCAGGGCAGGGGCCTGCCTCAGCTTTGTGGATCTAGAAAAACTTTATTTATTAATGGTCATGATCCCCTGAGACTATCTCACAGATACCAAATTTGTAAGAAGCTGATGTATAAACAATAACTCTGATTTGTAAATTTATAATGGGAGATACACTGATACTAAGTGTTTAAGTCACCCATGTTATACCTCAGAGGATTTCAGAAGCTGAATTAGGAGTCAGAGATTGCCAGTGAACACAGAATCAGAACAAAGAGTAAAAGAACAATAACTTAACTACATCAACACAGCAGATATTGTAAGGCACAAGGGCTGTGGGATTCCGGTGTTAAAAGTCAACCCCTTCTCATCAAAATCTGGGGAAGGTCTTTAGATCAGTTCATTTCTATTCATAAAGATGTATTTTCACAGCATTCTTGTGGTGGACTGGTGTAGATGAAAGCCTATTCTTTTCAAGTCTACTTCTTTTATCTGAGAACAACATGAAGCCTTCACATAATAAATTGCTGTGTCTGTACTTACGGTTACAGGCTGGTCTTTCTTCCACGATTGCTACCATTAATCAAAGGTTGTCTTCTGCTCTGCTGCCTTGTCTATAGCCTCCAACTTAGGTTGATAAACAGGTGCTATCTGGGTATGCCACAGCCATTCATTCTTCTCATCTGTATCTCAGCACAGTTGTGTCTGCTGAGTACTTCTTCAATGTAGCAGACTGGCTGGCATCCAATTCGGACAAATTGCTGATCTTCCCTGCCACTTAACATTAAAAAATAGGCCTTTGGAGGGACATTGGACAAATTGCTTAAGAAGCCAGATTCAGTATCTAAAGATTGGTTGACATTTCTTAAGTATGCAAAGTTTAGGGGTGCCTATACTTCAAGGAATTTCAGGTTGGCCTGGAACTTGCCATATAATATCCTAAATTTAGACATAAAACTATACAAAATTTTGGAAATTACTAGCTATAATACCATCTGAATCTTAGATGACCAGCATACTCAACTGTAATTTAAAGATTATCATCCCTTCGATCCATGGGATTAACATAGAGTAGGAGTAAATAATTAGAATAATGAATATGGTGCCATATATACACCCATAGACAAAATACATAATAATCTTTTACTTGTCCTAATACTTCTTTCAGCTCCTATGAGCCTTCCAGATTAACTGGTTTCTAGTTCCTGAAACATAGTGAGGTATTTCAAAGTATCATGACAAGAAATAATAAAGAATGAAGTGTTGCTTATAGCAGGGGACTTAGAATAATGCAGTGTTTTCAGTGTAGGAAGACTGGTTGGAATGTTCTGTTCCAGAGCAGAAACTGGCCTGAGTCACTGAGATGACTGGAGGGAGTGTGGTATCCAGCTCACAAAAGAGAGGAACATAAGTACTTTTGAATGTGAGCTCACAAGCATATAAGCGTCGATAGGATTAAGAGTGTCCTGTAAATCTTTGCAGTCCCATTGTGAGCAAAGCAGCTGGTACTAAAGGGGAAGAGGATGTTACTAACTGAAAATACATTGAAAGAATGAATGAGCATACATGAAGTACTGAAGAGGTAATTTAGAAGAATGAACACTTGATCCCAGAAATGGGAACATGTGCATGATGATTGTACATGTATATAACTACATGTAAATACATGTAGATATGTAAACATATCTATGGTAGTCATAAGTATAGTTAGAGTACGTAGTAGGATGATTATTAGCTACCTCTAATAACCTGAAAGGCAGCCTGGACTTTGGAAGATGATATAGGAGAAGAAAACTAACTTGCTAGTCACTCCTCTTCTTTCCTTTTTTTGGGTCCTCTGTGTGGTCAAGCATGGAAACTGTATTGCCTTGATTCAAGATCATGGGAACTGGCTCAGCCTATTTCTACAGCAATGATATTACACTGATAGAGCCCTGACATGAGGAATCCAGTCCTCATCTCAATCTCAGTGTCCTGAAAAGGTCCCACGGTATCTGGAGAAACATTTCTTATGTATTCAGGGAGAGAAAATTTTAAAATATGTATCTCAAGCTGGCTTATGTTTGGTTTTCCTCAGAGTTATTAGGGTTTTTTTTTCTTATCATTTTGAATTTCTCTTCCCTCTTTAAAGAAATGATCATCAATAATACATTCTGGGCACTAAACATCCACCCACTGGTCTTATAGTGAAAAATCTGGTGGAGGGGAGGCAATATTTTTAGTTGAGGATGAATGCATCAATTTTTATGATGCCTTGAGAGGTTTTGTACCTTTTTGACAGATAAATTCAGACTTTTGGTAACTACTTTATTTTCATCAGAAGAAAGCTTTAATAAAACAATAAATTTTGTCTATGGTTACACCACAAAATTTCCCAATATACATTATTAAAGAAAGGGACCATCCCTGTGACGCTAATTGCTATTGAAAACATCCTTCTTCCAAACATTTGTGGAAATCAGTAATGCCCAGAGTTAAACACTGAACTTATTACATGGGTTTTCGGGGGTAGACAAACAAAATTTCCTGGCACCGAGAAACGAGGACAGTATACATAAAATAAAAGGTAGGGAAAACAAACAAATAGATGCATCCAAGTACAAAAAAGACACCGCTGAGCATCCGATTCTGAAAATTATCCAAGAGACTTCCATAGACTCTTTTAGACGGTAGAGAACATGCTGAAATAGAAGGAATTTTCTGGAAGTATAGACATGTGGAAAAAAACTTTGCTATGGATCATTATTGGTACCTTCATCATTGTTATTAAATGTATTCATCAAATATATTTTTAGGGGCAAGTACTCTGCTATGTATTAGGAATTTCATAATGAACAATTAGAAGAAAAGGTCTCTCCTACATCAGAGCGAGTCTTGTAAATAGCCAATTCACGAACTGGTGAAACTTCAGTGGCTTGGGATAATTTATTTATCCCCAAGTATCTCTTCCTTTCACCTGTCCTATGCAGATGGATTTTTTTTTTGTTTTTTTTTCACTCTTCTATAAATATTTTTAAGAAACATTAAAATAGTCACTCACACATCCACTACTTTGTTTCACTACATTTATACTTGTGATTATACTTGTGATTATACTTGTGTCAGCAAGTAGCTGTAGGTGTGGTGTAGGTGCTCGGAATCCAGGTATGAAAGGCAGAATCACACACTGCGCAGGTGCAGGCAAACCACATACAGTGGTCTCCCTCATTCACAGTTTCATTTTCCATGGTTCCAGTTACTGATGGTCCATCGAGTCTGGAAGCAGATTATCCTCCTTTAGACATGCATATCATTAGAAGGTCAGTTGTAGCCCAATGCGATGTCACAATGCCTACATCATTCATCTCACTTCATCTCATCATGTAGGCATTTTTTCACCTCACCTCATCACAAGAAGGGTGAGTACAGTACAATAGGGTATTTTGAGAAATAGAGATCACATTCTCATAACTTTTATTACAGTGTATTATTATAATAATTATTTTAGTTTATTATTAGCTGTTGTTAATTTTACTGTGCCTAATTTATAAATTTAACTTTATCTCAGATCTGGATGTATAGGAAAAAACATAGTATTATATGGTTTGGCGCGATCCATGATTTCAGGCGTCCACTGGGGGTTTTGGCGTATATCCCCTGCAGATCAAGGGGGGAAACTGTAAATGAACAACTACACTATGGTAGTGATAATGGTAGAATGAAAATGGGATTCAGGGCAGAAACACTTAAAAGAGATTGCAGAGGAATGTTGGAAGGATCCTATAACAATACACAGATAGATTGCATTTTAAAATAGATTTAATGGATTTAGGAGTTTATGGGATGGAGACGTGTTGGGATGGAGTATTACAGGCAGGGAGAAAGCATATAGGGTGGAACTGAGGGAATGTATCCTTTGATGTTAGGCAGGTGACTTCTAGAAGGTTCTAGCATATAGTGTGGGAATTGTTGGCAATTCATCTAGAGTGAAATGATGGAACACAGGGTAAGGACTTGAGATAAGGGTGTGTGGGACCAACCGAGGAAAGGGGCAATGGGGTGCTCAGAAATTAAATGACTACTATGCTGGCAGTAAAGACATCACAATCAGCATTGTACATTTCTTTACCCTAGAAGTCTACAAAAAACTCTATGAAGTTGTAACAAACTGTTGAAACTCCTTTAAGAAACTTGCATCTATGTTAGCAAGGAAAGCCAATAAATACAAATGGGAAAAGAAGGAAACCCATATTATAGAAGAAGATAATGAAATAGTGCTACTACAATATTTCTTGATAACTGAACAAAATGTGTGAAATGTCACTGTTTTAAATGCCCTTTCACAATTCAATTGGCTCAGTTATTTGGTTCCATGGAATTCTTTTAACTTCCTGGCCTCAGCAGATACATGAGGTAGTGGGGATTAGGCGTGAAAAGGAAGAACTTTTCTAACGATGATCAGTAAAATTAAGAAAGGCATTAAATGTGTTTTTGTTTTACCGTTGTTAATCAACTTGGTAAGCAAGAGACTTCAGTGCACAGAGAGAAAAGTGAATAAAGGTGTGTCACCACCTAATAAATCATTCACATTATTCTTTGTAATCTTTCTTTTGGATATTTAACGGCTTATAAGGACTATGATCTTGCAGACACTTCCCATAAGCTATATATGCATTATTAATGAAGTTCTGTGACTGGAAACTTCCATCATTGCAATGACTATTGGAGAGCATAGGTTCATTCAAAATAATAATGCATAGGAGTTTGTCACAGTTTTAATTTATGCTTTCTTCTTGCAGATGGTTGAAAAAGAAGGATATCTTCAAAAAGCTAAAATTGCAGATGGAGGAAAGAAACTAAGGTAATAAAAGTTCCTTAATTCACTTTTACACAACCGTGATAGTTCTCTATCTCCTCAACTTGTGTCACTGCTATTGTTTAGCAAGGAAGCCCCTCTCGTACAATACTAGAATATTCCCCTCTGCTATCGCTATGATCAACATTTTAACGTAATTACAGTTTTCTAATAAAGCACTACATTCTATATCAGTGCACATAATATTAAATGAAGTGCTCTTGTCCTCCTAGAACTTGAAATCTTTTTTTTCTTTTAAGTTTATTTATTTATTTTGAGACAGGGGCAGGAGCAGGGAGAGAAGAGAGACACGAGGCTTGATCTCATGAGCCACTAGATCATGACCAAAATCAAGTTGGACACTTAACCAACTGAGCCATCCAGACACCTCGGGAACTTGAATCTTAAAAAAAAATGCAAATAAATAAGATAATGGGTCTTGAGTTGGGTTTAACAGATTAAGAGATGAGTGTACTCTTTTTGCAGTATAGAAAAATCTCCCTACAATATATTGGGAGCATAATTTTTGAAGAATGGAGGATTTGAAATACATTTGCTACTCAGATAATATTCATTGAGAAAGATAAAAGGAAAATAAAATAATCTGTCAAATAAAAAGTTGAATGTTGCCATATTTGGAGGTGAAAGGAACACAGTAAGGTTAGAGAAATCAGAAAAAAGAATTCCTCATGTGACCACCACAACAAAAGTCAAAAAAGGAAAAAATAAGGTTGATAAAAGGTAGAGAAAGATGCAAGACATTCTCTATGTGTGGGATATTTAGAAATAATCATTTCCATTTTAGAATTTTTCCTATTTCTCCTATAGGTACTATTATACTCTTAGCTTTGTGCTAGGTGATATACAAGCTACAAAGATATGTAGAAGGTACTCAAATTGGGAGACAAAGCATTTACTTATGACTATATTATTAACAGTTAAAACCATAAAGGATGAATGTCCTAATTAGCTACACAATGGGACACTTGTTAATTGTATAATGCAATTCATTACTAGAATGGCACTCTGGCCAACAATAGGCCATGAAGTATGCTTTTGTTTGCTGTTGTAATGGAGTATGTATATATTTATTTAAAAGGAGTAAAACCGGAGAAAACAATCATCTATAATTCTACTACTGCTTAAAATTGCTATTTCAATTTTAAGGAACAAGCTCTAATTTTTTACTTATATCGTGCTTTATTCTCAGATAGTAAACAGGGCCTTGATCCCTCTTTTACAGTTTTTCTGCAGTAACTCTGCAGCCAAATTCCTTTGAAGAGTCCAGGAGAGACATGAATAGGAGACAGAGTCAAATGTGAGGCTGCTTTAAAACACTGGACTTGTCCGCACCCCAGTGGATAATCTGGTTTAAGGAGTTGTTTTGTATAAGGGTGACAGGAGGATTTTTTTGACTTTGATTAATCCATCCTAGTGACCTCCTTTTCCTTAGACCTCACTCCCAATGGCATCAGCTTGTGGGAGTAGTGCTGAGGGCAGCAATGGCTCTTCCCCAGATGAGTCAGTCGACCCTTTCTTACCTTACCAGTTATGTGCTCACAGAGCCCAAAGGAAGGACAGGAAAGGACCTAAAGCCTTGTCTGAGTTATCACTTCAGCTTTCGCTGGGGCTGGGTAGGGGAGAGGCCGTGAGAGCTTGCCCTCAAGCCCGGTGCATGGAAGAGGAGGAGATACTAATGAAAGGAAGACCAGAAAATAAAGATGATGCCCCACCAAAATGGTTTCATAGTGTTTTCGCCCTTAAACTGTCCTGATAAAACTTTTTTCTTAGAAGATGGTGTCAAGAAAACTCAGAGGGCATAACAAGGCCCTAACCAACTCCAATGAATACATTTTTTTAGGCAGTTTCAATTGGTGTATATACCATTTTGTGTGTTTCATTTGTTGTAACTTTAATCAGTTTGTAAATCATTTTTGTGTCCTAGTTTAAATTCATATAAACATTAGCTTGTGCTTTGTTTTATTGTTATTTCAACCAGTTTGCATACAATTATGCATTCTTTCAGCTTTTTTCATTTAAAGTTATATACATCTCAGTTTCGTTTTTCTTTTAACATCAGGTGCACTGACTTGAGTTGATTTTACTCTTCAGTGTATGGGCTTTTATTATCATCATTCTGCGCAAGACCCCTAACTGGTTTTATTTTATTTTCAGTCTCCAATCCTCACTTCAATCGTCTGTAGAGTATATGTTCATCAAATCCACTTTCCATATAGTTATGTGGTTACATGTGTGTCGTTCTAGTAAATAGCATGTAGTTGTGTGTATGTGAATGTGCTCTAAATTGCAAAAGGCTTATTGGTGTTATAAACTTCACTCTGTTTTTTATTACATCTATTTATTGTTAGTGTTTAGTCATGAATCTATATCTATATATTTAAAATGAGTTCATTTCTTCCAACTGCTGCCCATTTTGTCATTGTGTAAATACACCAGATTTTACTTAACTTCCCAGGAGTGGACACCTAAATTGTCCCTAACTCCTTCTGTCCCAAACAACATTGCAATAAACCACACAAATGTGCCCCCTTATGAACCTGTTAGGCATTCTCTCTGGGGCCTGTACCAGGAGCGAAGGATTGCTTGGTGGTAAGATATACACATTTATAAATCCATTGACTGTTGCTGCCAGACTCCTTCCTGAGTGAGTGCACCAGTTCACACTCCTTCTGCAAAGCAGAAGGGAGCCTGTCCTGCCATCAACTCATCACACAGCATTACATAACTCAGTCTTGCATGTGGATGGCAATAGAATGTTACTACATTTATTTTTATTCCTCTCACTGGCATTTCAGTTGAGCATCACTTCATCTATTTAGAGTTGATCAGGTTCTGCCTTCTGAGAATTGCCTATGTTTCCTTATTTTCTATTGATCTCCTTTATTTTTAAGAGAACTAATCTGCTCCAGGTAGTAATACCTTGTCAACTTTAGACTTTGCAAATATCTCCTCCAAGTGTCTCACTGTCTATTTACCTTGCTGATCAAAGTCCTGAGTGACCAAAAATATTTAACTTTGATCCATATTTTTCCAATTTTACTCTTTATTGTTTGTGGGATTTGTTTTTGTGTTTTATTATAAATGCTTTACAGACTGAATATTGTAGGTAGAGTCACCATGTTTAGTAACACATACTATTCATCAGGTTGATGGCATTGTAACATGCCAAACCATTCCTACACCCTTATTTATTTGAATTTTAAGTTAATTGCAGTCTCCTACTAAAATAGCTGTAATTAAAGTAAAACTCCCATTGTTTGTCAATGTTTCTTTTATTTCCTAGGAAAAATGCTAACCCTGGAATACTTTATTAAATCACATGCCCCTGTTTTTTTGTGTTGTTTTTTTTTTTTAAATACTACATGTTGTCATATTGTTTGCCCAAAGTATCGATATGTTTTTGTAACTGACAACAAAATGATCAGTTTAATCATAATCTTGAAAATTGTGTAGTTTTTATCCCCTTGAAAATTTAGTAACTATTAAATGTATACCATAGTCCCTATAGTTTGTATTTCTATGCCTTTTGGTTGCCTTTCCCCACTCACTAAAAGGCTTTATATATTGCTATATGTTTAGTGAGTTAACAAGCAGTATTACTAAATGCTTTCTCTCTCCAGTACTTGGATAAATGCTCTACCAGTAATACTGAAATAATACTGTAAGATAGGCTATGTTATTATTTTACTTTCAATTGTACAAATGGAGAAAATTGATCACTGGTATTAACCTCTCCTTCCTCCCAAATCTTTTTGTATGTAAAGTAAGTATCAGATTTTAGCCCGGTCCTCTGTGTGAAGTAAGTTAGTGTTTTCTCTCTTGCTAGAAACTTCTTCGGACCAGGGAACAAAAACTGTCCTTTTATTTAATACAGTCAACAGCACTAAGGCCTTCAATGATCACTTAGCAAACATTATTTTATTACTCTCTCTCAAGTTTTCTATTCACAAATCCATGATAGGTCATCTACATCATGCACTGTGTTTTTATTTTCCCTATTTCCCCTCTTTCCTTTTTTCTTTTAGCTTCCCTCTTTCAAATATTTTCTCTTTCTCTCTAGGAAGAGTTTAACCTCTTTCTGACTATGAATAAAAGAAGGTAACAGAAAGGGCAACCAATTGACTATATCTGACATTCATAAAAGGACATAAATTTAGCCTTATCCTGAAATGGTATGCTATAAATTATCATATGATATGCAGACAGGATTGAAAGTTGAAAACATTTAACATTCAGCTTTAACTTTTTAATTGTTCACATTGAAAATAGGGTTTGCTTTTCTGGTGATGTTTAGGAATTCCTTCATTTTGAGACCTCCATCTCCAAAAGGAAGTAGCCCAGACCTCTCTGAAGCTCTGGGAGACCCTAGTGAAAAGCTATTTTCTATTGATTTATGTACAGAAGGCACCTGACAGCATATGCACTACCTCTCCATCCACACCTGTCTCTTCCACTGCATGCCTGCCCCTTGAGCATCTCACTTGTGCCCTATACGTCTTATCGTGTGTAGCTGGTCCCTCTATTCTGCTCTTTAGACCTTTCTTTTTTTTGTTTTGTTCTCTCTCTTTTTTTTTTTTTTGAACAATTGTTTCTCAGTAGAGACTTCCTTTAGAGCCTAATGCCAGAGTACTCTGTTAACGTGAACTCATTTGTTCTTTACCGCTTTCTGCTCAGGATACCCGTAAATTCCTCCAGGCCAAATTGTCATTCTCTCTTTTTATGTTCACTAGTGAGGACTGAAGGGAAGATTTGGATAGTGCAGAATACAGAAGTTAATTTGTAAAAGTTCGCTTTAGTTTTAAAATTTCTGCTATATGCTATAATTTCCAACATCTGATAACTCTTTGAATATGTCAAGAGTTTACATTTCTTGATACTGACAGAGATTTGTGTGTTTATGCTTCTGTGTTTGTTTGGCCCACTTTTAGCAGTGGCGATTTACAAGAGACTTAGACTATGAGAGAGAAGAAATAATTTCCTAACCTACCAGTTTGAGAATCAGTGAGAACATTTTACAGGGACCAAGGGATTTTACAGACAGTCAGGGATACTGGTGTAAATCACTTTCATTCCTGCCACTGTGGGGAATCATGTCAAATCCCGTGTGACCAAGTCAGATAACAAAGGCATGTGGCCCAAAGAGAGTCTGAAATTTATGAAGCTATTGCATGTCTATTTTCCTCTGACTTTTGGTTGGCCATCTGTCTCTACCTAAAGAAGGCATAGGAGACGTGAGTGTAGGATATAAAACAAACAAATGTGTTACACCTGAGTTCAGTCTAACAAATTCTTATAATGGTAATAAATATTTTAAGCATGACCTAGCCTTCTTCAGATAAGCAGTTACAAAGTTGCTGTTATTATGTGCTGCCACCCGGTGTCCATTTTGTAGAATGCAAAGAGTTTTCTGCCAAGATGATGCTGTTTGTGGATCTGGGGGAATTTCACCTCCAGCTCCGCCCTGCTTCTGCCCTGCGCCCCTTCACAACTGAGGATTTGTTTTATGAAAATTTTGATAAGTGTCTCACTTGAATAAAATGTCCCATCAATTTCATACATGTAAATAATTGTCATTCAACTTTAGTTTTCCTCCTTTCTAATTGTAGTAAACCCTTCTACCCACCTTTGGCGTGATTTGCGGTTTTTCCAAAAGAAAAATAACACAAATACTTGCATTTCTTGAGTAACAATCTGTTTCCTGCATTGAGTCACTAGTGTCCATGTCAGTCCTTCTCCTGATTGTTATTCATTCATTTGTGGGGAGACTGTCCACCTATTCCTAGGGCCTCTGACTTACTGAGGTTGAATATTTCCTGAGCTATGTGTCTTCCTTAATCATAAGTCCATATCCAGTAGTTTGGGGTTTTCCCCCTCCGCGTGGAGAAATAGAAAAGACTGCCTTTACCGTAAGGATGATGAAATGATGAGGCCTTAATTGCCTCCCACCAATGGATAAGTTCACCTGCTAGCCATCAGGGGAAGGTAGGGTATAAAGGGCTCACCACATCCCAGGTCAGGCTAAGAAGTGGCCTGACTCCAAGGAAAAAGACATGTAAGTACTTGTTTGACAAAAGTTCTTTATCTTCCTTTCTCAGAGCCTATGATGAGGCTCTGCATACGTGCGCTCAGAATGACTAATGCAGAACTGCATGTCGTCTGCTCTACAGACAGCCGAGGCAGCATAGTGAGTGGGGCCTTCGAGACCTGAGAGACTTGGCTCGAATCCCATATTTATGACTTCTATGCCTTTGAGTAGGAAACAGACTCACCAAGCCTCAGTGCCCTCATCTGTAGTATGGGGACACCTCCCAGTGTCATGTGGAGGCTTTATCGGTTTCTGTGTTTACTGCCTGTCTTCCCCTGAGACCTCCCTTTGAGGTGTCTCTTATTTGCCTTTATAGATTCACAGTTTACTTATCTTGAGAGCGAGAGAGAGCAAGTAGGGGAGGGGCAGAGAGAGAAGGAGAGAGAACATTTTGTAACAGCTCGCAGCTGTCGATGCAGAGCCCAATGTGGGGCTTAAACCCGCGAGCTATGAGATCATGACCTGAGCCAAAATCAAGAGTCGGACGCTTAACCAACAGAGCCACTCAGGCTCCCCTGTTGCCTTTATGTATTCAGTTCTTGGAATGGTGACCGTTGTGTGGTGGAAGCTCAATAGATACAGCTGACTGAGTTTGTGATTTAATTACTCGACACATATAACAAAATACCAGGTGTAATACCTAGCAGAGTGGGGACAATGCATGCATAATAACTCCTCTTATTGACATACCTCTGAAAGTCAGAAAGACCTCTAGAGAAAGTTCCAAATATTGCCAGTAGAATTATAAATTATAAAATTATAAATTATAAATTAGAAAAAGATACACTAAACCAGCATTATTAAATAGTTGTTGTTTCTTTAATGTTAGGAATGACTTATGAAAACACTTGAGGACTAAGGAACAGAGAAGAGACATACAGGAGGTTGGTGCTTTTGTACACCTTGTTAGTGAATAACACAGCAGGGAAAAAAATCTAGATGTGTGATCTTCCTGAAATTTGAGAGTCCATATATACCCTTTTGCTCAAAAACCTTTAATAGATACCTACCAAATGTCAGATAATGTGCACAGAAGTGGAAAGGCTGTAAGAGGTTAGGGATGATGTCTGTCTCTTTGGAGGAGATGGGGGAGTAGAAGGGCTTCCTCTCTATTCTGAAAACTGCTTCATCCTTGAAGGATCTATTTTAAAAGTTTCATCAGAAACTGCAAGACTTACCTGTTCTGGCTACGCCTTCAAGTTTGCAGGAGTAACTTGTTTCCTGAGTTGTCTCTCATTACACTGAGCACTAGTCACCTCTAAGGATTTGATTGCATAAAGAAAGTATTAAAAGTTCAAATCAGGGCAAAAGTTTGCCAGTTGACCCTTTTCACGACTCTCTCCAGAGCTGATGATGCCATCCAAGTGGCTCCCATATTAGAGTAGTGAGGGGAGAAAGCTCTTCAACTGATATCCTGAGAATTACAGGCACCACAAGCCAAACCTACCAGATGGGGTATGAACCAGATATTGGACAGAAATTGGTCAAGTCCCAGAGTACCTCATCCATAAAAGTAGGTTCCAACTTAAGTCACAGGTTGAAAGTTGTGCCCATTATGTGAATTCTCAGCCATTCCTGGACTAGAGGCTTTGACTCACTTCCTGGTTTTTTGATCTTCACAGAGTACAGATGAGTCTGCTCATCACTGAGCAGAATAATTCCTCAGCAGGAAAGAGACAGAGGTGCCACTGTTAGGTGCCTTGCCTCCAGCTTTTGAGGAGTTGAATGGTCCATCCTTTAAATCAGTGCAACTTCTAAGAGAAGTAGAGAGTTTGGAAGTGCCAGGTCTGTGTTCTGTCCTTCCAATTAGGATCAGGCAAAGTAGTTCATAAGGGAGCCTACATGGCTCCTGCTTTGTCACAGGCTGTACACACTAGCTTTCACAGTGTCAGCATGTCAACCCAACCCATGGTGAGATCTGACATTGACAATTTCCTTAGCCAAGTTAGTAATGCTTAATCCTTAAAAAACAAAAAACAAAAAACACAGCATTAAGTAGTGAACAGATTACAGGCTTCAAAGTCAGAGAAACTGAGTTTGATTCTAAATCTAAGTGGCCTTAAGTAAGTTTCCTAAACTCTCTGAGCCTCATTCTCTATATTAATAAGTGGACCTATTAGTAGCTTCATTATCTTTTTTGTGAAACTCAACCTCTACTGGACAATCAAACTTTAGGTCTTGATTAGGTACTCACAATAATTTATGCTAATTTTTATCTTTAAAGAAATACTGGAAAAAGACCTGAACTGATATGGGGGCATCTAAAAAGGTTGACAACGGGGCGCCTGGGTGGCTTAGTCGGTTAAGCATCCGACTTTCGCTTAGGTCATGATCTCGCAGTTCGTGGGTTCGAGCACCGCGTCGGGCTCTGTGCTGACTGCCAGCTCAGAGTCTGGAGCCTGTTTCAGTCTGTGACTCCCTCTCTCTCTGACCCTCCCCTGCTCACGCTGTCTCTCTCTCTCTCCTAAAAATAAACATTAAAAAAAAAAATTTTAAAAAGGTTGACAACAACATTTCTTCCTTTTGAAATAAAATTATTTTAAGAAAGTTGAAAAAATCTTCACTTCTCTTTTGACACCATAGATGCATTGTAATTTATAAATTCAAAATGAAAGTGTCAGGGCAGTTCATAGTGCCAAGGTTCCAGGCCTTGCAGTTCTTACCATTCCAGACGTGGGCATCAGGATTTGCCGGCCAGGGAACATTTCATAACAGTTCAAAGTTCTAACAGAGAACCATGAGATAATTGAATTTCACGCAACTTCGTTTCTAACCAGTTCCAGTCCCGAGTTTAAGGAAGGGAAGAGTGATGCCAACACGTTCTGTAAACCATCAACATCTGAAACAGATTCAAATCAGAACCATTAATCCAGGGCTCGCTATAGACGGGAAACAAATAAGGTATAATATCTCCCTGCCAGGGGATGAAAGATCTAGTGGGAAATATAACAGGCAGGTTAAATACGGGTTCCATCAGTCTGAGGGTGTTCCATATTCCCTGATCACATACTGTCAAAATAAGAGGTGGACATAAAAGATGCCCAGTGGAGGCCGGCAGTCTTTCCAATGTTTTTCTTTTCTCTTTACGGGATCACCTGATATTATGACCTGTGTAGAGACAAACTATGGCTGCCCTCAATCCCTTTTGCTGCTACTGGTACCCAAGGGGTGAAGTCGGCTTTAGGGGAAAGGAGGGGAAAAGACTTTGTGGCCTTCTTTGTGTGTGTGTGTGTGTGTGTGTGTGTGTGTGTGTGTTTCAACCTTTTTCAATGTTTTGTTGAAATGGTAGACCCATTTGAAGACAAGCGGGTCCAAGAACATAATATTCATATTTGCACATTGGAAAATACATATTATTTGTTTTTTGTTATCATTTTTTTTTACACAATGAGGTATGATTATGAAAGCTTCAGGTATGTAAGAGTAATCTAATCTTGGTGAAAATATTAACTTTACTTGCACATATAAGAGGATTAGGAGGAACTTAATGAAGGACCATGGGAGAGAAGAAGGGGAAAAATAGTGGGGGAGAGAGAGGGAGGCAAACCTTGAGAGACTCTTGAATGCCGAGAACAAACTGAGATGGGGCAGATGGGGTGGGGGGAGGGGAAGGGGTGTGATGTGCATGGAGGAGGGCACTTGTGGGGATGAGCACTGGGTGTTATATGGAAACCAACTTGACAATAAACTGTTAAATAAAATATTAACTTTACTGAATTCAAAGCTGTCCTTTCAATCAAACCCCTAAGTTCTGAGAAGCAAGGGGAAATAAATTACACAAAGATCATAAATGATCATTTTAAGCATATTTTTGTGTAGGCTTCTATTGACCTGAATAAAGAAAGTGTGTCTTTAAACTTTTTTTATACCACTTTTATAAAATGAAATCAGTTCTTTTGAAATGAGTGTTAAAGCAAACTGCAGCAATTGATATAATGGATAGAAACTTAGGTGTATTAATCTCCTTCATGTTTTACTATCTAAAAAAGGGCATTCTTCATGACACAAATGCACACATATAATTGCTGAAGGAATACATGCTCAATGCAGGATATTTGATAAACAGCAAGAAATACAAAGGAAAATCAAAAGCAGTGATTTTATCACCTGATTTAACTATTGTTATTTCCAGCTTTTACTCCCTATGCCTAAGTTCAAACAATGATT
This sequence comes from Proteles cristata cristata, assembly GCA_017311185.1. Lineage (NCBI taxonomy): Eukaryota > Metazoa > Chordata > Mammalia > Carnivora > Hyaenidae > Proteles > Proteles cristata. The sequence continues at coordinate 232,490 of JAESUZ010000705.1, forward strand.
CATTGAGTACATGGGTGGTACCTCCTCTGTCCAAGTCACTGTGCTGGCCACTTGGGGATACTTCCATAAGCATGAAATGCTTTCTATCCTTTTGAGGCCTTTTTTAGAATGGTGGGAGATAGAGGTGAAAAATACACAAATTATTTTTCAATTTAATCAACAAGTGCTGTGTGAAGAAGTCATGGAATGCATTTAGGATGTAATATTTGAGCTTCTGTTGAATGAAATGAATCATCAGAAAAGGCTCAGAGGAAGGAATAATAGTCTTAGGCAGATACACAGTATGGTGTTATAAACTACATATTGTATTATGGTCTTTGTTACATTCTTCCCATATCCATATTCTTTTACAGCATAGGATTCATTTTCCATTATAGGAATCTATTTTATGCAATTTAGGCAACTAATCTTTTAAAATATATTTTAGGTGCAGAATTAAGAAATAATGGAGTACTTCATTCTTGTGCACACAGGCCTACCAACTTAAGAGATAACTTCTTGGGGCGCCTGGGTGGCTTAGTCGGTTAAGCATCCGACTTTCGCTTAGGTCATGATCTCGCAGTTCGTGGGTTTGAGCACCGCGTCGGGCTCTGTGCTGACTGCCAGCTCAGAGCCTGGAGCCTGTTTCAGTCTGTGACTCCCTCTCTCTCTGACCCTCCCCTGCTCACGCTGTCTCGCTGTCTCTCTCTCTCCTAGAAATAAATTAAAAAAAAAAAAAAAAAAAAAGAGATAACTTCTTTAGGATAAACTTACATTCATAGGAATGGACTTGTTTAGTCAAAAGACAAACATATTTTAAAAGATTAAAAGGAAAAGCATATTGCTGGGGTGTCTGGGTAGTTCACTCCGTTAAGCGTCTGACTCCATTTCAGCTCCTGTCATGATCTCAAGTTTCTTGGGTTTGAGCCCCGCCTTGGGCTTGGTGCTGACAGTGTGGAGCCTGCTTGGGACTCTCTCTTGCCTTCTCTCTGTGTCCCTACCCCACTCACGGTTACTGAAAATAAATAAATAAACTTAAATAAAACATATTGCGAAATTCATTCCAGAAAAACATGCTTGTGTACACTCCCACCAGAGTTGTATTGGAGAATCCATTTCTCCACACTCTCAGTAACCCATGTTACTCCTTCTAATTCTTGCCAATTGATTGGCAAGGAGAGAAAAAGCATTTCACTCTTTTTATTTGCCTTTCTTTGATTTCCAGTGAGATTCAACATTAAAAAATATTTTGAGGTACGCAGCGACACACTAGCTAGTTGTTCAGATTCTAATATCTACTGAAACAATGAGAAGAAGTAACAATGAAGGCAGGGGTTCTGATATCCATTTTTACTTTGCTATTTTTGGCTTGCTGTGGAAACATAGACTGTGGAGTGGGGGACATGGATACACAAAAATTGGAGTGTTTGTTCATGAAAAAGAATTTGGGAGAAAATTCAAATTGAGAAATGTTTGCCATAAATGCCATGATTTTTAAAAATTACAGAATGTCCTTACCCATTACCCAAATTCCATACCACCTATGGATTTTAATAAAGAAAAGATATTTATGAAGACGAATGAAAAATACAGCCTACTCATTCCAAATGTTGCTTATACAATATCTATGAAAGATTTCTTCAAGTGATAATGCTTTTTTACCTTTTTTTTTTTCCTAAGGAAAAACTGGTCTACTTCCTGGATCGTCCTTTCTAGTCGAAAACTTGAATTTTACAAAGAATCTAAGCAGCAAGCACTGGCTAACATGGTAGGTAGCTCTCCATTCCTACTATTATCATCTTCACAGACATAGTATTGAATTAAAAGTTTGGCTTCATCAGAAATCATACTAAAGCCTCCAAGCTCCCAACAACTGAAAGCAGATGGAGGAAATGACTCAATAAACTTTTAACCAGATGAAGGGAAAATAGAACTTAGTGTCTGTTTTATTAAGTGGTGCATTTGGAGAATAATCGCAAAATGAGATGGATGGTGAATAGCTATCTAATAATGTGAAGGTAACACTTTAAATTAAGGTGCCATTTATAAATGCTTTACTCTTATTTATGAAATGATCACTAAATGCAGCTACTTGCTCAAATAATGTATTATAAAGTATGTTATAAAATGCATTAGTAATAAATGCTTAACGGATGAGACTATGGGAAGCTGTTTTAAAGAATATTATAAGACGTAAATCCTATTAAACCATGTATGTGCATCTTTAATACATGAATTTAAGTTGTTATCTAGCATGCTATAAAGTGCTTCATACATTAATAAATAATAATAAACTGTTTATAAATGGCACCTTAATATAGGGTGTTACCAATGAGGAAACACTCTAAGTTAACAAAGTGATTTTTTATCTTGGTCTAACTGCGACATTCACTATATCCAGCTAACCTTTCTGAATATTTCTGACTCCATCTAATGGAGCTAATACAATTTCTGTAACCTGTAGTTATTACAAAGTGAAATTTGTAGGGTTTCTTTATTGTACCTGGAGGAGGGCTTCACATAGGCCCACAGCGATTTGACAGGGACAGTGAGTAGGAGCAATTCCAAGTTAGTGACTGGGGCAATTCAAGCTCTGAACCTTGATGCCCCAACACCAGAGCTGCCATGCGATGTGGGAGACAGCGGGTAGGCAGCATGTCTGACAGCCTCCTGATTAGGAAGGACACCGGGCAGGAAGCAACCTGCCCTCCCCCATCGGCCTGATGGGCAGCAGGGAGAGAGGTCGCCTGGCAGGAGTTAACCACAATGAACTAATTTGTATTTGGCAGGTAATAAAACGCTCGAAAGTTCTTTGCTTTCCAGCCACTAGTCTTGTTTGCTATGTAATCCTCTTTAAATAGGAAATAGAAAATCATTTGCTAGGAGATGTTTGTTTGTTTGTTTTTAAATAGAAGAACAAAAGGTAGCATTTGGCTTGTCCCAGATAATTGCAATAGTCTTTATCCCCAAGTGGCTTGCTGGTTTTGGAGTCTCGGTGCGGTCCAATCTGTAAACTAATTATAAATAAATTAAAAATATATCTCAATCGTTTGTATTTTTAATTTAAACTGCCTCAGAAATTTGTTCTAGGCTTTTGTTTTGTTTTTATTTGGGGCCTACAGTAAGGTGGAGATAATCTTTTTAAGAAAAATAAAGTACCCCTAAGGGTCAGGCACAAACCCCCCTCCTATCCACTCACAGGGGCTTTGTCTTCCCTTTGAATGAGTTCTAAGGGGGAAGTCAGGAAGGGAGGAAAGTCACTTGCTTGGCAAGTTGGGCTGCTGAGAAGATGATCTTCGTCCTGCTGGGTGAGAAGAATTCCGCTGTAGCCAAGTTTATGTGAATGTTCTGGGATAATGCGAGAGATTAGATTAGATTCCACATTAAAGTGTTTGGTTTTATTTTTATTTTATATTTTACTCTCCTCATACCAGTACCAGGAGATATAATTATCAGCTGCTTAATTTTATACAGGTGAAAGAAATCTTTTAGATAAACCTTTCAAGTCAGCTCGCTAATTGCATGCCTCCAGTTCAACCTTCAGAGCTGCAAACTGACAATAGATTTTACTTTTAGAAGAAGTTCGTTAACATTTTTTGGCAGACCCTATTTATTACTTCTGGCCCCATTTTCAGTGCTCTTATGGTTTCTCCCAGGCACTCGTCTTCAAAGTGAATTCAGGGCAGGAACTCTGTTTTGTGGTAATGGGGAAGAGAATTACAGATTCATGTTTGTATTGCATGAATTCTCCTGCTAGTCAACTTCTTGGATACATTTCTAACCAAGTATTAAAGGCCTAGCGGGATAGCCCACATTTACCAATTCCAGTCTCAGAGAAACGATATGATGATTGCCAGGCCTTGATTAAAGATGTTGTGGTTTTATTTTGAAAGAGATTTATGCTCAAATTTCTGAATTTCCCTTGCACTCCCTTATACATGTCCTGGTATTGTTCATTGTGCTTCTGGGAAAAAGTCTGTCCTTTCCTCCAAGGGGTCAGTAGAAACTAAGTGAGTGAGTACAGAATGTGGTTTAAGAAGTAAGTGGCATTTTAATCTTTATAGGAATGATCTTTGAATGTTAATGCAGTGGTAAGACAAAGCAGCAAGTAGCTAGGAGCAGGGCTTTGAAGTTCAACCACAGGGGACTTCATTCCAGGCTTGCTGCTTAGGAGCTGACAAAGTCATTCTATTTCTTTGAGCTTCAGAGTCCTCATCTGTAAAATGGGGATAGTGGTATCTGCCAACAGAATTAATAGGAAATGAAATTACCTAACAAAAGAAAACATAAGTAGTAGCCATCAATTAATTCATATTGTCTAATATACTCTTTAAGTATATATATTCTATAGTACACAATAAAGGACATAATATAATTATAACATATTTTTACATCATATGAGTTTTGCACTTGACCTGGTGCAGACATGTATACAAAAGAAAACACATTAACTCAAAGAACATGGGCATGTAAGGTATGTAGGGTCTCCAAAAGGGAACTATGTATCCCGAGGGAGTGTAAACGTTGTGTCTGAGCACTGATAATTCTGAAAGTGAAGCCATTCCTCCATTTGGGGCTCTAGACGGGGCTCTTGCATGACTATATACATTTTCCTGGGGCTCTCGTCTTCCTCCGGTGGCTCTTAGCCTGTGACTTTCACATTTAATACAGCATGTCCTAAAGTGTGCCTGATCCCACATTCCATGTTAGACTGTCTTTCTCGCTGAAGTTCCTGCAGTTTGTAACCAATTCAGATTTCTATCAGAAGCAGCTTTTTCCTGGAAACAGACACAGAATCATTTCACTGGTGTGTGTAAATTAGGGATTCATAGGTTCTGGGTCCTCAGTGACCTATTCAAGGAAAAAGAGGACTGACTCCTTCTGTTTTGTTTGTTTTTATTTCTTTAAAAAAAATTTTAATGTTTATTTTTGAGAGACAGAGCGTGAGCAGGGGAGGGCCAGATAGAGAGGGAGACACAGAATCCGAAGCAGCCTCCAGGCTCTGAGCTGCCAGCACAGGGCCTGACGCAGGGCTCGAACTCACAAACTGCGAGATCATGACCCGAGCCAAAGTTGGCTGCCTAACCAACTGAGCCACCCAGGCTCCCCTGTTTGTTCTTAATAAGGACATTAAAGAGTAACCTACCACTTAACTACTGCTGTTACTTTCTAATAGAAAGGGCATCAAAAAATATCCCAATCCCAAATTGAGGTAGGACAAATCCTCAGAATGATATACAGACTTTACCAAATGGGGAACTACCCCTCTTCTATGTCTACATGCACTCTCTCTGTTTTGTTCACCTCACTCTGACCAGAGAAAGTTTGGTCAAGACTGGCTGGCCCTCCTGTGAGTCAGAGCATTTGACAACCTCTGGTGTCCCTACAATTGGAATTTCTGGATTATGAAGAAGAGGATGATGTTCGTATTCTCATAGTTTATTTTTTTTTAATAAATGTATTTTGATTTGTAACTACTTTAAATTTGTAAAATACCGTTGTTGGAAAATGCAGAAATAATTTTTTAGTGAAATGTATAATATATATGCATATTTTAAAAGTTATTAATCAAACTCCTACATAACCATTGCCTAAATGGAGATACAGACCCTACAGCTCTTCTGAAGCTCCACCCGCTGCCATTTTTCTCTGATTCATCAACCTCTTCCCTTCCCACAGAGTTAAACTGCATTTTAGCTATTATTTTATAATTTTTTATATTTCCCCACCTGAACCAGCTGTATCTATAGCCCTTAAGAAATTTAGTTTACTTTGGCTGCTTTTGAATTTACATAAATGAAATCACAGTATATGCCTTTTTTGTTTCTTGCCTCTTTCTCTAAATATGCCCTGCTTTTTATTTCTTTTCTTTTTCTTTCTCTTTCTTTCTTTCTTTCTCTTTTTTTTTTTTTTTTTTTTTTTGCACACTGGTTTGAGTGATGCACTTTGAATTCTGTTTCTATTTTGTTATTGGCTTGCCTAGGATTATATCATTGATACCTAGCAAAGACCAAAGCTAAACAAATCCTTTGCCTTCTTCCAAAATAGTACCTTAGAATATCTTTATTTATTGATTTTTTAATGTATATTTATTTCTGAAAGAGAGAGAGAGAGAGAGAGAGAGAGAGAGAGAGAGAGAGAGAACACGCACCTAGGGGAGAGGCAGAGAGAGGGAGACAAAAAATTGCAGGCAGGCTCCACACAGTCAGAGCAGAGCCCCACACAGGGCTTGAACTCATAAACTGTGAGATCCTGACTTGAGCTCTAGGCGGGACTCAAACTCCTGAATGGTGAGATCATGACCTGAGCTGAAATCAAGAATTGGATGATTAATGGACTGAGCCACTCAGGCACCCCACCTTAGAATATTTTAACCCACCTATCCTCTTCTCAACATATATGCTTTGTTGTCTGATATTTTAATTCTTTATTTTTTTAGTTTAGTTTTTTTTTAACACTACCACATATTATTTTTTATAGGGCCAATATTGGTTCATATTTGCCCAATACTTGCCATGTTCCTTGCCATTTCCTTCTTCCTTCATCTTAGACCTTCTTTCTCGGATAACCCTATATTCTGAGAAATCCCTGTTGAAAGGGGTCTTGTGGGAACAACCTGTCTCAGTGTCTGCTTGTTTCAAATGTTATTTTTCCCCCTCGTTCTGCAAATATGTATATTCCCTCTAGATATAGGGTTTTGAGTTGGTAGTTATTTTCTTTCAACACATAAAGATGTTATTCCATTCTTTTCTGTCATCTATTATTGTGATCAAGAAGTTACCTTAGTCTAACTGCAGTTATCTGCATATCTATTCATGATATTTTTATTATTACCTTTGTTTTTCCATAGTTTTATGCTTCCTATATGGATTGTTGGGCTTCTTAAAATTGCTTTTAAGTGTCATTAATATAATTAAGAAAATTATCAGCTATTATTTTCAAGGAAAGCTTTTTAAAAATATTTTCGCTTATTTTTTTCTATGCCTCTAGTTAAACCTACATTTAGAGTCTTCCTACTCTATTTTCCACATTTTAAATTATATTTTCAATCTTTTTGTCTTTCTGAACTGCATTTCAAACCATTTCCCTTGATTTATCTTCTGATTCTTTAATCTATTCACCCTCTTTGATAAACATCTTTATTTCAATTATTATAATTTTCATCACTAGAAGTTTTTTTAAATTTAGTATGTTATTTGTTATCATTGTCATCTGCAGATATTTTCCAGACTCCCTTTTACTCTGTTACAGTTAGCAGGCATGGTTGTTTTATATTCTGTGTCTTTTGATTTAACATCTGAACATCACTCTGTTTCTGCTGCTTCTCACTCCATTGCTGTTTCCTTGTGTGTCTGGTTATTTTTGACTGTGTACTAATCATTTAGTCCTGGGATAAATGTGTCCTGCTCCAGGATATTTTGCATTTTTCACAAAGGGTCCAGGACACTCCTGGTGATAGAGTAGCTTAATCTAAGTTAACAGTTTAAAACTCTCAAAATTTATACGCATAATAGGAGAGCTACAGTTGTGCTACGTCTCAGGTACAGAATTATTTTTCATTCTTCCTTTTTTTCTTCTCCACATTACTCCTCTACAAAGGCAGTTTTCTTTATAATCCCTTGAGTTGGAGAAAGGGAATAAATTTAATATCATTTCTCCTTTATTCTTTCACAAGACCTCAGATGGCACCTTTTCCATTATTCTGTAAAGTCAATTGACCAAAGTTCACATGTACAGTATAAACAAATGTCCTCAGGCAAAGAGCAGTTATGTTGATTTGATGTTCAGCTTTCCTCTCTGGGTTCAGATTCCCATTTTCCAAAAATAATTACCCTTGAAGTTCACCACTATCTTATCAGGCTTTTAATTTTTTAAGGTAATTTTAAAAAGAAATATTTTATCCAGCATTTTTCATTGTTTTCAGTGGAAAGTTGATCTAAATAGCTTAGTTTCTCATTTACAGTCTACCTCACTTTCATTTAAATATGCATTTGGTTAATCAAGTTTGTGCTATTTATATAAGCCTGGTAGGAAAAGACTTCATAAGAATATGTATTGAAATCCTACAATGAACAGCTTGCTCATTAGGGCTACATATAAGGCATAGAGATATAATCAAGATATAGTCTTTGCTTTATAGCATCTTTGCCAAAAAATAGGGTGAGATGAAATAAGAAACATAAAAGAGTTTTTCTGAGATTTAAAGGAGGGAGAGCTCACATCTGTGAAAGATTTGAATTGGACCTTGAAGGATGGTTATAATTTCAATATGTGGAGATTTATGGGCAGGGAATTCCAGTGAATTAAAAAATATGAATGATGACATGAAACTGAGAATCAGCAAGGTCTGTTTGCTAAAAAGAGAAATGAGATTTTGGATTTATTGTTTTATTTTGTTGTTTTTAGTTTGGTTGGGGAAAAAAAGGGTTGAGAACCATACCAGGGGCTAGGATTTGCTACCAGGAGGGGCACATCTCTAAGAAGGTGTGTCAGTATTTTCCAGATACCTTCACCCTAGAATAATCTCATAGCTGCTCTTTTAATAAATACATACTGAAAATAAGTATGATCCAGGTATTACATGTCTTTTTTTTTTTTAAATTTTTTAATGTTTTTATTTATTTATAGGAGAGAGAGAGAGAGAGACAGCGTGAGCAGGGGGAGGGTCAGAGAGAGAGGGAGTCACAGACTGAAACAGGCTCCAGGCTCTGAGCTAGCAGTCAGCACAGAGCCCGACGCGGGGCTCGAACTCACGAACCGCGAGATCATGACCTGAACGAAAGTCTGACGCTTAACCGACTAAGCCACCCGGGCTCCCCGAGGTATTACATGTCTTAAAAAGACAAGTCCTATCATGGAAAAAAGCAAGAGACGAAGTTGATTCTTTTAGGATCATGGCTTCATCTCATTTACTCCAAGAGAAAAAAAAATTGCCTCAAAAGACATCTTTAAAGGAGGAGGGCACTTGTTGGGATGAGCATTGGGTGTTATATGTAAACCAACTTGACAATAAACGGTTTAAGGGAAAAAGAAAAAGACATCTTTACTATTTGCTTTACCTGTTTAAAGAAGTCCCAAAGAAACAAGAGCTGTCAGTTTGATTTATCCTCTGAGGCCTGGACTCACACCCCTTGCATGTTTCAGGTACACTTATCTATTTTAGTGTCACTGAAGTATTTCAATCATCTCCAGCACTTCAAGTACAATTTGCCGCCTAGGTACCTGCGGTGCTTTGTGATTTTCGACCTTCTGCTTGATACAGATTGGAACCTCTCTAGCCATGGAATGTGACAAATACATATTTCTGGTCTAAAAAAAAGGATAGACTGCCTCATGAGGCAAAAAAGCTTTGTAATATAGAACACAGATTAATTTATTCTATAAAAAATTAAGAACTCCTAATAGATACCACACAATATGTTTTTAAACCCTAGAGATATCAGATGAGTAATACATAATCCCTGTGCTTAAGGTGCTTATAGCCTGATAGAGGAGACAGAATTATATGTAGGTTTAATGTAATAAAACATAACTAAAGTGATAGAAAATATTTTAAAAACATGGTGGGGAACCATAGGTAATCATTCTAAGGGAAACTCTTGTTCTAGGTAATGCTCAGCCTATATATCTCTCCAATATTCATTCTGCAAAATCACCATCCTTGATGTTTAAGCCACTCTGCTAGGTGTTCTGAAACATCCAAAAATGAATCAGAATCAGATCTTTCCCTTGAGTATCTAGAAACAAATAGAAAGTATGCCCATAAATTGAGTAACTGTAGTGAAAAAATGGACATGGATAGTTGTTCCAAAATGGCATGAATAGAGGCATGAGTTGATTTTATAGTAACTCAGAAAAGAGAGATTGTTTCCAACTGGAAAATATTTTAAATATATCTGTTGAGGAAGTGAGAGTTGGGCATGTTTTTGAAGGATGAATAGGACTTTGAGGCAAAAATGGGGTGAAAAGGACATTTTATGTAGTAATAAGGGAGTAACCAATGATAAAATATAGGAAATTATTTCCTTTATTGATTATACAGATATGTATTAATCTCTCACCCTTCCCTGTGCACTACGTGCTAGTCATTGTTCCTGAAAATGATTCTTAGAGGCTCCTCGAGGCCGAGGGTAGACATGCCTTAGTCCAGACTATTTTGTGTTTCTTCTACAAGTTGCCAGGATGCACCACCAGTGAAGGATTGCTTCAAAATAAGTTGAGTAACAGCACTGTGGAACAGTCACCACTCTGTTTCATTAGAAAGTATATGTAGAACCAGCTTATGAAAGACCTTGAACAAGATTGTGAAAAGAGGTAATTTCATTCTGTAAGCACTCTGGAGCCCTTTGTAACCAGTATTAACTATCCTTATATTAAGTCAGATTCAGAATTTTCACAGATAGTCTTAAGGAGTTAAGACATATTTTTTTCCTGCTTTATTTTTTTTTAATGTTCATTTATTTACTTATTTTGAGAGAAGGTGGGGAGTGGTAGAGACAGAGAGAGAGAGAATCCCAAGCAGGTTCCACTCCCAGCATGCAGCCAGACATAAGGCTCAATCCCAGGACCATGAGATCATGAGCAGAAATCAAGAGTCAGATGTTTAACCAACTGAGCCACTCAGGTGCTCCTAATTTTTCTACTTTTAACACAAGATAGGACTTATCAAATTATCTGAGAGATATGTTCTAAAGATCTGGTGCAACAGATGAGAGCCATAAGTCCTGTGCTCTTACTGACCAAAAAAAAAAAAAAAGGCAAAATGGCTAAGTTGTCATTGGTGTGGTCCAATGCATTTATTTAGTGAATTATAGGACATCTTCTCACTCAGAAAATACTTTAAAATATCATTTGTCTTGAACTTGTAATAAACAGTCATCTCTAAAAAAAAGTCCTAGTGCAAAGAAAACAAGCAGGGCAATTCATCTAAGGAAAACTACAAAGACCTTCCCAAGAACATGGGCGTATCTGCACAGCAGTGAGTACCAGTAGCAAACCAGGACTTATTTTCCTGTGACTCCAGAATATATGTTTGGTGTCATACCTACTAGTATAAACACACTGTGGATTGTTTATTTCTGGTTTAAGAAAGATCTCTTGTCACCACATCTATCAAAATTTAGACCAAGTGGAACTTACTCTCATCAGTCAGCTGTTTCTGTTATATTTACCACACAATGCTCACAAATCCTAGTTAACATAAACCTGGCCTTACATAAATTCAGCATTATAAAGCATTATAAACACTTTAGGCAATATTTCTCCCCTAAAACTGTATGTTTCTGAAGCCAGTATGTTCAATATGGAGCCTACCCATGTTCGTTGCATAGGTAAATTTGTTGGGGGGGGGGGAGGTTTACTCTACTTTTCCTCTTTACAGTCTACTGATAAATTTTATTCAGAGGTGAACACTGGCAGAGTTCACTTTTAATGACAGAAAATTTTTCCAAGGCACTTAATAAACTATTAATTTTTTCAAACCACTCATTCAGCCATAACCTTGAAAGCAAAAAAAAAAAAAAAAAAAAAAAAAAAAAAAAAAAAGACAATATAAAGGGCCTCATTTAAATAATTTGTTTACTTTTTTAATATTGTTTACTTCCAATGCAAATAATGAATACAAGCATTAATTAAATAATGCAATACATGTAATGCTCATTCACTGTACTATGGCTTTAATAACAAAATGGACTTATTTATTGGAGTAAAATGGTGTGATTTAGCAAAAAGATGAAAATAGTTCCAATCAGAAGGCTATTCATGAATTATTGAGTATTCTGTATAAAATGAATATGGAATTACTTTATCTTTGCAAAGTGAGTGTTGAGCCCTTATTCAGCCCCCTGCTCAAAATGATCATAAACATTGGAGGGGCAAACAATAGATCTACCAAACTTAGCCTAATGAATGCATTTTAAGTTTTTGTTTAATATTTTAATTCTCATAATGATAGTGCTCTGGCAAAGATAGCATGGTTATTATTGGGGCAATTTGTAGTATAGCCACAGCCTGCACTGTCACATGGCTTCAACATACTTTTAAAAATTAGAACAAAAATAATAGTCTGACATCTGGAGGATGATGGGTGGAGATGGAAAGAAAGAAAAAAGAAATTGAATTCTAGTGTTTTATTAGCATAAACATTATAAGGAAAAAAATGAAATCAAGTGATCGATATTACTATAAATGAAGCCATGTTCTCTGGTTATAATTCTCTCAAGATTTAGCCATTAACCACAATAAATTCTGCATCTTACATAATTTTTAATAACCACAAAAATCTATGAAATTGATAGGATGCTTTATAAATGGATAATAGCTTACTGTCCAATAAACCTCACCTTAGGCTCTCTCAGAACACTATTTTAATTATGAAGTTTGACTCTCTGTGGTTTATCATTTTGGTCAATGTAATGCGTCTGATTTAGAGTTTGCATTTCTCTAAGATAAAATGGGCTTTGACTCCACAGTGCAGTTTGAAATTAACTGAATATTTGTATTTAGTCTTTTTTTTTTAACAGTTCACTACTGAGTTGAAATGCTCTGGGAAGCAGTATACCATATCAGGTAGAATAAGTCAGACCACCTGGACTGGGAATCCCAGGTTCACATTTTATTTGTTACTATATCCTTGGATATTTCAACTGTACTATGAGGTTAATAAGAGTCCTTATCTCATACAATTATTGTGAGATTATGTGAGAACATTGGTACAACTTGTTGGGCACAAAGCAATGAAAAAGGCTAATTATAGTTATTATTGTTATTATTATTACCATGTGGAGCAATAAAGTATAGAGATTAAGAGAAAAGTCTTTGGAACCTGATAGAATTGGAGTCAGATGCCTTAATTGTCACTTAATGGCATTGCCCTTAAAATCCCTGTCTTAATTTTTCTTAGTATCAAGACTTCAGTTAGGGGAACACTTCCTGCTGTCCAACTCCAATCCAACATTTCTGCAGAACCTCATTTTTTACTCATACCACAGTCTGAAGCAGGGATTCCTGGTCAGCTTTCTGCTATATGGTGCCTCTCTCATCTTTTGGTTCTGCAAACTCTTAGCGGCTGATGAGGGAAAGGCAGAGAGAACATGAGAAATTCCTTATACTCCTTAAAGCCATAAGCCCAGAAGTACCTCACATCAGTCAGCTCACATCCCAGTGATGAGAGTGAGTAATTTGGCCACATGTTGGTGCAAAGGGGGTTAGAAATAAAACAGAGTGTCTGGCTGGTGAGATGGTTCCCCATGACAATTCAAGACTCCAGTCCACATTCTGATGTAGCACTATTCCTCTCTGCCACAAGGATCAATGATCTTAGCCCTGATTCTATAGGGAAGAAATCCTAAATTAAGTGTCCATCCTTTATTTGGGAGGGATGAATCCAGGGCATAGAGGGTGAGGCAAAAAGGAAGCGAGGCAGGAAATAATGGGGAAGAGTAGAGGAGCTGTGTCACCAAGATGGCTGCTACTCTCCAGTGAACCTCAGAGCCTCAGAGAATCGCTGGGCAGCTGCCATCACTTGACTGAGAAAGAAGCTGCTGGTAGGTAGGCTGTCTGGAGAAAGCAGACACAGTCTGTGGGTGGGAATGAGGGAGGGAGGAGAAGGAATATATCTACTATGTTTCATTCCATTTTCTGCTTCACCAAGTTCACCACCCAGAGTCTTCAATATTTCCATCATATGAACCCTGACTATACCCTTAGATGGCTTTTCAGAATGCCAGAACCTACACTCTGTAAAGTGGCATTTTATCTAAATCTGGAAGTGGATGAGGAGCCAAAATCCTGTCTGTACTCTGGCAGCCCGGAGGGAGGGCCTCGCATTGCAAGAAGATTACTGATCATCTTCAGGAAGTGGGACGAAATGGGTTCAAACGCGGCTGGTCATGTGCAGAGAGAGCTGAGGCTTACTGATCGGAATAGGTTCTGAATAAGGAATCTTAGGAGGCACCTGAGGCACCACAAATGTGCCCAAGCTAGTCACCTTGCAAAAGTAAATTGTTTTTTATATAATGTAAATGTAAACCAGTGTCAGCATACAACAAAGGTGGACTAAACAGAAACTATTGTATTTATTCTGGCAAGATTTTGATTCAGAACAAAATGCAGTATCTGTTCATTCTTGAAAAAGAGAGACTGTTCTCTCCTCAACAAACAAAAACAAACACATAACATTCTAGTGCCCAAAGTCACCAGCAAAGCTTTGCTTTTCTGAAAACCTGGTTTGATTTGGTCTTGTATATACTGAGAAATTTCACTGTAGAAACAATTTCAGTTATTATTAACATCATTTATATTCATATACATAAAACCCACATCTTACAATCAAAGTATCTTCTTCTATGTTGACAGCAGCCATACTTTAGACATTAATAAGATCAGGTATTCATTCAGCACTCTTTCCTAAATCATTTTGCCCAAATGAGAATTTATAAGTGAGTTTTATCCTCCTCCATGAATGATTTTCCAGAATCAAAATCAGTTATATGATAAAACTTAATTCCTCTAAACAGATTTTGTGTTTCATGTTTCAAACTGATAAGGACCATCTGAGTCTATATTCTGGAATAGCAATTAATCCAAAATAAAAAATGGCAGTTAATAACCTGTTTCATAAAATCCAAGCCTTGTCTTTCTTTTCTTTTCTTTCTTTCCTTTTTTTATTTTTTTTGTAACCTCCTCTAGTAATAAGGGTGGGATAATGAGAGGTCCAATGATTTGTTGCCTACACATATGCCCAATCTTCCTCATGGAAAATGCTACCAAACAAAAGAGCATCTGGCCTTTGATATTTTCTTAATGTGCATTAAAAGGCCCCAAATTTCCCATAAAAATGGAAAATTTAATCCCAAAGTTTTAATCATAGTCAGAAAAAAATACAGAGAGAGTACCCTGTCATCCCTTATTGGGGAATAGTAAAGATGGACTAAAAGAATAATAAAAGTCAGAAGTGGACGAGACCTAGGATCAATTTTTAATGATTTCACACTGCCCCAACAAAGAGGCTTTTATATTTTATTGTCCAGAAGCAGTAACTTTTAAATAATTCTCTTTAAATATTTTAAAATCAGTCATTTATATTTTAAGTTTACCCCAGAAGAGATATGAGGAGTACACTCTTAAATTTAAATCTAAATTTAGTCAATTTTTTAAAAGTATATTTTTATAATGATGTACAATATGATCCATTGGCATCATGTAGTTCATTAACAGACTTTTTCTTGTGTTTTATAGCTGTAGAATCAGAAATATGTTTTCTATTAAAGGATTCTTTAATTTCAGCCTTCTTGAATAAAATCTTGATTGTCTTCCAAGTAAATTCGACAACTTTTCTGAAAAACTTACTTCGATGTTTAACAATGTTTAAGTACTGAAAATGTTTCCTTCTAATAAAGCTTAGGCCCTAACATTGTTCTTTAAGCCTAGGTCTTTCTGCTTTCGCTTTGTAAAAATGAACTATTGAGCACCATCATTTTTTATATAGTCCTCTATCAACCTATCTTAGTTTTGCCTTCTTGAATCTGATACATTTATTTACTTGAATTTTACTCAAGTCACTTTAACTTCTGAATTGACCCCTAGTTCTATCATTTGCTTTGATTGTGCCATAATGTCATTTTCTATTAAAGGTCCATATGAATGGGAATACTTTGCTTTGATTTTGTAAACTATTAGTTTACACTTTGTAAATTATCTCATTTTGTAACACGTTATCCTGAGATGTATTATTCATTTTTATTTATTGATGCTTTGAAAGGAATCTGGAAAATGTCCACCATAATTCTCAATTGGATAACGAAGAATGGTAACAAAGTATGTTTTAGAATAGGAGAAATAACGGGACAGTGGCAGACTGGGCCTGCAGAGCTGAAGGGACACCTCATGGAGATTATTTTGGAGTTACATCATCAAAATGGCAGACAAGGAGAGTGGACGGAAGAGAGATAAATGTTTTCCAGATGAAAGGGTGTGATCCAACATATAGAGTTATGAAGGCAGTGTGCGTGTTGGAACTGCCATGGATTTGGCATAGCTGGTTGTAGAAGAATGCGGGAATGAATGGAACTCAGGAGGATGGTTAGGAAATGATCAAAAGGAGCATGTACACCCTACTGAGGGATTTGTACATTATCACGTAGATAACATGCTTCCCAGAAAAAAATATGGTGAAATTTGTGTTTTAGAAAAGAATAAAAAAGTAAAAGTGTAGAAACTGACATGAAATGAAATGAAATGGTTTTGTCTGGTCAGAGGAAACACAGAGAGAATTTAGAGGAGAGAAAATAAGAGCTCAGATGAGACAGTGGTCATGAGATATAGAAGATGGAGCTAGTAATGGAATTCAGACTCTCTACTATTTGGTTGTAAGTGGTAAAGGAAAGGGAAGAATTAAGAAAGTAAAGAAGGTGTAGTGAAGAAAAGGATGATTAACCAAAACAAGCAGTAGAGAAAAGGGGGCAAATCTGAGAAGACAATGATTTCACCGAGGTGTTTCTGCTGCATTCTAATGGTAAGTTAGTTAGAAAATGCAGTTCTGGTACATAAGGGGAGCCGGGAACTAGAAGAAAAGCTGAGGAGTCAGCATGTCACAAGTGATGGATCAGACCAGAGGCAAGACCAAAACCCACTGGAAGCATGTAAACTATAAGCAATAGTAAAGGCCAAGAACAGTAAACCAGATATTAGCAACCCTTAAGAAGTGGGAAAAGGAAGAGAAATCAGTGAAAGAATGGAAGGAAGAATATAAAATGTGAAGTAAAAACTTACAGGGAAAATGTCTACATAGCCAAGGGACAGAGGGTTTTAAGGAAAAGGAGCCGAATCTAACAGTACAGAGTTCAGACATAATGTTGATGAGAGAGAAAGCATCATATTGTTTATCTAGACTTGCACAGTTAAAATGTTTTAGAAATGTTAAGGAAGGGAGTAAAGGACTGCATCAGTTGAGAAGAGAATGGAACGTGAGCAAGCAGAGAATGTGACTGCAGAAAGCTCAAGTATTCTGGCAACAATGGAAAGAAAATAGGTGGGACTGAGAACTAGCATGGCTGGGGGATTGATGGCTTGTATATGTTTCTATGTATTTTTATTTTTTATTTTTGTATTTGATTATATTTTATTTTATGTTTTTAATTTATTTTATTTTTTTTTTGTTTCTATATATTTTTAAACAGAAGTGATTTGACTGTGGCTATGGACTAAGGATAAATGTATTGGAGAAAGGGAGATTAAGAATGTAGGAGAAAGGAGATGACTTAGAAAATGAGGAATAGGATTGGATGAAATTAGGAACCAGAGAGGAAGCCTTGGGCTGAAGAATGGCATCTCTTCCTCTAAGGCAGAAAGGGACATGCTTTGTGAGTGGCTCGTGCACTGTCTGGGAGTGACAGGTCAAGAGATTTTGATTCTCATTGTCATGATACTCGCGGGAATTCATTAGACAAGTGGGCCAGAATCACAGGCTCAGATCCAGATTTCCAGGAGCCAGAACAGAGTATGGGAACTGATAACATTGACAAGGAAGAGCTAGCAAATGTCACTTAATTTTGGATCTAAGAAGAATGTCATGTTATCTAGTAGGAAGAAAGGCTAGGTATGGAGGAGAGGTAATGTATTGTATTGTGATCAAGAACTTGGGACTTGGAGTCAGAAGACAGTGAATTCCTATCTCCTCTCAGGCACTTATGAAGTATGCGAGCTTATGTAAGACACTCAACCACTTCCTGCTTGAGCTTCTTTCCATACAAATTGAAGGCAATGGTAGTAGCTCACAAAACTGTTGTAAGGAATAAATGAGAAATGATTTAAAGCTTTCAGAGGGCACGGTATACTGGAATTAAAGTTTATGTTTGTGTGTTTGTTCATTTTGATTATAAAGACTAAGAAAGTGGGAAGAACGTTAATGTTCTGGCTCAAGGGCTGTACCATCTCTGAGAATTAGGAGAATGCCATTTGATGGACCACCGGAAAGGGGTGAAGCTTTGGGACAGTGGTGTTGTGAAGAATACAAAATGACTAGAAACACATAAAAGTTTGCTAAGTGTTGATGACATTGGTCTTGGCAATGATTTCATGGTTATGCTAAGTGTCCTTATCACTAAATCTCTCTCTCTCTCTCTTTCTCTCTATACATATATATTGTATGCATATATATACATATTTGTATGCATATATATACATATACAATATGTATATGTATATAATATGTATATGTATATATATTTCCCTAAGTGGAGTTAAAAGCCCAGCTGTAGAAAGTGAAAGTGGCCATTATTTGTAATATTACTACACTGAGTAGTCAAAAATTATTACCCTAGAATTAGAGGATATGAAGAAGGAGGAAAAGTGGATGAGAGATTGGAGTGTGGGAGCGGATCCTTGCATGAGGGAGAGCAAGACAGCAAGAGATGATAGGTTGGACACTGAAGTGACTGCTGAGTTGGAGACATAGGTGTGTTTGTGAGAGGAAGCAAAACCAGGAAGGACCTGGAAAGATGCATAAAATCTCTGCCGATTCCAGTTATGTCGAAAACAAACATAACAGGGTGGAAGTAATGAAAACTCAGAACATGGGGTTTGTTAGATGGAAAGCAGAATGAAGACTGCTGGAATGGAGAGGAGTTAAAGCAGTGGGCTTGTGAAGAATGCAAGAGATGGGGTGGGTAAGGGCACAGTGAAGGTCAGGATCCTGGGAGGTGACTGAATGATGGGGAGAGTTTGGATTGAGATAAACCCAAGCCAATGTCAAAGCCATGGGATTGAGTGTATGATGCTGATGAGGACAGGGAGAGGTGGCAGAGCTGCCTGGTGAGAATTCCGGGAAAGCTTAGATTGCTTTTTCCCCATAGAGAGAAAGTCTACAGAAAATTATATAGAGTCTAAAGCTAGTATGGGATTCTTAAAGGAGAATTCAGTATCTTCTTTATCTCTGGAGTCCCAGGGTCTGACACAGTGGCTACCACATTGACATATGATAGGCATGCAGGTATTGTCTATTGTAGGATTCTGTGAAATACTAGGTTCAATCCTCATGAGTCCATTAAGCTGTTTTCGCTCTCCCAGATCAAAGCAAAGACTTAACCATTATACCAAATTTAAATCTTAATTGTTATAACATGGGGAATTTTTGGATGCCCAAACCTTCCTTCCAAAGCACAAAAGCTAGTTGCATTCTGGTATTTTCGCTTCATTTATGAATTCAGCAAATATTCATTGAACAACGATTCTGTGCCAGGCACTGTTCCATACATTGGGAAAAATAGTGGAGGAAAAGGCAAACCAGGCCCCAGCTCAGGGAGCTTAATTTTAGTGGAAGAAAAACAGACAGCATATAAAAATATAAATGTTAATTTCAGTTAAGAAGAAGGCTGTGTTGAAAATTAAAACAAGTAGTGAGATAGAGAATAAGTTAGAACACAGCTTTCCTTTATGTAAGACAGAGAAGACCTCTGACAAGGTGACATTTGTCTGGGACCTGATGGATAAGAAGGAGTCAGCCATGTGAAGATTGGGAGGTATTCCAGGTAAACAGGTGGTGTAAAGGCCCAATGGGAAGATCAAGCTTAACAGAGAAGGACAGAAACAAGATCAATATGTCCACACTAGAATCTAATAAGAAAGTCATGTCTTTTCCCAAAAAGTTACATGTTTTAACATGAACGTGATCACAATGTATATTCAATTTCCAAGGACTACATAGTGGCTAGGAGCAGACACTGGAGTGACACTGTCCTCATTTAATCCAGCTCTTCCTCCTCTACCTGTGTCACCTTGGGAAAGTATGCCTAAATATTCTAGCATATTATTACCTGTAACATGGTGGTAATAATGGTACCTACCTCATACAGCTGTTATAAGAATTAAGTGAATCAATAGTTGTAAAACAGAAAAGTACTTGGCACCTAAAAAGCGGTTTTTCCTTAAAATAATTCCCTCTTTTTCCCATGACTGAATTATATGGGGAAGATAATCTCTTTTGTTGCATACTCTTAGTGATTATTTCTGTTGATTCCAGATATCCCATAATCTAATTAACTGTAGAAGGAGCAGGTTGTTTTCATTTATTCTACATCACAAATCCCTCGACAATGAACTTTGTTATCATGCCACGGTAGTGATCACCTGGGTGGCAGAGTATGGGTGAACTGGTAAAAATCTTTCACTGGCTGAAGCATCTGTAAGAGGCACCCACATCTGGGTTGGCTTCTCATGAGATTACTACCAAATAACAGAGAAAAGATATTCTATCAATTGCTGTCCTGTCAGCTAAATTTATCCTGAAAATTTTGCTTGGCTTGTACAGTGTTTCCCCTTCAAAAGTTTAATAGAGTTGCCAAAAATTAAAAAAAAAAAATCTCACAATATACTGTGAAACCCCCCCCCCATTTCTAGCTTTTCTGAAAAATAGTTTATTTCTATTAAACTGATAGAATTGGACATACTGCCTATGAGGCAACAATTGTGAACAGATTTCTTGGAGCATCTTTGCCATTCTTCCGTAATTTCATGTTTTAAAGTAAAGTTCATACTGTTGAAATATTGTCTAAAATATTATAAGCCTTCTATACTAAAATCTTAAACTATTGTATGGAAAATTGTTTAAGAAAGGTACTGAATTTATAGAGAAAACCAGAGTAGCTCAGAACATCTGAAAATAGTTGGACTCTTTGAAATGTGGCATTACTTTCTTTAAAAATAATAAAGAGGTTTCCCAAACAAGTAAGGTTTTGTTTAATATATTGAATTCTGCAAATTTAAAGTTACATAAATATGATACCTTTAATTCAAATTAAAATATGAAGAGGCAAATACAGATGATAAACCTGTTAATTGATTATTATGAATTACTGAAACTTTTAGGTAACATCCACATTGTATTATGCAAAAGGAAGCATATGTTATAATCTATTTTGTCTAAATTAAATGCATTAATACAAATATACATATACTAATATGTATCATCTTAAAAGTGAGAATGAGCCTGTAAAAGGCACACAGTTGGGACCTAATAAATATTTATTAATTTGGGGTTTTTTCACCTTTATGGAGCTTTAAATGACAACATTGTGTAAGTTTAATGTGTGCTGGGTGATGGCTTGATATATGCATATATTGTGAAATGATTGCCACGTTGAGGTTAGTTTACAGATCTATTATGTCACGTAGCTGTGTGTGTGTGTGTTTGTGTGTGGTGAGAATATTTAAAATCTACTCTGTTAACAACTGTCAATTATACATTACAATGTTAAATATACTTACCATACTGTGCCATTGATCCTGAGAACTTTTTCAGCTTATAATTAAAAGCTTTTACCTTTAACCAACCATTTCTCCATTTCCCCAGCCCCTGGTAACCCTTCTCTGTTTCTAGGAGTTTGACTCTTTTAGATTCTACAGATAAGTGAGATCATGTAGTGTGTCTGTCTTCTTTTGTATGACTTACTTCACTTTGCATAACACCCTTAAGGTTCACCCATGTTGTCACATACAGCAATATTTCCTTCCTTTTGATGGCTGAATATTTTTCCATTGTGAATCTATATTTATATCTGTATCTATATCTGCATCTACATGTCATTTTCTTCATACATTGATTCTTCAACAGACTCTTAGTTTGTTGCCGTGTCTTGGCTATTGCAAATAATGTTACAATGATCATGAGTGTGTAGATGTCTCTTTGAAACTGAAAAAATAAAAAGAAAGGCTTTATATTATAAATATGTATAGCTGATAACTCAACAAACTTTTATTTTTCCTGACATGCATCACCAATGATGTATGTTTTTTATTCTTTTTTCTTTTTTTAAATGTTTTATTTATTTCTAGGAGAGAGAGAGAGACAGCGTGAGCAGGGGAGGGTCAGAGAGAGAGGGAGTGACAGACTCTGAAACAGGCTCCAGGCTCTGAGCTGGCAGTCAGCACAGAGCCCGACGCGGGGCTTGAACCCACGAACCGCGAGACCATGACCTGAGCGAAAGTCGGACGGTTAACCGACTAAGCCACCCGGGCACCCCTGTATGTTTTTTATTCTTATTTCAACTTTGTTTACAGAAAACTGGGCACAAACCAGAAAGTGTGGATTTGTGTGGAGCACATATTGAATGGGCCAAGGAAAAATCAAGCAGAAAGAATGTTTTTCAGGTAAGAATGTTACATTTATTAAACGTATTCTTATTCCTTCTAAATCTGACCTCTCGACATGACATTTCCTTGTGATGCTTTAATGTGCATAAACTAGTTGTTTGAAGATCATTATGAAAACCTGATTTCTCTTCCTTCTTGAATTTTAGTTTGTTGTGTTGCTTTTCACTGGTTACTGGTTGCTCTCTAAACAGAAAATGCGTAGTGTGCATTGATTAATTCTACACCCAAAGTCATTGACTGTTGCATGGTATTTGATAGCCATTTGGGGTTCAAACCTAGAGTGTTTGACTTAAATAGATATATTGTAGAACTTTCAGGCATACACACAATAACATTCACTAATTATGATAAACTTTTTGCTTTCATTTCCATTCCTGCTCCGAGTCATAAATTACATTTACCAGTGTAGCTTAGGGGGATGGAAAGAGCTGAACAACTATAGATATTGGGTATTTTTGTATTGCATAATTTAAATTTTTTGGAAAAAATAACTATGATTAATAATTTCAATCAAGTTCCCTTGAATGAAAAGAACCAGCAGAGATTCTTGAAAGAAAGGAAATGAGAAAACTTAATATTTCATATATGATGTTACTAAGATCCCTTTGGCAATTAATAACTTTAAATTATGGAGGTTGATCTCTTTCTACATTTATATGAGATTTAACCTACTTTTATATTTCCAAAGTAACCAATAATTTTCTAGGTGTATTTACAATTTATACCATTTAGTAACCAAGAAGCTAGATTATTATAATTATTATATTAAATGTCTTCTAAGGCCATTTTGGCTCCTGAAGAAAGGTCGATTCTATTTTTAAATGTATCACTGAAGTTAATATATTGGGTCTTACTCAAGTGTAGATAGGTGACATCTCCTATCTGAATTCTCAAGAGAGAGGGAAACTGGTTCTGATTGTGCATTTCCCAGATGCTAATCTGGGCCTGCCAAATTAACTGACCCCATGTTAGCATTTCTAGGATATGTTATTTTTTATACTACTTTTAGTCTATTCTGGCATTCAATTTTCATAGCTAGAGATTATTTCTTTTTACTGAAAAAAAGAAGAAAAAAAGAAGGAAAACTAAACATACTTGCCTAAAAGTCAAAAGACTAAAGCCAAAAGTGATTAAAGCATGAATTTACAGAATCAAGGAAGAAAAATAAATTTTGTTTTGTAGTGAGGAATTGTAAATCAGTGAGATAGTCTGTTTCTCAAAGGTCTTCCTCATTTTGTTATCATGCGAAAAAAAAAATTAGAGGTTATATTGCTAGCTTCTATGATAACCTAAGTGATTAGTATGAGTAGTTCTGAACTGGGTTGGGTGAGTTAAGTGGTGTAGTTTTATTATATATTATGAGTTCAGCATCTTAGTCCCCATGTCATAAGATAAAGACATTAAAATTTAACATTGACATCATTCTTGGACAATAAAAACCCTTGGAGTTGGTCTAAGGTAGCCTTTTTCAGTTCCTTCTGTTAATCTTATGAAAAGTTAAGTTAGATCACAAAAGAGGATAGTCAAGTGTATACGATGTATACAGGGCTTCCAATATAGAACAAAAATACTTATACATAATTTTACACAGCTTCGAACATAGTATACACAGATATATATTTAAACCACTGTATTGATGGTGTGTATGATAATGTGTATAAAAGACATGATATCAGACTTTCCTGAATGACTGCCTGCTAATATAATTTTTCCTTGTTTTTCATATTTCTGAATGTAGGCAGTTCCAAAGATATTAAAAAAAAAAAACCTATTCTCACTTTTAGTAACTTTTTGGAGGTGAAAATCTTGCTAGCTACTTTTGTTTGTAAAATATCTGAGCAGTTTATGGGATCCCAGAGCTCTTATATCCAGCTTACCTCTTTTTGTCTTGTATCCTTGTAGTTTAGAGAAACGAGAAAGAGGTGATTATAAAGATGCTGTGAATAACAAAGCTAAACAAAGATTCTAGTTTCATTACTTGCTTCGTTCTTTTTGGGATGAATAACGTGATTTTCTTGTCATGTGGATATCTTTTCATCACCCAAACACGAGCTAAGGAAAGTTTACTAGTACATATCCATAGATACAGACTATGAGGGTAAACCCTTTGAGAGGGACAATATAATAAATAGGTTTTATAGTTCTGTTAACGAAAAAGCATTGGAAAGGATTTGCCAAAGAGCTAAATCTAGATGACTTGCATCAATATTTGATTAGGTACATTAGCTGCTCTAACTCTCAAATGATCAGAATAAACATGATTATATCTCAAAAACATAGTATTAAGGCATTGTTGGGTGTTTGAGTGTGTGTGTGCAGGGTTTCATTACCTACAGAATAATGAAGTGTTTCTTCCTGTCTAAAAAAAAGCCATCAGAGCTTCGGCTGATGTGCTACATCAGAAATAGCTTTAGAATTCCAAGTTTGAATTAGGCTTGGTGTTCAATCTCAGTGTATGAATTATAGATTACAGATAGCAAATGACTATTGAGATTTTTGGTTCAAGAAAAATCAAAGAAGAGCAAAATTAGAAATAATTTGAAATTTGAAATCTGTCTTTAAAAAGTTGATGGATTAGCAATTATATGCCACATAATTACACCGTCTGTAGAGAAGTTGAACTTAACATGAATAGGAAAACAAATAAAATATTATGTGCCTGAAAGACTCAGAAGCACACATTTGTGATGCCAAAAAAAAAAAAAAAAAAAAGGAAAGAAAAGAAGAAGGATTTCATTTGTCTTCTTCGCTTGTATATGCCATTTGGACATTTAAGTTGTTCATTTTCTTTTTGTATTAAAAGCCAAATTTCCTTCATAACCAAAGTGTTATTAAACTAGATTCAGTCTTCTCTGATTGGTACATGGTGACATAACAGTGACAAGATTAATTGAGTACTAAGGTTTGGTGTTCAAGAACTCTCAGTAAATCTGAAATATGCTCACTGAGTTCAAGAACATCTGCCTATTTTATAATAGACTAGTCTTTGGCCTAATTAGTACTTCTTAGTAATAATTACGTATTAAAGAAGTCATTAGCAACTTCTATAATAAAGTACATATAGACAAGTCATCATATGTTTTAGATGTAGAAATGTGATATCATTTATGTGTGTCTTTGTATATACCCATGTCTACTAGCTCAGCCTTAGAAATAGAATGAGCATTTCCATCCATGTACACACAAAGACACAAAGTCATGTTGTACTTATAAAAGGTCATACAAATTCTAAGTTATGTCACTAAGCGTTCATGGCTGCTAACTTTTGTTTAATTCTGCATTTAACATAATTGTCAAGCACCATCACAAGCTTGGTACAGCTGAGGAAACATTTAGCAACTGAGTGATTTGTAATGAACTGTGGTACAAGTTTTCTTAGTTAGCTTAAGAGCAGCACTAGGTCTTCATCAGGGAAAGAGTGAATAAAAAGATGTATGTTCAAATCACATGTTTTAAACATTCTTGCTAAGTGCTAGTTTGCTCTTTGGTGTTTAGCCTGAAATTTAAAGCACTAAGGATTAAAAGGATTACAACATAATCTTAAATAATCCTAAATGTCATTTACAGAGAGATAGTTGTAATAACTAAATAAAACCATGTTAAGGGATGGCAGTATTGTCAGGAAGCTTCCCTAACGTACACAGTGCTTTGTCACCTTCTTCTCGCTCCTCACGGGTATAGCTGCATGTACAAAGATTTTTAATGGAAAGTTCAATGAGTAAATAGCTGCAAGGTACCTTAAAACAATAAGTAATTTTTTAAACCATTAATATCTTCTTGTTTCAAAATCCAAAGTGAAGAAAATTTTTCACTGAGGCTTCCTTCCTTCCTTTGACCATAAGGCTGTCTCTGATTTAAATATTTTTGAAAGTCAAGGGAAGGAGTTCATGGCACGGATATCAAATAGGTAGATGTGCTATCTCTAAGACTTTGACCACCTCCAAGGAGCTACCTCCTTATTAAATATATGATGGTCCCAAGCACTGTAATTAATTCCAAGCTGTTTAGTTTAGCATATACATATTCTTTACTCTTATCACATAAATTAGGTTTGTCTCCTCAAAGAAAATACAAAGAAAGAGACTATATGACATACTGCTTTATATTTATTAAACCAGAGGACTGGACTCCTTTCCACTGTTTCAGTGGTTATTGCTAACGCTAGATTCACATTCTTTTAGTTGTTAGAAAAAGAATTCCCTGTCAAAAATTTTTAAGAAACACTGTCCACAATATAGGCTCTGTACTCCAAGATGATTTCCAGAGTGCAGACTCTATTCTCTTTTGTAAACAGGGGCAAAGAATAAGAAACATATTATTCGTTTTCTTGGTCCTTTTCATTATGACATGCATGACAGTAGATGATTATTTATTCAAAATAATGAAATCATTTATCCTCTAAACTTTTACTGTTTTTCACAGCCAGGCATTGACTAGGCCTTAGTTTTCTGAATTTCTTTTAAAATAAAACTTAAAAGAAAATTGTTACTCATGAACATGCAGCAGACTCATTTATAGATTACGTACTTTAAATGAGATAATTCTACTATTAATGAGTTATGGCTGATTAGAACTATATCAATTGCCTGCTTGAAAGGCAGAAAAAAAATTCAGTGACTCAACAAGATGAAAGTCTACTTTCTCTCCCCCCCCCTCCCCCACCAATTTATAACCTCAACAAAAATCAGGGCTGAATTTTCTGGCTTTTTTTTAATATGTAAATATATCTCAGGGGAACAGATTCTGTCCCTAAAAAGTAGAGTAAATCTCAGAATAAATTTATCATTACTTGTATTACTTTTCTGACTTTGGTTGGGGTCTTCTGGCTACAATGTACATTAAACATATTCATGTAATATTTTCCATGGATATGCTTTACATTTAAACATAATTTGATTGCTCTTCCTGATCTGAATATGTCTTAGCTTAAAATGTTTAAGTACTACTTAACTTTATTAATGTAAAGATAATTTAATAATATCTTGGAAAATGTCATTTTAAGCCAAAAGGAAAACTACTGGTATTTTGCTTTTATCCATTTCCTTCTGTTTAAAGTGGTGGTTTAAAATAAATCTGAGCTCTTACCAATTTTCTCTTTCATTTTTCAATGCTTATAGTTAGACTAAATGCAAAAGGATGATTCTTCTACATTCATATATGCATTAGATTTCAAGTAAAGCTGGTTTCACTTTAGAGAATTACTCACAGTATCTTAAAAGGGATGGCATTAAAAATAAACCAGAGTAAGAGCAGCATTAGTGTCTAATACAGTTGTTTCTTTGCTTTCTAGCTTGTCCCCAATCATTTTATCTACCTATTAGATATTCATCCATCATTCAGAAGGTGCAGCTGAGAGAGCATGAGAGTCTGGGGATGTGTGTTCCAGTTTCGGCTATGTCAGTTGTAACTATGTAAAACCCAGGGCAGCCTCATTCTCCAATTTACAGTTTTCCACACCAAGGCAATAAGAGAGAACAACCCTTTCCTCACCTGACTCCCATTTGTGTTGATATTAAAATGAGGCAGTCTGTAGGGTACATGGGTGGCGCAGTCAGTTAAGCATCTGACTTCAGTTCAGGTCATGATCACACGGTGTGTGGGTTCAAGCCCCACACTGGGCTCTGCACTGACAACTCAGAGCCTGGAACCTGCTTCAGATTCTGTGTCTTCCTCTCTCCCTGCCCCTCCCCTGTGGTTTCTCTCTGTCTCTGTCTTTCTCAAAAATAAACAGTAAAAAAAAAAAAAAATGAGGCAATCTGTATTTGAAAGGAATTCCAAAAGACCGATTTTAATATAAATACAACTTGGTATTACTATTCATCTATTAACCAAGTCATCTCACAAAGCTTTGAGGGAAATTCCTGATGTGGATTTTGGAAGAATCTGGATAGGAGAGACCAATATCTGTAAAATACAATTCAGGATCTGAGTTCCTCTTCTACTCTCCGTACTGCCTTGTGAACTTAACCAGAAGACTAAGATTTAATCCTCTGGGTGAAAATCTGTTTATTTATTTTGTAGCTAAGGATATGTGCCCTCAAACCTTATGGAAATCATTTTGAATATCCTATTCTTATAAATAGTATAATTAATGTAATATCTAATCAACATTAGTTAATTAATTAATGTCTATCCCAATAAATGCTTTAAGAAGAGCATTGTGCATTGAAAAGTTCTACCAAGCCATTGACAGCAACTTGCAGAAGGGAACTTGGGGTCCAGCGCAGTAAGTGTGCCCAGAAATGAAAGAGAGGCAATGGTAACTCGCTTTATTCCCCTATTGAGATATTAGGACGATACTTATTTTCTTATTGAAGGGAAAGACATGTGATTATTTTAGTGATTTTGCCTTCATTTTTGCCAGTGGGATTGCACAGAAGTATTTTGATGAATGGAGTGATATAATTTTATAATTGAGGCTTTGATTTAGAAATATTAATGTCGGGGTGTATGAGATTTATGGCAAAGGAAAGAGCCTTGGGGCAGGATATAAAATTGACTGTAAGAATCTAAGGTGAGACTTAAGAATATTTTGTGAGCCTGACTAATAAAAGGAGAAACAGAAATGGGTTGAAGAATACACCCTTCATAAAGTACATGCCTCTTTGTTCAGGCTTTGTGACTTGGGGACCACTGTCCTTTTGAAGGTTCCATTTTTGAGGACTAAAACTTCCTAAAATAAAGTCTCAAGTATAGAATTAAGATACTGATAAATTGAATCTATTATTAGAGGAAACATTAGCAAGTATATGTTGTCTGATGACTCCATGAAGCTTCCTGGTCTATGGGGGTATGTACTTTATTGCACAGCATCTTTATTCCACTCACTTCTTTTTAAAAAGAATTTTTTGTTTTATTTATTTTTGAGACAGAGAGAGACAGAGCATGAGTGGGGGAGGGGCAGAGAGAGAGGGAGACACAGACTCTGAAACAGGCTCCAGGCTCTGAGCTGTCAGCACAGAACCCGATGCAGGGCATGAACCCACAAACCCTGTGATCATGACCTGAGCCAAATTCAGACGCTTAACCAGCTGAGCTACCCAGGTGCCCCTATTCCATTCTCTTCTAAAGGGCATAATGTGATCTTATAGTCATTTCTTTTTGAACTACTGTCAGAGCAGAATGCAACAGGATGACAGTAAAGATTGACAACATCCGTATCAATAGACGTTAGTACCAAATTAGCCAAGGGAACCAAGATTTTGAGATTCCAAAGTAAAATAAATAAAAATTTAAATAAAAAACGGAAAATGTCAACTTGGTTTCTTATGCTTCTGACATTTTAGTGGAAGAACGGATGCATGGGACCTAATGAGCTTAGATCACTGGTTAGCTCACTTCACTTCTGGAGCTGGCTCTGTTTGCTCAAAGATCAGAACTGTACATTTGGAACAAATTCTGGATTTTAATTGGACACCAGGTTCACTTAAACATGCTGTTCTTCATTTAGTGACATGATGTAAATTCCCTCCTTTCATGGAACATACTCTGTTCCTTGATGTTTTGATAGGATCAGTATGATGGTCACTATGCAATGCATAGGCTGCCAGTGCAGTTCCCTACGTTCACAGAACCAGAGTGAGGCTAGCTGAGCTGCATAGGACTGAACCCGGGATTTGAAGCCATACATACACACCTAGGCAAAAGCAGCCACAGCCAGGAATTTCATGAGATCGAAGCAGAATGACCAAGTGTTGTGGTTTTTCCATTTGTGACTTTCATCTTGTAAGGTCCAGAAGATATTACATGCATACTGGCAAGATAGCATTCCAACCGCTGGCTCTCTTTTTCATATATGTTTCAAAACTCTTATTTTATGTTTTTAAAAGAAGCAGCCATGTTTATTTCATGCTGAGTATGATTTTTTTTAATAGCAAACAGCCTTCTTCCAGAAAAAGGAACGATTTAATCCCTAAAGCTGGTACATAATAGATGGGGCCAGTAAATGGTATCACATTTTACAGCTTGTCCATAAGGATGACACAGGGTAAAATAAAATTGAGTGCTTTTGGATAGCATAGGATCACTGGCAGATAAATAGCCAATGCCATTCAGTTTTTAGAAACATAAGGTAATGAGGCTGGATCTGAAGGCAAGAGGAAAAATGTATATATTCACAGTGTTTATATGCCATAGCCACCGAGCAGAAGAAAAATCTGGGCCCTGGGAAGCAAACCTCTCAAACCTCAGAACAACGTTAAAGGGAGTGTAAGAAAATAACAAAGCAAGCATCCATAAACAAAGGTTTGAAATGAACACGAGGGGGGAAAACCCCCCAAAAACTAAGTTTAAGATGAAAGGAAAATGCCAGCACTCATACAGAATTGGAGAGGCCACTTGCAGAATCTATGCATAGAATCTCTCAATATATGAGTTAAATGTGTTACTAAAAATTTGGTGGAAAATAAATATTCAAAAGCAAAAATATAAAGCACTGCAGAAGAGTGAAAGATTCTTGGTATTTGAAGGAGAGAGGAGGCTGCTCTAAATTTTATCTTAACAAAACAGGATGTTGAGAGATGACCTAAGTGAAAGAATGAAATAAAATGCCTGGTGTTGGTGAGAAATCAAGAAGGAAGCTGTTTGAACTGTTTTCAGATAACAGATCAGATAATGACCAAGAAAGGAACATTCACATTGAGGGGTTAGATTATTTCTGTTTTAAAAGAGCGCTATTAGATTCTTGGCTTGAGTCCCACCCATTGGCCTAACATTTTATTTCCAGCACTGGGGAAATTCTACCAGTTTGACTTCCTTGGTGAACATGTGCAAATTCAAAACTTAAGTGGCAAAATTAACAAATTGTTGCCACTGCTGCCAAAGGGAAGGAAATGCTGATGTGGGGGGTTGCCCTGGACCTCGATAGTTTCTGTGTTTCCTTTTTAAACTTGAATTTAAGCAACGCTTCATTTTGCAAAATTCAAACACCCATGATCAAGTAGAAGACAGCTTCTGATATTTGAGAACTGTGGTAGATTTGAAATCAATTCGTAGAAAGTGAGGTTATGAACACACTCCTTTGATGTGTAGGAGGTACCAGTGAGGGTGGCAGGAAATTATGTGAAACCTTCTCTTTTGACAGCTACACTGGAACATTTACAACCACAGATGTTATTTGTCCATCAGGAAGGAAAATATTTGTTTCAAGCCACAGGCATTTTCTACCACAATATCAAAATGAAATTCAACAGCACTTTAATGTTTCATGTGTAAGAAAATAAATATTTGGGGGGGGGCGCAAATACTAGAAAGCAAATAGACCCCAGAAAACATAACCAGTGACATGAAAAACAATGGCTGGCTTCATTATGAACAAATCTGTCCTTTCACTAAAGTAAGGATTGTTCTATTATTAACATAGGAAATCTTAGATGGACTG
Organism: Proteles cristata cristata; assembly: GCA_017311185.1. Classification (NCBI taxonomy): domain Eukaryota; kingdom Metazoa; phylum Chordata; class Mammalia; order Carnivora; family Hyaenidae; genus Proteles; species Proteles cristata. Next base: position 263,994 of record JAESUZ010000705.1, read on the forward strand.
CGCATAATGCTGCATTATTCATAAAAGCATTGCTGCCATCTGGTGGCTAGCTGGCGTTTCAGCACTGACTTTGCTGGCTTGATTTTGGCTGGGTGCTTTGGCAAGGCATTCAAAGGAGGGCTTTCTTTATGGGGTAAAATATAAACACAAAATCCCCTGGCCCTACATGTCACTCATCTGATGGCAGTCCTTCTTCTTTGTCTTGTCAGAGAATAAAGGATTCAGGGGTTGGTAACAACACACTTGTATATCTTTTGTTCTGAACAGGAAAGTATATTAGTATATAGTTTAAGGAATTTACTCTTCGCCATTATTGACTGATTAATTTTATATACACTCATTTCTGTTAGCAAATAAATATGTAGTCCAATATTAGGAAGATTTATTGAATCTAAAGATACATTGCATTTCTTAGGTAAGAGTACACCTGAGAAACTATAAATTCCTTATCAGGATCCCAGCATGATTTTTTTTTTTTTGTTACCATTCACTGAGCTTGATTTTGGAAATAACATAATTTGTAATGTTAAAAGAGAAAAATGTATAGGACTTCATAAATCTCAAGCTTTCTTCCTAGTCATTCATTTGTTATATTAAAGAAGTCTGCTTAATAGTTAATGACAAGATTCTTATGAATTCAGCTTTATTCATGGATTTATAAATTGAATGACAAATATTATTCAGCTAATGTATAGATTTTATTTAAAATAAAATAGTTAAAATGTAATTTAAGAAATTGTGATGATTCTCAAGCATCAGTGCATGAACACATTGTTAATCAGAAGCAAGAATTTTATTTTTGCAATTTTGGTATATATTTTACATTTCTAATAACTGTAGAATGTCTCCTTATACATAGTGAAAATCCTTATCCCTAAAGTGGATATTCATACAGATCACAAGTCTTTGAAGGGTGTAGGAGATAATGAGTTAAAATTGCCCCAAGAGGAAAGTTGAAGTTTAATCCTGGGATTAAAACTCAGGGATGATATTTAATAGTTAATATTCAGTTTCTAGTGGATATTTGCCTGTATCATTAAGCCCTTTATAATTTAGTAAAAGTCAGATAACAAAGAGCCATTGCACTAAATTTAGAGAGAATTATAATAATGAATGAATATTACCCCGTGCAAGAAAACTTGTAAATGCCTATTTTTAACATTAGACTGTGAGTTTTATTTTTTCTCGGTTAAGATTTTCACTGTGAATGCATACTTGGTATTACCCTTGTTACTAGCTTCTTTTGCCACTTCAAATGTTTCCTTCCTCACAACATTTCGTTTGACTCACGGAAGATCATTGCTCATCTTTCCTGGGAAGATTGCTCAATTCCTCACCCTTACTCTGTCTTTATTCAGAAAAGGGATGTAAAAAAGACAACAACAACAATAACACCTTACAAAGAAACTAAAATCAATAATGATTGTGTCCCTGTCTCTTTCATCTATCAGTAAAAAATTTCAATTTTAATTTTTGTTAATGTTTATTTATTTTTGAGAGAGAGAGAGAGGAGCTAGAGCATGAGCATGGGAGGGGTGGAGAGAGGGGGAGACGCAGAATCTGAAGCAGGCTCCAGGCTCTGAGCCCTCAGCACAGAGTCTGACACGGGGCTGGAACTCACAAACTGTGAGATCATGACCTGAGCCAAAGTCAGATGCCCAACTGATTGAGCCACCCAGGTGCCCCATCAGTGTAAAATTTCAAATAATTTATTCTCCTAATGGACATGGATACAACCCTGTGGTGGTTTCTGATGGCCCCACACTAGAGATAGTAGCTTTGGTCAGGATGTCGCCAGTTGTACTCATAAATTGCTAATGTTTGTTTCAATAACTTTTGCTTTCTGGCACCTTTTACAGGTACTTAACACTAAATTTGCCTTTAGTTAGGAGGATCATTCATATACCGTAATGAATGATGTTACCTTAAATCCTTTAGTACGTAATTGCTAAATGTTATATTTTATAGCTGGGCATTTGATGGTGTATTTGTTTATGCTAAATTTTATGACAGTGACAGCTCTGTCTCAGTGGAGGATGATCTTTTCCTTTCAGAGGAAGCTAGTTTTGAAGTCTCCTTAGGCAAATAGTTTTGCCATATATGCCATCAGGGCAGACTGGGTTCCCCCATCAAAGCAAAGTTTGAAACTAGGAATTGTGCAATTAGTCTATTTAGAGAGTAATCCCAGAAAGTAAGAATTTAGTCTAGTAAGAGTGAAACGAAGAAGGAAGAAAAGACAATACAGTACCATTACTGAGTTGATCACTGAGTGGCCAGGATGCTTGTCCGTATTTTCTACCCAAGGATTGACAGGACAAAGCATCTGTCCATCAGCTTCTCACCTCTTTGGTTATGACTGCGGCTAGGATAGTATACTGTCTTTAAGTCTTCTTGACTTTTAGGCTGCGCATGTATGGGTGTTCCCAGAAGGCTCCCAGTGCAAGAGAAGTAGTGATGCTTCAGAAAAGATGCAGTCAGTACATAGGGATTTGGGCCCCACAGAACTGTTTACACGAGCTGTGGCTGGAGTCACAGTAACGGCAAAAGAATATAAGGCAGGACCCAAGAAGTATCTCATACAATCCTCCTTGCAATACTCAGAATGACTTGTACCACACATTAAGTCTAATCCATTGTTGAGTCTTCAAGATGGTGGTTGGGCTCCATCACGACAAGAAAGGTGCTAACAAAAGTTTTAGTGGATTAAGTTATACTCTTCCACTGTACCAGTGTCTGAGACCGTATTTAATATTCATTCATCCACCTTCTCTGCCACTCATTCTAGACTTTTCTATCAGTCAGGCCTTTAACTTGTCTGTTGTGTTTGCCTCATGTGGTAAATAAGACCTTCATACCTGACAGACCTGAATCCTTAATTTTTTGACATTGCCAGGCTCTGTTCACTGAATTTGAAAGTTCACTGCTCCCATGAGGCATGGAAACACCTAGAGACAAATCAGTGAATCTCCTGAGTTCCTGAATCATTTCTTCTGACCCCGTTGTGCAGAAGCTACCTGACCTCATTTTAATTAGAGCAAATTATCCTTGAATGTAGTAGCTATTTGTTCACCTGCTGGCCAACATCTTTAGTATCCATAGTTATCAAGCAGTGGCCATAGCTTTAAATTCGGTGACACCATTTCTAATCGCTATTAGAAGCAAATCTATTTCCCATTCCAAGAACAAGAATTTTTAATCCAGCAAAGTTGAAAAACTTAGAAGCATAGATATTACAAGTCGGTTATCAACAGAAGCAATTCCTCCTTCTATCTCTGGGTCCTTGGATCCATATATTCTAGTTTTGGGGACACTAACATGTTTCAGATATTGATTCACATACATACTGCACTTGGAATATAGCACCCCAATCAAACAGGGTCTTTTCTCCAAGCTACTATTGTAATTGGGGTCATTCCATTATGCTATTAGGTTGACTATTTCTATTAATGTGTTATTTACTAAGAACATTGGATCCCAGGATCACGTTCCACCTTGTACTTCCTTCACTTCCTTGGTTGAGACAATGTTGTGAAAGATCTTCAGGTATCAACAGGTATAACTGCTGCAAAATTGGGATTTCTTAAAACTATGAGATGAGGGCAGACAGAGGCCAATATCAATTCCAGTGAGAATGAATCACTGTTCCCCTAAGGATGGAAAGTGTCTGTTATAGTCAGATTATAGGCACCTGGCTGGTCTCCTTGAAGGGCTCAGTGCCTGCCTCTGGTGCAAGAAGACTGAGCAACCAGCAGCAGCTGGGAGTTATATCAGTCTCGGTGAGAGGGAGGTATTCTGTTGGGTGCATGCATAGTCTCCATCCTGCCACCAAGCCACTCCATTTATCAGCCTACTTTGCAAGTTCTGAGTGGCTAAAGACAGAGGTGAGAGAACTTTGATTAAATAATCTGGTACACTGCCTTACTCTCTGGTAAACATTAAAATGTTATGATGAAACACAAACATTTGCAAGCTCTTTGCTCACTCCCATGAATCTGATGACATTTGCCAGACTTTGTCGTCTTCAGTCTTCTAGGCTATCTCCGTCTAGGCCTCTAACTGACCAGCAAAACCATTCTCTACTTTCTCTTTCTAGGAATCAGTCTACATCCTTACCTCAGGCTACTCTACTCTCTACAACCAAAGTTTATTTCTTCTATCTCTTCCTGAGGATTTATCTGCCATTCTACAATCTATTTTATGGTGTTCATTAGCATATTAAGTTGAGCCATCCATGAATCAGACTCAGTTTTTAATCTTTCATTGGCTGGCTTTCAAGAACCATGAGGCCAGAGATGCAAGCTTCAGGAGAGGCCCTGGTGAAATCGTGGTCGATAACATGGGAGTTTCAGCCATGTGTTTATGTAACTTGCTTAGGCACTCTGGACCTGCTTGAACTGAATTTGGAATATACAGCATGTCCATCCATGGGTTTGTTGCCCCAAAGTACATTTCTGTGGATTTGGCAATACCCAGCTCATCATAGTCACTTGATGGACTGTGATAAGGTGCTCAGTCTGTATTCTGACCCAATAGTAGGCCAGGAACTACTTCTCAGTGGTGATGATTTGTTTACTACAGGAGGTAAAGCCTTCAGAACCAAGGAGTCTTTGCTGTGAGGCTCATATTTGACTCTGTCATAAACTCCACAACAACATTATACTCTAATCCCTCATTGGATTTTCTGTCATAAGGACCTGCGTCAAAGAGCTCGCATCATTGCCTGGACTGGCTGAAGGCACTGATAAGTTATGGATAACCACCCTGCTATATGAAAGGTATCCAGAAATATGCCTGCTGCCCAGTACTGACTTACCTGTGAATGTGGATCCAGGACCTGTGGGCTGTATTACTATACAGGAATATCCAAGTGCAACCCAGATTCCTGATGATAAGCAAAGAAATACTTGTTTTAAGCCACTAAATTTTGGATTAGTTTGTTACAGAGCAACAGCTAATTGTTACAAGAAATATATCTACAAATAGAATTCAATAGCTTGATTTTTATGAAAAATGATGATGTATTTGAAAGTAAATTTCAACCTGTATACAAGGCCTTTTAAAAGGTTATGGAACCACAGTTCATGGTGTCAGTTTCTAATAATCAATTACCAACCAATGGCTCCTTGCAGGGCTGTAGAGCAAATGAAGGTAGTGGCATTTCATCTGGTCATGTGCCTTTTCTATTACACAGTTTGTTTATAGAAATGGATGCCTAACAAAGTTAACTTCCAGGAAAGATGCCAGGTTACACAGAACCATACCAGAGTCTTAGAATCACTTTGGGCTTCCACCCAAAGTTTTTGCAACATTAGGTGGAGGCAACATAATTTGGCTTGAAAAGTTACAAGGGAAAAAATGACAGCAAATGCTCATGGAACAGCATGTTCAGGGTCTTTAAGATAGTATCTTTCTTGGCTTCTTAAAAATCAGAGATTTTGTATGCCTATGCAATTTTTTAACATAGCCTGGACCACCAGGACCCAGGGCTGTCACAGGTCATTGTTAGATCAGAAACTATAGAGGTTCTAACCCAAAAATTGAGCTGTAAGACATAAGAGCAGAGAGAGCTACAGTTGGGACATCTAAATATAGCCAAAAAGTTTTGGCACTTCAAGACTTTCTGCGAGAAAGAAAAGAAATTTGATTTCTGTGCTGCTGAGGGAAAGTTCACAAATGACCTAAGAAAACTAGACTTGTCTATTTTCGCTGCAAATGATATTTTTTTATTTGTTCATAAAAGTTGAAAATGGCCCTCCATGTTAAAAACCATTAGTTAAGAAAAACATGAAGACCACATTGCTTTGGATTTCAGAATCAAATTTCCTACTAATTTCTTTAATCTTGAAAAATGTCCACACAGAAAGTGCTGTTATTATTTCTGAGAACTTTCAGAAGATATTTATTTGCACAAGGTAAATGTGCAATTCTCATACCTGCTTCCATCAGTATAATTTTTAGCTTTTTTCTTCCTAAAATATGTTAATAAGAGAGTTTAATTCATTGATTTATTTCTGGAGCTTTTTGTCTAACATAATGAAACCCAAAGATAAGCATAGTGTATACTCCTATTAAAGCCGCATGATACTATGACTATTCTGTCTGGGATTAAAATTTTACTTGAATTACTTAATTAAGTTAAAATTTAAAATTTCAACAGAGTTTATTGTTTCTAAATCTGTATTAAGTTAACTTCAGGAACAGAAACTGATGAAAAACAGGAGATAAAATTATTCAGTTACATCAAAGCCTAGGTTTTAAATGGTACTTTTCTCATAGTTATTTTAGAAGTTGTGTGTTAAGTTATTATTTTTTTCACAGTATTGAGTAGAACTCCAGAATCTTAGAAAAAAAGTCAGTTTTCAAAAATGTCTAATTTATGTTTAAGAAATTGAATAACACTAAACTATTTCCCATTTATTCCTATTATGGCCCTTGTTTCACAGTTTGTTTTATTTTGTTTTGTTTTTTTTTTTTCACAGTTTATTTTAAATCCATTTTCCCACCCCATATAAAATGCCATTTTGATAAGACATGTTACTTTATCTTCTAAAGCCAAACAAATTTTTTTTTCCTGTGTAATACAAATCAAATCAAGAAAATGTCTTTGATTGGAGAAAGTAGCTGAGGTATTTTTCAAATGCAAGATCTAAGAAAGGAAGTAATACTTGGATTATGTAGAGTACTTACTTGCTAATAGAGAATTCTACTAACTTTTCTGAAACACAAAACAGGGCAAACTAAAAGTAGTTATGGTTGCCTTTGTAAAGAATCTGATTGCTTTGACAAAGGACGTGGTTTGGAGATGATATACATCTATGATTCCTAATTCATGTTTATTACTTATTTTGTTCACTTAGTGTATGAATTTGTTAAATTTATTTATTAAAAGGGAAATATTTCTGAGACAGTAATAATTGTCTGCTTCAACGAATCCAATCTGAAACAGAAGCAGAGAAATATTAGGGGACCATTTACATTATTTTACATAGGGTTTCTATGGTATGGACAAAATCCTTATACTTAATTTTTTTTCATAAAGTTTGCTCAGCATTCATTCATATTTCCAAACAAATAAATGAGATATAATAATGTAATGAGAATTTCAACAAAATAATACAAGAACCAAATGTCATCAGGGTTTTGATTGACATAATTTAACTGATGTTTCCTCTATCAGCCAAGATGGGATAAGTCACTGTTTAGGCACAAGCTTCTGTTGTTCAGCCCTACGCTGTCTTCACTCTGAGTTCCATGTTGATAGTAGAGCCTCTCTCTGAAATAGATAGGACAGTCTACATGCTAGCCTTTAAATCTCCCCCCAAGCATATATCATTACTGTCTTCACTTCGTGGGACTAAAGGAGTCAGAGAGTCAATACAGCACAGATGTAGAACCTTCTCATGCACAGGGCTGCTGCAGGGAGATGCCTGGGCAGACAAGGAAACTAGTAATAGATCCTACACAATCTCTGCACAGCTAGATAGTCAAGTCACCTGAGAAAACCTGCTCAATCTAAATCAAAGCTGGTTGTTGTTATATAAACAGAGTAAAATTCCATCAAGCCATTCCAGAGATAAAAGCACATGTGTCATAATTTATTGTGTACTTGTCATTGGTGGTAACATAATGACTCATGTAAAAGAACCATTCAGCTCTTCTAATAACCACTGTTGAGTGTGAAACTAGAGTTCAAGTGACTCCATAACATTTGTCAAACTGCATACCAGTTTATATCTATTTTTAATTAGTTCAAAAATGTTGAGAACTTTGAAATTTTCCGTCAATAATTATTTAATCCCAAACCTATGCCCGAGTTATGAGAACTATAAGTCAAAGTTCAGGGTGAAATGCTTTCTGAGGATGACAAAATGAAGTGAGAGTTAGACAATATTTGCATTCGGTAACTGAACTATGAATAGGTTTATTCCTTTCTACAATGGTAAGTGAATATGTCTTACATCATCAAATAAGTGTGTGTTCTAGTCATAGAAATTTATATACCATGTCTTAAGATATAAAGTACGCACAATATAAAGATATTGTGCCTGATACCGTGCGCTGTCAGGAAACACTCTGCTGTGAGAATATACTGTAGAGTGCTTTTGTTGAAATAACAGTTATTTTCTGGGATACACATACTTGGCATAGGAAAATATGATTGTTTTTCTACCAAGTTTTATGAATGATATCCTTTTGGGGTATATACTACAGAGATAATATTGGATCGGATGGAAGAAGAAATGAGGGATGTTAATATAAATTGTTCAATAGCAGAAAGAACACATAGGAAAAAAGTCATCTATATTTTTAGAATGAAGCATAAACCTCATTTTTAATACTCTGGATTTGTTACAACAAGTAAAAACTACTTTAATTTTAGCAAAAGTACCAACTAATGTCAGTGAAAAATGATTGCAATTCAACTCTATGTATGTAGCCATCCTGGCAAAGTAATTTTACAGGGTGTAGTTTTTTTTTTTCTTTGAAAGCATCAGTTTTAAGTCCTATTTTTCTAATGTAAAGCATATTGGTATAAAGCAAACAAACACAAAGCCCCTCAAACAAAAGTCCCAGTAAACCAAGTTGCAATTAGCTGCCACTCCTGGGAAATATTCTAGTATATGTTGCTGGCACTTGAAAAATTTACACCTTCAGAGGAAAGGCAGAAAAATTCTGTCAAACAATTAAACTGATTGGAATTCCCAAGAATGTAAAAAAAAAAACCAAATACACAAAATGAGTCCTATGTTAGAAAAGAATGGCAAATTGTTGTGTATACGGCTGTGAATTGGAACAGAAAAAGTAAAATAGTCTTTGCATCTTGTACAAAGCAGTATTTTTTTCTTTAAAACAAATGTAATACAAGTCAGTAAAACTTGTAGTGCTGATATATACTTGTATATATGTGTGTGTATATATATGTGTGTGTATACTCATACATATATATGTATATATGCATATATATATCACAATCTAGATTTGAAATGTGATTAATTAAGTGACCTTTATATTAGCAATAGAATGGAACACTTGGTTTTAATATTTTTAGATGAGTGAGATGGTTGTTAAATCCACATGAATGTACATTTGACTACCAAGATGGTTAGGTAAAATGTAGATATGTTATCATCAAGCAGTGTAGAAGATACCAAGAAGAGAAGAAATATTTGAATTAAAAGTGAAGTAGAGGGTTGCCTGTGTGGCTCAGTGGGTTCAGTGTCAGAGTCTTGGTTTTGGCTGAGGTCATGATCTCCCTCTTTGTGAGTTCTAACCCTACATGAAGCTCTATGCTGACAGCGTGGAGCCTGCTTGGGATTCTCTGTCTCTCTGTCTCTCTCTGCCCCTCCCCTGCACTCTCTCTCTTTCTCTCTCTTTCAAAAAATACAAAAACATTTAAAATTAAAAGAGTGAAATAGAAAAAATTGGCATTTAAAGGCTAAATTAGAACCACCTCTGATATCAGTTGAGAGAAAATTTCTCCAGTGCAGTGAAAAGGGATGGCCCTGCTGTGTGATGTCTTTCCAAAGTAAATATATTTCAAAGAGTTGTTAAAAAGTGTTTAGAACATCTTAGACTCTTAAGGAAAAAAATGAGCTTTCTTGTTTAGTTATCTTCTTGTATGTCAAAAAGAAAAGCATGAATGAATCATTACTACTTTGAAAGGATCAGGATTTAGTAGATGTATAACATCCCATAGAGTTAATAAACATATTATTCTTTTTTACAGACATTATAAACACATTAAAGTACTACTTCTCAAACTTTTCCATGAATATGTCTCTAAAGAGAGAATAAAAATCTCTGAAAACCAGACAGGAGAGATAAAGATATAGATTTAGGGATCTTTGGGATATAGATGGTATTTAGCACAGGAAGTTGAACCTTTACCATCAAAGCTGTCATTGTTACCACACATAAGAGAAGTGAGGCTCACTGCAAGTCATGATCCTTACAATCCACTTGCTCATCCAGTTCTTGAATTTCACTGTCACTGTGAGTTTGTTCTAATTTGTGAGAGTTCCTTCACTGCTGATGGGTGAGCTTCTTGAACTTTGAATTAGTATCTGCCCCTTCATTACTATAAGGTGAAGTATGAATTCCCATTCACTCAGAGTGTGACCATTTTCCTATGAAGGTAAATAATGAAATAACCCAGGGATCAAAAACTCTGATTTGGTTCAGTATACCCTTCCAGTTGAAATAAGTGTTCCAAGTCATTTCCTGTAAATTATAACTTTGGTTTAAAGATTGTTTTTTCATCAAGAAATTTAGAAAATATTTATCATTAGTACTACTTCATTGATCACATTGAGAAAATCAAAATGAAAATAATTCTCGGTGAATGACATAGTGGTTGGGAGTATGTATGGAGTACGGGCTAACCGTCCTACAGATCTGCCTGTTATAGTCATACAAAATTCACACAAACTTCATACAAAAGTCCCATCACATGCAAATGGTGACAATTAAAAAATTTTATTCATAACAAGGCATACACATTTTAATAATAATTCGTGAGCACTTCTGTAAGGAAATATTAATCTTTGTTACATATTCTTTACCAACTACAAACTTTATTTGATTTTCAGTTGGATCAAGATGTTACTACTTGGAAGTTTTCAACCTTGTGTGGACATTTCTGTTTCTCTTTGGATATGATTTTCTTTACATTTACGCTTTAAAGTAAAATCTTTACCTACCCTGAGATCATTTGCTTTTCATCCTGTATTGCCTATTTTTCAAAGGATTTCAATATTTGTAAACACTTAGCTACTTGATCCATTGGTACTTTTTAAGTCAGTCATAATTTATCTTTGTGTGTAGAGTGAAGTGACCCGAGTAGTGAAACATGCAATAATGCCCTTTGGTGACTAATGTAAAATTATTTATGGTTTTGTGATGCTTACCTTTAGTCATGTATTAATTTATTTTATTAATAAGTGAATTCAGATATCAATTCAATTTCTTTGGCATTGCACCCAATATTACTATTTTCATTATTATAACTACATAATGTATTATAGTTACTGGAAGATTAAAGTCTCTCAGTTAACTTTTCTTTTTCAAAATTATCCTAATATTGCTCTATTGTCTTTAGGGTATTAGTACAGTATGAAAACAATCTGAATTTATTCTCTCTAAGTAACCTGTTTTACCTCCCTGTTTATATCTTTATTCTAGAAATTGTTATGAATATTATTTGTTTTTCCACAACTTTGCTAGTCAACATTCAAAATACTTTCATGACCCTTCATAAGTATGAGTTCAAAAAGGTTATTTTTTGTTAATTTTGTATGACTGGTCCTCACATCAAGTTGTGTTTTTCATCTTCAGCACAACTGCCTTTCTGTGAAATTGCCCCCTTCTCTTTTTTTCATATGTGTCATTTTTATCTCAAACTTCCCCCTTTATCTCATTCCTCTGTATTAAAAAATTGCAGTTCTTCTCATTGATGTCATCTCGTCGATGTATCATTGATAGAATTTTTTTTGCATGCCAGTTCTGCTCTTTTGTGCCTCTAATAAAGATTTTCATTCTGGTATCATGCTTAGAGTCTCCTTGCCTTGTTTTCTTATTGCAGGCAGCCATCTGAATGTCTCACTCTATACAAGCAGTCTTTAAAATATTTACGTTCCATTTCTGGCTGTATAAGTTTCAACTTTTGTCTTACTGAGAAGGTAACACAGGAACATTCTGTGGGTTATAGTTTCTATAATGATTTTTCCCACAGATAGTTTTCTCTGTATTTTTAAAGAATTTTTCCCTTCCTCCAGTTTGCAGACTCTCTTTATAGGACCCAGGTTTTTATATCTTATTGTTAAAATATTTTTACACTTTCAGTTCCACTTGAGTGCTGAGAAACTCACTCTCTCCCACCTTTGCGTGGAGGGAAAATCAATGTTGGTTATCTTCATCTATGTTCTAGCTAATCATAAGGAGATGGAATTACTTGTGAGAATTTCAAAAATAGTTTTTGGTTCTTCTTTTCCCTGAATGTGGGGACAAATCTATAATTCTCTAGAAGAATAAACCATTTTGTGGGTTCTTTTACTCTGCAGTCATTGTTGATTTTACTCATCACATAAAATCTCTCCTCTTTCTTTTGCTACATCTATTGTTGTGAGAGCTATTGTCTCCCTCAAAACTGATGGTGACAGGAGGAGGAGATGCGGTGGGAGAAGGATGTGAAAAGTTCTCGTGGCCCCAGGAAAACAGCTCCCTTGCAGTAGGCACAAGACCTTGTGATGCACATTGCGTGTCAAACTGTATTAGGGAAGAAGAATTGGCAAGGTTTTTCTTAACATCTACCCTTTTCCTTTCTGTATTATTCTGCCTAAAAGATGCAGCCATGTGGGGCACCATGGGTGGCTCAGTCTGTTGAGCCTCTGACTTTTGATTTCAGCTCAGGTCATGATCTCATGGTTCATGAGACTGAGCCCCACGTTGGGCTCTGCACTGGCAGCATTGAGCCTACTTGGGATTCTCCCTCTCCCTCTCCCTCTCCCCCTCTTTCCGGCTCATATGAGCATGCACTCTTTCTCTCCCTCAACATAAATAAATAAACTTTTGAAAGAAAGATACAGCCACTCATTCACTGCTAATCTCAACCCAGATCAACCATAAAGTATTTAGAAATAATTATTCGCAATTACTGAGAGATCACTGATTGGTATCCTTAATTTCCAATGATACTAAGACTTGTTCTCTCCTGTATTGTCATGAGTGTTTCAGTGGAAAAATATTAAATGAATATATATTTAGCTACCTGATCAATATAATGCTTCTAATAGGCTGCTTTTTTTAAAAAAAATTTTTTAATTTAGCCATATCAAATGGAATTTATTTGTTTTGGGCATTGTGATTTTGAAGTGTGACAATGTAAAGATGCCATTTGTTTTTATTTCGGGTGTTCAAAGACTTTTCCTTAATTTCGAGTTGGGTATCATTTCATTGTTCTTGTGAGTTATAATGAATTTTTCAATGTAAAGATGTTTAAAGAAATCATTTATACTGCTTTGTCTACACAATTACTATATTTCTCTTTGTAGAGTCAGTGTTATTTTAAAATGTTTCCACTTAAAATATTGGTCTGATGGTTTTGTCTTTAAGTTACTGGCTTCCAGAAATGAAAGTAGTTAGTTTGGGATACTTTTGTTTAGTAAAATAAATGATAAAATAGGTGAAAATAAGGCAAGAAATTCTAAATAGAATATACTACATACCTCTGTATAATTTGATGATGGCATTTGGTAGTATTTGATAATAACTAGTAACAAGTTTTGCCATAATTCTGATTCTTACTAAAAAATATATAAAGGAGCCACTTACTAAATAGATGAGATATATTATGTGTAATAGATGCATATCCTTAAGCAGTAAATTATATGACATTTAAAAAAATGAATATTTCAAAATGTAGGTTGATAATATTTTAGTTTTATAAATTATTTCTTCTCATCTTAGTTATTTTTAAAATTACTTTTTAGTTTATTTTAAATGTTTTCCATTGCCGAACATTTCATTTCCATATTTTATTTCTATAAAATTTTATCTAGCTAATAATTTCCTCTTTATTTATTGCTCATTTAGTTACTGGTATTTCCAAGAAACCTAGGAAAAAGTCTGGCTCATTGTAGGAGTTTGAATTTTTACAATGAATAAATATATTTTGTACTTTTTTCTGAAATTCTAACAGCTCCTATTGTTATTGAGAAAGAACCTTTATATAAATAACCTTTCCAGAGAAGTCATTTTTTTTTTTAACTTAGCCACTATACATTTTTATCATGGTTCCTGTGTAACTTTTAATCTCAGACTGGTGTAAAATGCTCTGTGCATCATTTGTTACCTATGTCAGTTAGACGAACACTTTACCTCATTAAGTACTCAGCTGTTTAAAAATAGATAAATTCTGTAACATGCAACTTTGCAGCCCTGCTGAGATGTGGCAAACACACCTCTGCACTCCTTGTTATCTGTAACTAGGTGAGTTATCTAAGCCCTGACTGGCTTCAAAGTCCGGATTCTTAGGCATACAAAGCTGTCTTTAATAACTAGTTTGTTTTCACAGAGAAAAAATCCAAAGTACTACATTAATTTTCATTGTTGCATTAGAACTAGCTTTTCTCTGGTCTTCTCATCTGTACTTCATTAAGTCACATTCTGTGGTATAATGTTGCAAGTTTGGAAATGCAGACACAGTTCAAGAAATTGATTCTATTTGTTCTTTCTGTTCAATAGACCTTTGATCTGAAATGTTCAATGGTGCCTGGCTGTTCCACACAAGCCACTTTCAAACCATTGTTCGCATTGTAATAGCCTTGTTATCAGGTTGTATGAATTAATTCCATCACATTAGGAGGAGGAAGTTATCCTCGCACGGCACAGTCTAATAACTGTCTCGTGTTACTGGCCAATTGATTGGGTAACAAGACGACATACCACATTTATAATTCAGTTGTTTTGCAAGGTGGTCTTAATTTCAGAATTTCATAATGGCAATAATAAATTTTGATTTCCCCAGGACACCTTGCCTAACTGGCTTTGGGAACCTAACAATGTATAACTGAAAAATGTCACAATGAAACAGGCCACCACTCTTGGTAATTCCTGAATCAAGAAGAAAACACTGAGGGAACTCTTTTGCACAATGAAACAACCACCCACAAACAAAAGCAGAAACCACCCACACACTAAAAAGCTGAGTCTCTGATGCAGGGAGTGGGGGAGGTATACTTAGAAGAAATATCAGACTTCTTCAGGCAGCTACTATCAAACCTCAGGCAGAGAGGAGTTACTGACTTGAACTGCTCCAGTAGGGGAAGAGATCTCAGGGCTCCCCAGGCTCACCATGCCATAACTGAACTACTGATGCAAAGAGCAAGGGAAGGCAATAGCATGCTATGTTGATGTCTATGTCATGTATTGTTGACCTTGGCAATGGTGAGATGCAGTTAGACAATTAATTTGAAAACAGTAATTTAGATAGTGTTCAAATCGACCTATTAACAAAATAATTGTTTGATGCGCAGAATTCATTTCTCTGCTTGACTAGGTTTGTATATGTGAAAACAGGCCCATTTATTAATTTACTTATTTCAGAAAATCCAGTGAGCAAATTTTCCCTAAGTGTCTAGTTCTCCAAGTTATCAACTTGAGAGGTGACCTGTCATTTCCTTGACTCACTGTGTAAGGCACCTCCAGGTCCTTGGACTCAGCAGCCCTCTCTAACTACCATGCTGTGTCCATACTCTTGGTGATAATGAGTGTGTTCCTTAAAATGATGGATAAAGCCCTCTCGCACCACTGTTTGTTTGTTTATTTGTTGGATTTCCCAGTGCTGAACCATTTCCCTTCCTGGCATACCATCACATAGCTTTTTTTCTGGTTCAACTCCTATGCATCCTTTACAATAAATTCTCACAGCCAGCATGGACTTTGCCCACCTCTAAACTTTTGTGCTGCATATAACCTTATGGGGGTGGTGTGGAAATTAAATGAGATAATGTAGGCAGAAGGGCTCCCACACTAAAAACATTCAATGAGCATTAGCTTTACTTATGAAGACCATTTCTTTATCCCTCCATTACTAATCACATCATTACCTTTTACTGAACACTACTGTGAGGGCTCAGCATTCTGAGTACTTGTTGGATACTTCACATGTATCATTTGTACTCATCACTGCCAACCCACCAAGACTGTAGTTTGGTCTGTTTTCTAGTTAAAGATGAGAAAAGAAATTTACCAGAGGGTGAGTTAACTTGTCTGATTTTATGCAGCTCTTAAGGCAAAGCTGATGTTTAAAGCACTGGTTGCCTCTTGTGCCCATATCACTAAACTTGTTTAATCCTGCCTCTGCCATCATTGCTTTGCTGCCTTTTCACATTATTAGTATTATTAATCTCATTCACTAGACACTTTTTGCTTACCACCTGGCATTTTGATGCATATCTTCATAGGCTTATGCATCCTTTCTCTAATGACACTTTACACTTTTGGAAAACAGGGGCCACAGCTACTACTATTCTTTCTTTCCTTCTTTCTTTCCAATTTCTTTCAGGGCCTGACATGGTGTCGTGCATAGTGATGCTCTCAAATCATTTTTATTCTTTGTTTAGTATAGTTTTGTATCTTACTGAAACACTGGCTCGGCATTAGGCACACGTTAGAAATGAGCAAAAACTGGGCGAGCGGTTAGAAATTCCATCACTGGAGGCCAAGCCACACTATGTTATCATTCTCCTACTCACTCGGATGCCGCGTATTTCTTAGAGTTCTTTGTAGTTTGTTTGTTTGTGTTGGTTTTGTTGTTATTGTGGCTTGTGTTTTGATCCTGGGGTTTATTGAAATACTGTCTTAGACCTTCTGAACTTGCTTTGCTTTTTCCCCTCTCATCCTCCCGGGGAACATAAAGGGGGAAATGAATTCATTCTTACCATTCGCTTTTCAAATCACAAGAAATGAAGTAGTTTATTTTTCATTTGTTGCATACTCTTCAATAAGAAAAAAATGAGCAGTTTCATTATGTGTCATTTGTTGCATATTTGTTTAGTGTAACTGGGAGATATGGCTTGTTTACCATTTGAAAAATGAGGATAGGTGGATAGATTCAGAAATTCACACCAAGATGCAAAATGTGTGTTTCTCATCTTAGAATTGTGGTATGCTCTTGCCACACGGTTGGACTGTCTTCCTGAGTATTTGGACGTGTAGAAATTTTGGATCTTAAGCTATTAGCCACCTTTGGGCACCTCTCAGAGAACTTGCAAGGAGCAAAAAGTAAGACAGCTCCATAGGTAATAGTGCCCTGCTTTGTTCTGAACTTTATCTATTCATAGGAAAACTTTGAAATTGGCCCTACAGACCTGCACGGTGCATTCTGGACACAGCACTCATTTTCATCAATGAGAAAATTTTTGGATTATTCTCCAGATCTGGGGTAAACTGAGCCATGATTTCCTCAAACTCTCTGCCTCTACATCCCGGCCTTCCCATTCCAGTCTCACCAGCTTCTGTAAGGTCTTTTCCTGCCCAGTATGTTGTGTCTGGTTAATTTAGGGAAAAGTACACAGAACATTTTCCTACTCTGTGAGGAAACTTGTGTGCCTATCCCATGCTTTTCTGGCCTCTCTCAAACCTTGTGCTCACCATCTCAATATTTTCACACTGGCAATAGTGGCTGCTATGAGACTTCATCCTAAGTAATGATATAAAAATAACTCTGGAAACAATGTGTACCAGTTTGTATTAGTGATAACTCTTCTATATAGAACCCCCCACATTCCTATACTAAATGATGTAGAAATTGTAACTCACATAGAAAGTAAGTACCAAAATAAAACAATTCCAGAGGTGGTGAGTTCAATAACTCAGTAAGGGAACTGTCATTGAGAACACAGTTGTTCCTTCTTCTTGACCTGACATCCACTCTGTGTACTTGTCCGCCTCATGCCTTTGAAGTCCTGGCAAAGGTAAGCATAGTAGGAGACTTTTTTCTGTACTTCTTGAAGGTCAAAGAAGCCTCTCCCAGATGGTCTGCAGCAGCCTCTGGGTGTGACATGGGACAGAAACCGCAAAATGGCTGTCCTTGCACGGTGACATGAAAGAGAAATGGGTGTACTGTGTCTGATAAGGAAACCGACAGGGACTGATAGCCCCCACGATTGGGGTTCCACTAGCAAAACACAAAAATGACTTTTAAGGAGGGTAACAGAGTGTCTGTTAAATTAGTCCCCTTTTGAGACTCTGTCCTCGGACATTATCTGTTCTCCTATGGGTTTCATACTTGAATGTCTAATTACCTGGTCCAAAGGCAGATGTCCTTCCATTCGCTAATGTAAAGTTCCATAGTCACTCAAATATTTCTATCTGAACTCACAATGTACGTTCAGCTGTTTAAAAATGCTAACTTGACTACTACAGCAATTTAAAAATATAAGAAATCTTCTTATTTTTAGTTTAATAAAAATAACCTCTAGCCTCTTGGCCCAGAAGCCACTGCTAAATTCACAGTCACATTTTGAGATATTTTGTTTTCTGTAGCTAGCACTGCAAAGAGTTTTTGGCCAGACTACATGTAGGATGGATTAAAAGAAGGCAGATTTAATATACATTGTAGATGCTCTTTTTACTCAAATAGCAGAGAATATAGAGCCCACTTATTTAAGTGCAAATGCAGCCTCCTACCTAAGTCACTTAATCAGGACACTTTAATTTCTACAACTGCTAAATTCAGATAATAATACCTGCCCCCTATCTACCTCTCTGGGAAGCTGGGAGGATTAATTAGATAAAGTATTTAAAGCTCCTCAGAGAGAAGTGGCATATGTAAAAGATGTTATTATTTCTAGGGAAGAATGAAGCAGTGTCTCTTTTATGGACAGTCCATACTTTGAGAATTTTTTCCTCTTATTCATTCAGCTGAAGTGCCAATTTGGTGGATTTTAATTCATCATATGAGACCCTTCTCATTCTCAAGTACTTGCACTTAAAGAAAAGATTTTCAAGTATTCCTTCAATGACAGGAACTGCCTGTGATTTTTGAGTTTCCCTGAATATTTTAGAGCATTGCTCTGCAAGTTAATATATATGCTGGAATCTGGTGACATGCACAAACACAAACCATGACTGCAGTAAGGCCAGCGACCTGGGCTTGTCTTTGAGGTCACCCTCAATCCTGATTTCTTCCATGAGGCACTTGCTCAAGACAACAGTTCTCACTGACTTTCCTTCCCTGGATGCTTACATGGCCCTAAGTGGCTTCACTCCTCAGTGTAAACTGGTTCTCCAACCCAGGGCATCTGAGTTCCTACTGAGTCCTGTTTCGAATACACCAAATTATTTAGAGGTTACTTAGCTTTGTACAGGAGGACAGAAATCCCTCCCACCCATTTACAATAGAAATGGGCCAAGTCAGATCAGAAAGAAGACAAATCGAGAGCATAATCTTTATTCATTCTCATATAAACCTTGTGAAATAGTTTACATTTAAATATCTTTTTTAAGCAACAAGTTTTCCTATTTAGGTCGCAGAACCTTATCTCTCATTTTCTTCTAGAATTCTTGCTCTTAGATTCACACTTAGAAGTTTTCCACTTTTTTTCACCTCTCCTCCTTTTTACAGAAGTGTAGCTATGCTTGACCTTTACATTGTGGTAGTGGACATTGAACACCTTTGTTAGCCCCTAGAAAATTCAGTGAGTGAGTCCTTGTGTATCTTAATGACTGTAGCTGTGGCTTACTGTTGACGAATCTGCATCCTGTCTGGGGCCCAGAAGCTCATTAGAGAGAGAGCTGGCCTACTTTTCCATAGACAGTTGTGAAGCAAGAGAGTCACTGAGCCTAGTACGGAGCTTCGGGAGAGACTGCAGCCTGGGACTTTGACATGGGCTTTCCCCAAACACTTTAGACCAACGTTTGATAACCTTGAATCATTTGCTCTGCCCAGAAATAAATTCAGCCTACAATCCTTCACATATAAAAGATTTCCTTCTTTCCCTAAAAAGATTTCCGCTATCTTATCTGAATCTTTTTTTTCATATTTATAGGCCTTTTGAAAAAAAAGTTTACATTTCTTATTTTCTTCATACCCTGAGTTCTAAAAGAAAAAGAGAAAAACGGGCATCAGGTTATATTAATTACAAACGCGTGTAAGCAGCCAGCCTTCATGAACTGGTCAGCTCAGTAAGAGAAGCAGCAAGAGAGGACATGGGGAATGTGCGGACAGGAGGGGAAAGCCCATGATCTTTCACCTTGCTGGAAGGATGGAGTGGGAAAGAAAATCAAGGGTCAGGTCAGGGCTAGGGCCATGTATCACATGGAGAAACCATACAGGGAATAAGAGACAAAGAGAGACTAAAAAGAATAAAGAATGCTTTTAAGAACTGGTGACACCACCCATTGACCTAAGTCACGCTTTGGACCCTCACCCTTCTGATTAGAGACTCCTCCGTGCTTGGTAAAGCTAGTAATGAAAGTGTGTGAGGATGAGCTGGTGCAGGAAAAGGCAAAAATGTGTCTTTCCCTATAAGTGCTAAAATGACTGGCCCTGGTGATGCCAGCTTCATTTACCCCAAAAGCACTGTGGGGGTCTCTAATAGCTTCTTTGGAAGCATTGACAGCCAAGAGGGATGCCGAAACTAACCTCAAAAGCTCAGCTTTAAAGCTTTGATCAAGAATTTACTGAGTGGTTTTGAAATTCAAATATGTCCTTCATATCTACCTCTAGCCTTATTAAAACCTGAATATAGGACAATTTGTAAGATGGTATCCACATCTTAGATTTTGATGTAATGAAATGGCAAAGGTAAAAAGAGCACACTCTTCACTGTTGTTGGAAGAAAG
The DNA here is from genome assembly GCA_017311185.1 of Proteles cristata cristata. Taxonomy (NCBI): domain Eukaryota; kingdom Metazoa; phylum Chordata; class Mammalia; order Carnivora; family Hyaenidae; genus Proteles; species Proteles cristata. Next base: position 284,340 of record JAESUZ010000705.1, read on the forward strand.
AACATTAGATATATTTGCAATAAAATGGTAGTAGAGTTGATTTATACTATACTACTATACGCGAGACTCTAAGGACTTTACTTATGTCTATTGATTTAACCTTTGGAACATCCCTGAATCAATATCATGCCCATTTTATAGATCAAGAAAAGTAAGACTCAGAGAGCTCAGGTCACTTGCCATGGTCATATAATTATTAAGTAGTTAAAGCCAGACTTAGGACTGGGCATTCCATCTATGGAGTGCTTCATGTTGACCACTCAGCTATACATATAATGAATAGATTTTAAATATAGAAGATATTAAGTCCTCATTTCAGATCTTTGAAATATATAAAGTATATACAGGAAGAATACTAATCACAAGATATCATTAAACTACTATAAAAAGAACTAAAACTGAAATAAAGTGGAAAGTCCTAACGGCAAGTCAAGATTAAGAATATTAGGTATAATACATAGCAGGACAATATTTCATCTGTTGTTAGGATTTCCTGGCAATGAAGAGTGTTTGCTGAAACACAAAGACCTGTTTTGTAAGGCTTTGAGACCATTCGTTTAGAAGCAACAGCTGAATGGAAGTGAACTTAAGAGAGAGCGCTCCCAATCATGGCTCTTCCATGGGAATGTGGACCCACAGGAAAACAGGCCTGAGAACCCAGTTTTTGGAACACTCTGATGAAACTACAGATTCACAGAGACCAACTATTAAGGAAGTGCTTCATTAGATGATGAAATGACCAGCAGTCACCCCCTGGACAAATGTGCTTTTTAAAATGTACTTATGCTTCAAGCACCACAATTTTTACTGACAGTTAGTGATGGGCTCCAAATTTTCTAGCTTCTATTTTTAAAATCCCTCATATTAAGATAAAGAAAAGAGAAAAGCTTCCTACTTTATTCTTTTTTTAATGCTTCTTGATAGATGAACTACATGCAAGTGTTACCTAGCCAAAAATATTTTTAAAGTTGTCTATGGATCCAGTATTCATAAGCGTATGTAACTCCTTCACTCTCAGGCTAAATAGAGTTGTGAGAGGTGCAGTCTCGTAAGGTTACCATCAACTACATGAAAGACTTCTTTCTTTTAGTAGTTCTTAGTCTGAGCAACTTCTCTTAGTGTTCTGTCTTAAAAACTGTGTTTCTAGTCCACTTGTATTTGTAAATAAATTTTTGAATTCATGAATCACTTATGGTATATGTAAATTTTGATTTCCCAAAGAAAAGTTGATAGTCTTTCAATCTGTCTTCATACAGAAGAGCCTCTATTTCGTTAATAATGTTTATTTTAATAATTATTTAATAATAATAAAGTAACAATAGAAATACCATTTAGAAGGTATGCATCTGTCACTATTCTCCATCATTATCAGGTAAATATTAATCCTCTGCCTTTAAATATGAGAAAACTAGGATTCAGAGAGGTTAAATAACCTGCCAGATTTCACATTGCTAATAAATAGCAGAACCAAAGTACGGGCCCAGATCGGTCTTTAAAGCCTCTGCTCTCTTTTTACCCTGCAATCTAGTTAGAAGTGTGGCCTTTTCCTGTTTCCAGGGACGCCTTGGCTTGACATGTGATTCAGTGCTGCCTCCTGCTGATCTCCCCTGGTATTACAGTGTAGCTAAACCTTCGATACAATCCAGTGAAAACAATCAGTTCTTGTTGGGAGCAAATCATTTTGGAGTATTGATTCTAAATTTGTCATTGTTTTCCATGAAAGCTAAGCATGGAGTATAAATTGCCACTCACCACATAAAGTTGATGACTTTCTATGCCCAAATGATTTGACAGTTTGTGATTTCACCCCCAGGAGATTTTTTGCTAACATTTTTCAAGGCAAAATATTCAATCCCTGTCCTAAATGATCAAATTTTGCCCTGAAGCAAACTTGTAAATTTTTGCAAGGACTTGTGAAACTTCACAAGGCAAGAGATCAATAATTTCACACTGTTCTGTTCTCATCGCTTTCCTCAATGTACATTAGTCTGGAACTGCCAAGACGAGAAAGTAAAAAATTTAAGGGGCAAATAAGGAACTCCCTCACCATCATTTATAAAGGGCTATATTTAAGATCAAGGTGATCAACCTATAGTCAAAAATTTAAATAAAGGCTATTTAGATATTTAAAAAATAGTTTTAGCAAAGAAGTGCAAAGTGCATGTCTTTCTTCTTGTAATGCCTAATTGTATATATTCACATACTAAAAGAATATTTATGGTTTTCTGCCCATTAAGTCGGACACTTATTGTCTTTGTTGCAAATAAGGATTTAGGCAAAGCACCTGATTGGACTTTGTGCTGTTGTTATACCCAGATATTTTGTTCCTACCTGTAGTGATTTTAAGCTTTTAAATATTTGCCATTGACTCTATGCATACCTCTCTCTTTCCCACAACAACAGCAACAACAAAACACTATAAATTTGAGCCAATAATAAGATAGATTTTACCTTTCTTTCCTTTCACATTTCCTGTCTCCTTGTCTAGGTTCTTTTTCTCTGCCTGCATCATAATTGTGAATATTTCCCATGCTTAGCTGTTGTTCTTTCATTCTTCTTGTCATCTAATTTCACCTTCAGAAAATTCATCCATTTTCATGGCTTCAGCTCTGCCTTTCCTTGAATGATCCCAATATCTCATCACCAATCCTTTCCTCTCATGGAAGCGCTAGTCTTTTATTTCCAAGTGTTTACTGTTCATTTCTGCCTTGAAGATTCACCCCTTCTTCCAAAAAAAAAACATGCTGAACCCCTCACTTTACCCCAAACACCTCTTCCTCCTGACTCCCTTTCTCTTGTCAAGAGTAGAGACATGTTTCCAATCACTCATACTTGGAACCTCTGACCAGGGCACAAGGATGGCAACAACCAGATATGTTCCAGAGCCTGGAGTTACTTTCTAGGACTAGAGTAGGCCAGGCTTGGGCCGCCTGGCTGGCTCAGTCGGTTAAGCGTCCGACTTCAGTTCAGGTCATGATCTCACAGTTTGTGGGTTCGAGCCCTGCATGGGGCTCTGTGCTGACAGCTCAGAGCCTGGAGCCTGCTTCACATTCTGTGTCTCCCTCTCCTTCTCTGACCCTCCCCTGCTCACGCTGCCTCTCTCTCCCTCTCTCAGAAATAAGTAAAACATCAAAAAAAAAAAAAATGAGAGTAGGCCAGGCTCAGCATCTTTGGCTGGGAGACTTTGCCCTTTGTAACTCAGTGTCACCTAATGGTCACCATGTAGAAAAGCAGGCCTAGAACCCACAGGAAGTTTGTAGGTGAGTGCTGCCAGTTTTTGACCATGATGCAGACGTTGGGCTAAAAGGCAACTGGAAAAAAATAGAAATAAATGAAAGGCAATTGGGAGATGACCCTGGGCTATGTGGTAGAGTGCTCTAGAAAAATGGGTGAAACTAATTTAAGCAGTAGATAACAGTCATTGAACCAAAACACATAAACGTAAAATTCAAAATCACACATTCTAAATCATTGAGCATATGATGTAAGTTGCCAGAAACTACAAAAGGTGATCTTGATTCTTCAAAAATAAGATACAGATTACATTTTTTTCTTTCAGGTTTCTTCTAGGGATGACAAATTTTCAGCCTACAACTTACAGATTTCAATGACTATGCAGTCCACATGTCTCTAATTCTTACTTTTTTAATTTTTTAGAAATAATGTGCATTTGAGCTTAACAGAGTCACTGGTAATATACTTTTGGAAATAAATCTTATAGGCTTCTCATGTTATGTTTTGGGAGACTGATTCAAAATATATAGTAAACTGATGACATAAAACAATCTGTGACAAGATCTTCTAGGACATCAAAAGGACATGTTCAGATGAAATTAAACATGTATAAATTCATCCAGGGGTCTCTTACAAAAAATTAAAAATTTGATTCAATACTTCTACACTTGGGGTTTTTACTTGTCAAGCCAATTCTGTTTGAGACAATTAAATAACTGTGGAAACTTAATTAATTCAATACATTTTTCAATATACCATAGGGTATTTTTTCAACATAAAGGAAATGAAAAGTATAGGCATACAAAAACCTGGTGATGATTATGTAGGTAAACACTCAAACTACCAGTGCAAAATCCATGTTAACTATAAATTAGCTGAGTGGCTGAATAAATTATACCAACTTACATTTTGGTGTGTGTCTTTTATAAATTGCATTTTATCTTCAAATAACTTCTTTACCCAGATCAGGTGGCAAATTGGTTTGATTAGAAATATCCTAAGGATGGGGGTGCCTGGGTGGCTTAGTCGGTTAAGCGTCCGACTTTCGCTTAGGTCATGATCTCGCGGTTCGTGGGTTCGAGCCCCGCGTCGGGCTCTGTGCTGACTGCCAGCTCAGAGCCTGGAGCCTATTTCAGAGTCTGTATCTCCCTCTTTCTCTGACCCTCCCCTGCTCATGCTGTCTTTCTCTCTCTCTCCTAGAAAGAAATAAAAATATTTAAAAAAAAAAAAAAGGAAATATCTTAAGGATGAAAATGGAAAGTACATTGTGCAACACACTATGGCATAGGGGCTTTTGGATTTTTTCGGAGTTGTCACTGATCTGTATGCATCAACTTTTAAAATTAGAAAATATCTATTATTTTGTGAGATGATGCACTTTTTTTTTAAATTGAGAAACTAAATTTCCAAGTTAATGTAGTATCAGTTTATTGTACTTCAGATTTTCAAAGCACAAGCATTTCAGACTGAAAGACTATATTTAGAGTGAGATCTACATATTCCATACAGATGGAATAAGTCCATGAATATATGTTGGTATCATCCTCGCCAGTCCTAATAAAACTCTATCTTTAGTGTGTTTGAACAAGACTTAAGTTATACATGAAAACTGAAACATCAAACCATTATATATACCCTTTAAGTGTAGATAAAATAATTTTGCATCCATACAATATTTTTAAATGTTGACTTTAGCAAAAAACTTAAAAATCCCCTGAAATTTGAAATGAAAATTCATGATGCACAAAATTATGAAAGAAAAAAATGTCTTCTCCAAATATCCCATAACTTTTTTGAACAAAATCTCAGTGTTGTGATTTAATCGTCCTCATTTACATTTGCCAAGTGTATATGAGCTTACAAAGTGTTTTCGCATGAAATACAACATTTAACCTGCACAGTGGCCTTCAAGAAAAGTGGTGTTATTATACTTTTAATGATCAGATAAGAGTCTCATAGATATAAATAACCATCTTCTTCATCACATATCTTAAAAAAATAATAGAAGAATTAAAGACTTAAGCCCTGGTTTTCTGAATCCCAACCCAGAGGGTTTTTTTCCCCCAATAGATCATCATCAGCTCTAACACTTCAGTTCAGATCTCTCTTTCTGCCATTTATTTTATATACATATATAGGACAGAGTAATTTAAATGTGATAATGTAGAATTTTTGTGCTTCTCTTTTTAATTTGACCCTTGTGGTATTCCCAGCTTTGTCTGAGCATAGCTTAACTAGCATATGAAATTCTGTTGAGACCAGTGTGTGTATGCATGTGAGTACACACATACATATGTGTACATGTTATGAATTCCTATAGTAGTAAATTTACTGCTTCTTTTTATTTCCTCTGGCAGAAAGATTGCAAGTTGTTAGGAAGGAAGTCTGCTTTTGACTTCAATGGAAAATGTGCTCCAGAAGACATTGGAAGAGATCACTCTCAATCTAATTACCTGGCCTTATAGTTACTTATGACAAATTCTTTCTTCTTTTCTTGGAATCCATCTTGTCTGCTTGATTTCACTGTAGATTTGAAATCACACTTAAGGATATCAGCTTGGTACCCTGAAAAGCTCTGATGTCACAGATGTGTCTTTGAATGCTCACTTCCAAAACAAAGAGGAAAATGAGATGGGCTTTTATGGGCTTCTGATCCAGAATTAAAGAATTGTCTGAGACTTCTGTTCTTCACATCTCTGCAAAGAGGCTAAACCTTAGACCTGGAGACCATCTCTTGTGCCGGGAGAAGGTTGCTTAGTGTCCATGTCTGCAAATGGACTTTCTGATCTTTCAAATTTTCAAGACCATTTCAAATCCATTGCTTGAAAGATTATCTCCTCAAGTCCCTGGCATTCCCCGGTAGTTCTAGAACCCATAGACCCTTATACACACTGTGTGCATGCTTTTTGCACTGATGAGAAGCACAAAGAACCAAGCTCAGTGTAAGCACATGTAGGAAAAAGCACCACACGATTCGATAGTCCATGAATGTGCCTTGGGCGACAATGGAAGATTTCATAGGTCATAGAAAAGTGCCACTTACTGGTGTGCACATTCAGTTAAGTTTCCTCTGCATCCTACACCTCCTTGTGCAGGCCAACCATTTTTCCTTTGGAGTCACGTATGCGATATGCAGAATGGTTCTGCGGGAAAAATCCATGGCAACAGCACACACAGAGCTTGTTAATTTTATTTGAAAAAATAAGCTTACCTATTTTTTTCAGTTTTAACTTCTTAAAAAGATGTGTTTCTTTAGATTTACATGATTCAAACTTGAATAAAAAGAACACTATACATTTTTCTTAAAACAATAGCTAGCTTATCTTGGGCTTTATGAATAACCTAAAAGCTATTTGCTCTTCCCTTTAGACACCTTGGAGGCCCTACAAGTAATGTTAAGGGAGACTCTGTGAGTGGAAAACAAAAACCATAAGTAAGAGTAAGAAATATAGGAAGCACAGAGTAAAAGGATGTAAAAAAATGATACCAAATATCTGAAATGTGGAGGGGAGAGGAGTAAAGAATAAGTTCAGAAATAAGCGACCATCACTTTATATAGACTGCTATATGCAGAAAGATGTTATATATGAACCAAATGGTAACCACAAATCAGAAAACAATAATAGATATGCAAAAAATAAAAAGTAAAGAACTTAAATATATCACAAAAGAAAACCAGCAAACCATGAAAGAGAGGAAAAGATTAGAGAAAAACCAGAAAAACAACCACAAAACAAGTAACAAAATGGCAATAAATACATATCTATCAGTAACGAATGTAAATGGACTAAATGCTACAGTCAAGGGACACTTGGCTGACTCACTCAGTGGAGCGTGCCTCAGGGTTGTGGTTTCGAGCTCCACACTGGGTGTGAAGATGACTTTAAAATAAGATAAGATAAAATAAAATAAAATAAAATAAAATAAAATAAAAGCTCCAATCATAAGGTATAGGGGGACAGAGTATATTAAACACACACACACACACACACACACACAGACAAGACCCATCTATACTCTGCCTACAAGAGACCCATTTCAGACCTAAAGCCACCTGCAGATTGAAAGTGAGGGGATGGAGAAATATTTAGCATGCAAGTAGATGTCAAAGGAAAGCTGGAGTAGCAATACTTATATCAGACAAAATAGCTTTTAAAGCAGTTTGTAAAAAATTAGAAACCTTGGAGGTATTTTTCTATACAGTGTACGTTTTTGTCCAGGAGAATATTTTCTTCTCATTCTCTTAGATACCTGGGACATTTTCTTTTTCTTCACAGATACCTTAGAGGACTGTTTAAGACCCTAACCATTTCATCTACTCTTAGCCCTCACCTGAAGGGCAAAACCCTAAGATCTTGACACAAATGCTGATAAATACATGGGATTATTAAAGGTGCCATCTCAGCAGAAGAGCTTGGCTGCTGCCTTTGTTCTCAAGGGAATACATATTTCACCCAGTGGCAAGGCACCCAACTGCTGCTACAATCAGAAATCTTTGAAATGTCTTTAAGCTAATCATCTTTGAACATAAGCCTTTGTTGTTGAATCAGGGACCTTGTAGATGCAAGGCACAGAAAGCTTTTTTTAAATTATTATCTTGTTTTTTTTTTTCTTTACCTTGCACAAAACAGCATCAAGCCTGTCACTATTACCAGCAAGGTTCACTGATCTGTCAACATTCACCTCTGATGAAGACAGTGAGAGAAATCCGTAGCTCCGGAGAGTTCAGGAGAGAACCAAACAGAGTGTTTGCAAAAGAGCATTTTTATATGTTTTCTTGTGACAGCACTAGTTTAACAGAAAATAGTTGGAGTGTGCCAAAAAAGGGGAAAAAATGAAAGACAGTAGTAGTAAGTTAGGCTAGCATGACATGATGGATCTGGGCTATGACAAACCGAATTGGAAAAAAGCTTCCCTGGGGACCAACTATACCAGGTTTGCTGAATTGTATTTCTTGATTTCTTACTGTGCAACAGTGCTTTTTACTGTTAGATTGACTAGGCTTCAGAATATTTTTAAAATTGTACAAATCAAAATCCATGTAGCTTAAAAATGAAGGATGTAAAAGGTTTAGGAGTTTGATGTATTGAAAGGCATTCTGTATTCCCTCATGTGAGTATTAAATATACACTTTGTCTGTTTGATGAATTTTAAATCTTTGTGGAAGGCAGTACACACGATAGCAGTTTACAGGGCTGAAAACCCTGGTTGGAAAGGACCTAGTTTGCAGAGATTCAAAGCTTCTTTCCTGTTCTCCCACCCAGATGTGCCCAGGAATTACAGCCTCTGTAGGTTCCCATCTGTTCTAGATGTTTATACAAAGGGCAAGTAAGGAAACCTGTTAAAAGTGTGATGCCTTATTCTTATTACTGTTCTTTTTAATTCTTACGTAGTAGCTTTCATATACCCTAGACAAGGTGATTTCTTTTTTTTTTTTTTTAATTTTTTTAATGTTTTATTTTTATTTTATTATTTTTTTTATTATTATTATTTCTAGGAGAGAGACAGTGTGAGCAGGGGAGGGTCAGAGAGAGAGGGAGTCACAGGCTGAAACAGGCTCCAGGCTCTGAGCTGGCAGTCAGCACAGAGCCTGATGCGGGGCCCGAACCCACGATCGTGAGATCATGACCCAAGCGAAAGTCGGACGCTTAACCGACTAAGCCACCCAGGCGCCCCGACAAGGTGATTTCTTAAAGTAGACCCCATCATAAGCTTTGAAAGAATACTTAAATGAGTGAACTGTATTAGATGCTCACATGACTTTCAGTTTTTCAACTGTTTGTAATAAATAATTAGGGTCCGATTTTCAAGTTTACAACCATTTTCAATGAATCATGTCATTGTCAGAGTGCAAAGTGATCAGTATTAAGTGGCAGTCAAGCTCAAAGCAGACAGCAAACTATTCAGCAGGCTTGGACAACACAATTCCATGGCGCTTCCCAGCAACTATTCACGTCAGGGATAAGGCATAAGGAGAGTGGTTGGCGAGAGTGAGTTTGGGTTGAGATTAAGTAAAATAGAGGATGAAAGCATTGAGAAATGAAAGCTACATGGCAAGATGTAGGTTCAGAAAATATTCAAGAAGGATTGGGGCGCCTGGGTGGCTTAGTCGGTTAAGCGTCCGACTTTCGCTTGGGTCATGATCTCGCAGTTCGTGGGTTCGGGCCCCGTGTCGGGCTCTGTGTTGACTGCCAGCTCAGAGCCTGGAGCCTGTTTCAGTCTGTGACTCCCTCTCTCTGATCCTCCCCTGCTCCCCTGCTCACGCTGTCTCTCTCTCTCTCTCTCTCTCTCTCTCTCCTAGAAATAAATAAAATATTTAAAAAAAAAAAAAGAAAGAAAATATTCAAGAAGGAACCACAGACTGAAATGCTATGGCTGGCCAAATAAAGAAATAAAATGATGTGGTTTAAATATTGGAGGAAAACAGGATAATTTCAAAACTAGAGTTTGCTCGTCCCATCTGAAAAAAAATAAAAAGAGCTGCTTTTCAAATCATTGATATGTTCAGGAATATGGAGCAAAATTGTCAAGCCTTTGTTTTTTTTTGTTTCCCAGAAGAAATCATAGATCTGGATTTTTACACGAACTTTCTTAATTTTCAAATATTAGCAAATAATTTTTAAACTTTATTATATGGATCAAATAAAATACATGTGAGATTTGTGTTTTAACCCATATACTTGATCTCTTCATTAACATAAAGATCCAGCTTCAATGATGGGTATACATGTAGAAAGTCTTTTGCATTTGAGAATGTGAAACTATTCTGGTAATTATAAAATTAATTTTTGTAGCAGCAGGCTCCAGTGGGTAGGACTGAAGAAATAAAAGTGATTTGGAAGTCAAGGAAACAAGAGGTTATTGGAGAGGCAATTAACAATATCTGGCATGGTGGCAGGTAACATGGTGGAGAAGAATAGCATCAGTTAGGTGTTGATATCACCTAAGGATACGGAAGATTTGTCTGAGAGGCTTTGAATGACAGAGAGAAGAAAGCACACAGGGTGTTATAAACTTACTAATGAGATTATCATTTGGGGGAAAAGCAATACTATTCTGTCTCCTGAAAGTCACTGAGCAGATCACCAGGGAATGTCAGAAGTGTAGGCAAAAAACAAAGAATTATTAACAAGAGCAACAGAGGAAGCGTAAGTGATTTTGACTGCGTTTGATAGTTTATATAAAAAATGTATCAATTTAGGGACCCTGGGTGGCTCAATTGGTTCATGTCAGGCTTCAGCTCAGGTCATGATCTCATGGTTCGTGGGTTCAAGCCCCACATTGGGTTCTGTGCTGACAGTTCAGAGCATGGAGCCTGTTTCAGATTCTGTGTCTCCCTCTCTCTCTGCCCCTCTTCCACTCATGGTCTGTCTCTATCTCTCTCTCAAAAATAATTGAACATTAAAAAAAAATTTTAATGCATAAATTCAATTGGTTAACTGAATTTCAATTCTTTCCCAAAAGTATAAAGACTTATAATTTGTAAAGCATCAGATTTAATATTTTGGGAGGTACAGGGGACAGTAGTGAATATGAAGATGTGTAAGACACTCTGTCCTTACGATGTTTAAATCGGTATGGAAAACAACAGAAACACACACACACACACACAATCACATACCCATTTGTGTTTTGTTTTACTATGTTAAGTACTATGACAGAAAAGCAAATCATTTTTTCATGGTAGTTTAAAATCAAGTGATTATTTTCAAAGAATTGTTTAAATGTTTTAAACAATTTTATATATAAATATATATAAGTATATATATATCAATTATATATTTATAATTATAAATTATATATATATATATTGAAGTTAACCATCAGCCAATAGGAGAAATATATATATCCTTTCATAGAGATTTATTATGAGGAATTGGCTTACATGATTTTGGAGGCTGAGAAGTCCCATGATCTACTACCTGCAAGTGCGAGACCCAAGAAAACGAATGAGATAATTTGGCCCTAGTCCAAAAGCTGATGGTGTAATTCCAGTCCCAGGTCAGAAGAGGAGATGAGTTGTCCTGACTCAATCAATGAAGCAGGAAAAAAGGGGCAAATTTCTCCTTCCTCCATCTTTTGTTCTGTAAATATCCTCAAAAGATTAGATGATACCCATTCACATTGTGGAGAACAATCTACTTTACTGAACCTACCAATTCAAATGCTAATCTCACCAAAAAACACCTTCATAGACACACCCAGAAATAATGTTTAATCTGAGCACCCCAAAGCCAATCAAACTGACACATAAAATTAACCATCACACCATGTAATGATGTTTTCCCCTAATTCTGAAGGACTCTAGGGCATTATTACCTGGTGGGTCCCTCCAGAGAATCACAACAGCAAGCCCCAGGGAGTATTCTGGAAGATGGCAGGCAATCTTGATAAGACTCTTTTCTTCCCTTCTCACCTCTTTTGTGAAGATCTGGTTCAAGCTGGCACTCAAGAAATGGGCAGTGAATTAAAAGTTTTAATTAGGATGGATTGATCTGAATTCAAATTGATTCAGTTTGAACCTTTGCCCTGTATTTCTACCCATTTTATCATCACCCTTCTTGGATAGGGCACTAATGTCCCTTCCTTGTCCACATCAAGGCTGGGGCTGAGACTCTTCCTAACTAAGGAGTAAATTCTTGGTAAAAGACTCCAATATCTTTAAGAGTTGTACTTGGATACTGGACAAAGTTAGCTGGAAATCAATTTAGGTAAATAGCGCATGTTTTAAAATTTTAGAATAAAAATAGTTTAGAGACTGGGAAGTTTCAAAACACTTTGGGAAAGCTGTAACTACTTCTCAAAGGAATGTCCATTTCTCAGTGGCGTTAATAGACAGATGTAGCCAAAAGTCCCCAAATTAATAACAGTAAGTGTAAATAATAGTTGGCTTTTCTGTCCTATAAGCACATCCTGTTCTTATTTGCTTGAATTTTGCAATGACCCACCAATTTCATCAGACATCTGATGTAACATTAGCTTCTAACCCATAACTTAGAATATTATGAAAGAAGAAAGTTAAGATAAATCTAACGGTTTCTATATAAGTATGGTTGCTGGTTGTTTTTTTTAAGTTAAATTACTCATCAATGCATTTTTTCAATATGCAATGCAGGAGGATGCCAATACTACTCAATTATTTTGATCCATTTATACCTCAAACTAAGGAAATAATAGGGATGCCACCCCTACTATTCATAGATTGGTATCCTCTTTGGTTTGGTTTTATTTATGTGTAATATGCATAGTTCAAAACTTGTTAGTAGCAATGCTAATAATGTCATTTATATACTTCACCTTGTCCATTTAAAATGGATAGTTCTATTTATAGAGTAACAGCCTGTAAAATTAAATTAAAAAATTTAATAGAAAAGGCAGTCCTTTTAAAAATTATTACAATAGAAAGAAGTGTAATTTTTTTTCATAAATTACTCCCAAAGCAAGTTTTAAAAAAATCTTTTTTTTAGTTCCAAAACTTTAAAATAGTCTTATTGATTTTTAAAATAATTATTTATGTAAAATAATTTATAGCAGAGTTTTCAGCATTTGAAATATATATTCTTATAATAGGAATCTTACAAGACCATTAATTTTAGCAGTGCAAGGAAACACAACTATAATTTAGAAGCCGTTGTTGATTGCTTCTAGAAATAGATATTGACCCCATTAGTTTTAAGTGATAACATTACTAAGCCAAATATTAATCCAATTGTACTAGAATTAGTGATTTTAATCGGTGTTTTTACTCAAACCCTTCCTTTAGCCTTTAGATTTCATTTAGCTTATCATACATGAATATAAACATAATATTTAAATAAGTTATCTTAGAATTCTCATTTTTTAAAGTTGTTACAAAATTTATACCTGTGGAAGGAAGCCCCAGTGCCTGAAGTCTTTTGTTTTTTATAGTCACTTTGGTATGCATTTGGGTCTGGTGGTATTGATACCACCCTCTCGGACATTGTTTCATTAATCAAGAGGGCACCCAAGGTCCAGAGAAGCCTCGTGACCCAATAATCAATCACCAAGTCATTTATTCATCAAGTAGCATTCTCAAGGAGAGGAAATCATCATCATCAACAGCAGCAATAAAAGAACAAAAGCAACGAACCTTTATTGGGTCCTCATTATATGCCAGTATGGTTCCAAACTCAACATGTATTAAGATACTCAGTCCTCACAACAAATGAAATGGTTTGGGAAGTGATTGTATGAAGTTTTTGAGCTGGATATACTACTGTAAAATGTTTACACATATGGCATGTGTATCTCCATTTATATTCTTGCTTTCAGACCCATGGATATTGTGGGGGAGGAGGGTGCTTAATGAAGGCTACTCTCAAACAAATCTATTCTGTACCAACAAGACTGCGATTTGTATTCATTTTGGCAGAGGTTAGATTAACACTGATTTCAGAGTTTTATACCATCTCAGAGCATCAAAGATATCAGGCTTTGTTAATGATGCATAATCCCACAAGTACCTGATGAAAGGCAGGAACTCAAAGTGCCTTAGATATGGGTCTTAAGGCTGGAAACTAAAAGTGATATATGCGTTGTAAATATTAAGTGTTAAAATGATAATGCGGTGATGGACTGTCCATATTCAAACTCAAATTTAGGAATTATGTGATTACAGATACTTAACACACACACAGGAAAAAAATCTTTCCTTTTTTGCTTATTTAGTTGTAAAATTGTGTGCTTAAAAGCAGAGACAACAGCAAAATCAAGGATATTTATTTGGATCACAGCACTATAAAACCATTTAAGTGCAGTTGACAAAAATTCATTAAAGTTCTGGGAACTTAACTCAATGGTAAACTGGCCTTGCTCAACTCTTTACTTAAAACTCCTTTGGTGTTTGTCATGATGACAAAGGATCGTCTCCCCCTAAGTCTTCCTTTCCCTCAAACCTGAATCTTAATAAGCACCTTTCAAGAGCTAAGACAGACTCTGCTACAACTCACTTACTTTGGAACCCAGAACATTTCAGTTTATGGATGAGTCAAGAAGCACTGGTGAGCTATTATGCAAGTTAAACACAATTTTTCTTAAAATATAAGTACCAAGTAAGCAGGAAAATATCCCCGCATGTATTTCCTGGGTGCTTTCTGAAACTTTGATATTTTGAATTAATAATTAATTTTTGGTAAGATGGGAAAACTTCTCTCCAATTTACTGATGAGCAGCATGTTAGTTAGGATAACACCAGCTACTGGAATAAATACACCCAAAACCAGATAATGAACCAAACAGAATAGAATTTCACTACCTACTCTCGCGAAGCCCAGCACAGGCATTGGTGATTGCAGGCTGCTTTCCTGTCAGTAGCACATCAGGACTCCTAGAAAATTCCCACCAGATGGACTCAGTGTCTTTTACAAGTGGCTGCTAAGGTCATTGTGTGCATCTGCATCAAGTCAGTGAAAGGAGAATGAAGAAGAGGAAGGGCATGCTTGGACTGGAAGTGACACATGTCACTTCTGCTTATATGTCATTGTCCAGAATGGGGCTCACCATTTGAAAGCAAGGGGAGAGGGCTGGCAAATGTAGTGTCTGGGAGAAACCACTTCCCAGCAGTAAATGTGCACTGCGGAAGGGAGACCACATACTTGGTGTGGCCATCATTGTCTGCCAAAGGGAGTCCAGAAGTATCAGTGATTACCCTAGAGATCCTGGGCTGGTACACTGATCAGTGACTGAGGAATCAGCTCCCCCTGCATCCAGCCTGAGGCTCTGGGCAGTAGGTCACTGGTCTGCAGTCAAGTGAACCGTGCTTTCAAACAAGTGACCTCTACTTAGAGAGAAACCAGAGGGAAATATAATTGAATACTAAGCTAATAAGAAACAATTTAATCATAACAAAATAATAGCCCTCATTGATTAAGCACTCACTGTATTTCAGGAATTGTTCTAAGCACTTTATATATGTTAGTTTAATTAGTACTCAAAGTGATGCTAAAGGCAACTATTTTTTAAGTCCATTTTACAGTTGGGGAAACTGAGGCATGGGAGAAGTGAGTAAATTCCCCAGAGCCATATGGTTACGATCAATTAAAATCGGATTTAAATCTAGACAGTCTAATTCCATTAGATTGTCCTATCTCCCATGAAAGAAAGAGAAATGTCATGTGAAAAGAAAGAGGAAAATTGGGAGGAACAGTTTCTTCCTGAAAGAAACTTCCTCTAATTAGACTTGGCTTAGGCTACACAGTTTATAATTGTGTGCAATCCATCCCAGTCTGCAGACTCCTTTTCTTCTCCCTACCTTGTCCATATCATGAGGACTCAGCAGAGGGCAGAATTTTTAAATTGCCTCTTTTCTTTGCAAAGAAAAGAGATTTCTAAAATTGATAGGATAGGACAGTCATGATTAAGGGGCAAATAAAAGGCATCCAGTAGGATTTCCGGGAAGGGAGGGATCACCACATACGAACTGTCAAGAAAGTGTTCATGAAGGATGTGAGATTCTAGCTGGTCCTTTTATGAATAGAGATGAAGTACAGAGGGTTTCAAAGGAGGACAACGCTGGGAACAAAGATTCGGGTGGATAAAGACAGTATTTGTAGCAGCATTGCTGTAATAGAAGGCAATTTTGGGAATTAGTGAGAGTTATATCTTTATCCATTTTCACTTTAGAACTTATTTCTGCATATATTTTTAATTCAATGTAACCATCTGCTGAGGCCTGGCACTCTACGATTTGTTGCAGTAGTAATGTTTATCTGAGGAGCTACGTATGTAGGCATAGGAAAATGAATACTGGGTTCTGGGAACAAAGACTGGGGAGGCATTTCCAAACAAATGCCACCTTCTACTCATTTCAACACGTGTGAGAGTTAAGGAATGTGTTTTACTGTCGTTACATTTCTGGGGGACCCGGGCTTCTTACAAAGAACCTAACCAAGTTCTCCGTGTTCAGTCTGTTCTGCTTCTAAGTACCTCGAGAGTAACTGACCATTCTTCTGTATCTACGTCACTTCTCATCCATGCTTTTTCATGCAGAGAACACTTCATCCCTCTTTCCAATCAGGGGATGAGCCCCTGGATGACATCGAGTGAGTTCTGAATTCTCTGAGGAGCCACCTCTGACTATTACCGTTCTTCTTTGTCAATCACAGAGCACTTCCAGTGACATCATTGCTGTTTTTAGTATTATGTTGTTGCTGTAGGCAGCATGAAATTGACAAGGAATGGCACTGAGAAGAGCTGAAAGGGCACTTCTGCTTTTTTGATGCATCTGACACCTGTAGTTACAAGAAAGAAAACAGCTTTCATAAGCATATTGCTGGGTGATGTGGAAGGTGAATGATTATTTAGAAGTAGCTTTTCAATGCAGTATCACAATGGAATCCAAACTGCTTCTGTGCACTTTTACCCTCAGAGTATCTCTCCAAGTAGAAGCAATCTGGTCAGATAGTGTCCTAGAAGTCTCTGGATCAGGAGTTAGGCTTCAGTGAAAGCCCATTCTAAACCTCAGAACCTCTTGGCCTGTGAGATAGGGATCTCACTTGCTCTGAGTGTCATAGAACATGCCTTCTGTTCTGGCTTATATGCTTGTTTGTATTTCTTCTATTTGAGTAATTGTATTACAGCCAGTAATTATATTTCTTCTATTTGAGTAATTATATTACAGCCAGAAAAGCTAGTGTCCAAAGCTTAAAATGAAAGAAACACATACCCTTGTTTCTTTGGGGGACCCTCTCCTAAGAGTGAGCACACACATCCACCTAAATTCAAACTATTATTATTATTGTGGTAATGACAGCAGGTCCAATAGGCAAGTCATAGCAAATGAGGGGACTTAAGCCCACATAAAGTCAGTTATATTGGTAAGCAAGGCAGTTTTAACACTAAATGGACAGATTACAAAATTGAGAAGTGATTGATCGTTCTTGCTAATGATCACAAGTTCGCACACCATCGATAGTGCCTTGAACCTGAGCAGGCATACTGAGTCTACAGCATTACAGCATTCAGTGGTTGACTCTAAATCTTCACCTTCCCTTAGCAGCCCACAGTACAGATGTTGTCCTGACAACTCTGCTTGGTGGCTTTCGCGACAGTCATCCTGATCTTTCTTCAATTGCCTGATCATGATTTCTATCTTGCTCTTTTTCACCCTTTCTGTGTGGAAGGGGATTTATGTCTTTAGCAGCAACTCAGAACATTTTCAGGCAACACTGTTGACTTGTCTCTCTCACCAGTATATCCTTCTATTTCAGACTCATTATGATGAGAGCATGAAGCGTGATGAGAAAAGCCATCAGCCATCTTACTTACAAGCACTGTAGGAAAGAAAAAAAAAATTCTCTGTGTAACTGTTTGCATGTCTCCTTAACCATGGGACCTAAGAAAAACTACTATTATTGAAATAAATTTCTACATCCCAGTCTAGGTCAAATAGCGAGCGCAGAGCCTCAGTATTTCATATACATGCAGTTAGGTAAAAATAACAAGCAAGCAATGTTTTGTGTCAATTACTAGGCTACATGCTTTGCATATAGTATGTCATTTACTTCTAGTGACAAACCTACTGCACGATTGTGATCTCCCCTTTACAAATGAGAAAATAGAGGCATAGAAAAGTTAATTAAGCATCCTAAGTCCCATAACTAGTAATGGCATGGGAGTTTTTATTCTGCCCCATAGGAGACCTGAATTTTAGATATATTTAGTTTTGCATTGTCTTATGTATAGTACACTGTGTTTGTACCTTTTGCTTTGACCATTATTCTACATTCTTCTATCACTTTGTAGATTTGCCCTTTTTTTAAAAAAAAAAAGTTTATTTATTTTTGAGAGAGGAGAACACAAGCTGGGTTGGGGCAGAGAGAGGGAAACACGGAATCCAAAGCAAGCTTCAGGTGCTAAGCTGTCAGTCCAGAGCTTGTCACAGGGCTCAAACCCATGAACCATGAGATCATGACCTAGCTGAAGTCGGACGCTTAACTGATTGAGCCACCCAGGCACCCCATAGATTTAGATTCACCATTTTAATTCTGAAATTATATTTCACTGGGTTTTTAAGTATCATTCTCTTTAGTGGGAATCTCTTATATCTGCTGGCACATATCTAATTATCAATTGGTTATATATGTGTATATTCTCTATCACTTTATCACCTTGATTCTGTCACTTCTGGCTCTAGATCACATCCTTTCATCAGATATCTCATCTACCTGGGTATTACTATACAGATATGTATTTCCATGGGGAAGACTCAGTAAAGAGGCAATGTTAGGATTCTACCTCAAATGGCTGTAATCCCTAGTTAGTGTCTTCAAATACTGAAATTCTTTATTATCCTTTTAGCACACTATGGTATTGACAGTACTTTGGTTTACCTTATCATTATAACATCATTTCCAAGAATTTCCACTTTGTCATTGTAAAGTGATTATGGCAGCTTCACTAAGCTCCATTCATGTGAACGAAGATTAGTGCCATAAACAAAATATCTAATACTTAAATTCTGAAACATATTGGTGCTTTTCAAACTTAAACTCATTAATGAAATCTCACTTCAGCAAATCCATTCTGAGTGTTCTTATTAATGAGTCCTTCTCATACAACTTTTAGGTAAAGATTTCATCAAAATATATATTAGTAAAATCTACATGCATGACCTTAGTCTCATCACATGTATGGCAGTTGTGTTTATGGATCTTAATTCTTAGAATTATCAAAATAATTATATAGTAAATTAAGTTATCAAAATAATTTTAAAAATAAATAGTATACCAGATTCTGTGCTAGTTGTTTTACATTCATTATCTTATTTAAACATGTACAATCTCCTCCTAATAACTTTGGTCCCCATTTTACAGATGTGGTAACTGAATGTCAAGGATGTTAAGGAACTTTCTCAGAATCACACAATTAGTGTGTGGCAAGAAACTTTTTGCAATACACTTCTCATAGATTCTGAAAGCTTTATTCTCTTAACTGTGCCACACTGCTACGTTAATTCACATTTCTAGCCTGGGTCTCCTTCCATTGGTTTTTAAATCACAAGAACAATAAAGACGAAAACTGAGGATGAGTCTGATATAATAAGTCAGTACTGAGTTTTCTTAGGTTCTACATCAAGATCTAAAAAATAATTTAGAAATTATTAAATTTTATGTCTTAAATGTGTCCATTATAAGAAATATTTGAGCAAATACATTGTGCAATAATTAAAATCAGCATGCCAAATGCTTTATGCAAGTCTATAGTGAGAAACACAGAGAGATAAAGTAAAATCTCACCACTCTGAAAATTTTGTTTTGGTAGTTATATTTTCCCAGGGACTGAGATTTTCCTCTTTAAACATCAAAAGGTAGTAGCCAACATTTTTTTTTTAATTTTTTAAATGTTTTATTTATTTTTAGGAGAGAGAGAGAGAGAGACAGTGTGAGCAGGGGAGGGTCAGAGAGAGAGGGAGTGACAGACTCTGAAACAGGCTCCAGGCTCTGAGCTGGCAGTCAGCACAGACCCCGACGCGGGGCTCGAACCCACGAACCGCGAGATCATGACCTAAGCGAAAGTCGGACGCTTAACCGACTAAGCCACCCAGGCGCCCCGCTAGTAGCCAACATTTTGAATAGAAATCCTCTAAGTATTTATCACATTTTCCCATGGCTCATATGTATACAATTTAGCATAAAGTTTTCTTGATGACCTTTTACTATATACATATGTTATTTGTTATATAAAATAGAATTCTATTTTATGATTTTATGACAAATACAGAATGGCTCTTGATACTTACTAAAATTTGGGAGATTATTGAATCCTACATTGAATTTTTCTTAGATTTTTATAGATTTTGAACTTGTAGTCTCATCTTATCCTGGTGTTTTTAATAAGGTCATTCTGTGACATTTCCTATCCTCTTTTTATTTTGCTGAAAGTTGAGAAACCTAATTTCCTAGAATTGTGTTTAAAATCAGCATTAAGGAGTCTTGAATGAGGATGTGAAGAGTTATGTGTACAAAATATAAGTGTTTTCCATGAATAGGTAACTCAGATGGTGAGGTTAAAAAAGAAAAAAGGAAAACTATTTTATACCGACTTAAGACAATGTTACCCTGAATTTGTGGGTTATGTAACATGCATGGATATATATACAAATGGAGATGAGATCAATATATTAGATAGATAGATAGATGATAGATAGATAGATAGATGGAAAGACAGGCCTACAGATGAGAGAATGCTCTTTAAAGGCTATAAATGGTGACTATGATCCCACTTGGTTAATCCAATCAAGTGTTGACCAAAGTGATTACATATGATAAGTCAAGAGCTTCAAGTTCTGAAGTAGTATTGTGCTTAATTTTAGACTTGGATATTTGCCATAAACATGACCTTGAATGGATTTTACTCTTGCTATCCTCAGTTTCTTCACCTGCCAGATAGAATTAATAACCTCTTCTACACAGGCATGTTGAAATGATCACCAGAGATAATGAGCATCAAGTTCCTGTTGAACACGTTCCTGGTTCCATATCCATTAGTCTCTTTCTCAGTCCTTCTGTGTGATTATACACTTAAAACATCCCCATGACCATGATCAGTGCTACCATCCTTGCCCTGCTAAAGAGGACCTTTAAAGAAACTGACTTTCAGATTTTACTTTCTCCCCCCAAGTTAAATTTTTTGTTAAGTTTTCACATAAAAAAAACTATAGCAAGGTATAAATAATACTTCTTGCTCTGACTAAAAATAATTCTGACACTTTATATTCTTTTTGAAATTTCAGTCCAATGTGGTGTGAAATTCTGGGCTGAAAATCTGCATTTCTGGTGAAAATACTTATTTAACTTAGTGGCACAGATAATATGGAAGGTGGGAAAGAATTCTATTTTATGGTTTTATGATAAAAATTGCTTGGAAGAGGGAGATCAGACATTCTATAGTTTGCAGATGACTAAATTTTCCCAGGTAGTGAAATACCAACCCTTTCCCTATTGATAGCTGAACTAACATATTATATATGCATATCTATTCCTTTCATTTGAACTCAAGAAGAATCATCCTGCCCTATCACAAAAAGACCCTTTTATCAAAGAGAAAATAGTCACCTGAATAAATCATGAGTTTGACCACATGTAAACTCTTACAGTTTTATAATCTAACCCTTACTTCATAATCGGTAAGAATAAACATAATGGCTTATATCCTTGAGGATAAATATAATAAAACTGCTCCTTTGTAAATAAGTACTAAATTACAAGTTAAGCATGCACATTCACTGGATGCTGAGATCACTTTCTTATTTCTAGCTTGTCCATTTAACTTTTTAAAGCAATTTGGGCTAAAGTTATGGTTGGTCTTAAGGCAATGCTCATTGAGTTTTATGGACACTTCAGAATCATTATTTAAGTCTTATTTGAACCATATGAAATTGCTATTTTTGTGGGTCAAAGATGTTCAAATGTTGACCCTTCCAAATCCTTAAAGACCTAGTATCTTAAAAATAAAATTGAGTATAATAATGATGAAATTTTAAAATCCATAATGTTTAGATATATCAAACTTGAGACACAACCAATCTTCTTTTTACAATGTTTTGCCAGTGGATTCGAAGAAGAAAACAAATCTTTAATGTGAAGCAAGTAGTAGAATATCAGTGCTTTAGGGAAAAATGATCCTTCTATACAAATGGAATTTGAGCAACTGTTATAAACAAATTAAGGGTAATTTAAAATATATAAATATCATTTAGTGCCAAAATTATGCCAGTCAAATAAATCTAGTTGATACTATATGCTTTAAGATATTTTCTAAATAAGTGTATTGTGTATCTTATAAATAATTTATTTCATTATAAAAACAGTTTGTGGAATATATCTAGATTGAATTTTTAACCAAGTTTCTCTTTTTTTGAAGAAAAAATACTTTTGCAAACACCTGTTCCCCATCTCTACATTAAAAATGATTGGAACAATGTCAGTAATGTTATTGGGCATACTGTGGATTTCTTATATAGGGACATGTCACTTTTATTCAAACAAAAATCCTACTTAAGGTAAGAAAATGCCTTGAGATACTGACCAGAAAATGCAAGAAAGACGTAGAAAATCTTTCTAATATTGAAAGGAATAGTCATTACCACAGTGCTCAGATTAGTAGCAATAGAAAGGAACCAGTACCTGTACAGAGAAAAGGAATACAGCAAAGTGTTCAGTTCATGGGGTTTAGAGTGAGTTAGATCTGTGTTAGAGTCTTGAGTCTGCCAAGATTGGCTATTTAATGATGGGAACATTATTTAACCTGTATATATCATCAATTACATCATCTGTTAAGTAAGATTGATAATAATACATAATCATACATCTCGTGATTATGAAGATCAAAATTTAAAATATGTGTAAATTGCCTTGCACAGTGTCTAGCATCTGCAAAACACTCAAAAATATTAGTCCTTAGTAGTGTTATTTAGGGGAGAGCATTTAGGACAAATGTGACTGATCTGGAGATAATCAGAAGTGTGCTGGAGTCAGATGGACTTCAGATTCTGACCTCACGCTTCTATCTAATTCAGACACCACTTCAGGAGGAGCAAGGACTTATTTTCCTGAGTGCCAGTAACCTTGGATAGTCTTTTTCCTCACACTTTCCCCACCCCTTTTGCCACTATCCCACCAACTTGTTGATCCTTCTTATTAGTTGTCTGTTTCTGTGTAGCAAATTACCACACACTTTACCACTTCAAACAACATGCATTGGGCGCTTGGGTGGCTCAGTCAGTTAAGTGTCAGACTCTTGATTTTGGCTCATGATCTCACAGTTCATGGAATCGATCCTCGCATCAGGCTCTATGCCGATGGTGTGGAGTCTGCCTGGGATTCTCTCTCTCCTTCTCTCTCTGTCCCTCCCCTGTTTGCATGTGTGTGTGTGTGTGTGCTTTTTTTCTCTCTCTTTCTCAAAATAAATAAACTTTAAAAAACAACAACACACATTTATTATCTCACAGTTTCCATGTGGCAGAAGTCTGGGCACAGACTAGCTGAGTTTTCTGCTCAGGGTCTCACATAGATGCTTCTGAGGTGTCCTAGTGTGGTGTCTTACAGGGCTGAGATCTTACCTGAGGCTCACTGGCAGGTAGCGGAATTCAGTCTCTTGTGATTGTTCTCTGAAGCCCTGAGTTCCTAGATAATCCCTAACATGGCTGTTTGCTTCTTCAAGATCAGCAGGAGAATATCTTTCTTGCTTCCAGTCATTTCTTTCAGGGAAGTACCAATCATCTTTTCAAGGTCACAGGGTTAGGTCAGGTCCACCCAGGGTAATTAACCTTTGGATGCGCTCAAAGTTAATGGATCTGTGACCTTAATTATACCTGCCAAATCCCTTCACCTTGGCCATGTAAGGAAACCTAACCAGGAAGTGATATCCCATTGCGGTCATAGATCCTGTCCACTACTTAAGAGAAGAATTATACTGGGCATTCATACCAAGTAACTGGAATCTTGGGACCATGTTAGAATTCTGACCACTCTACCTATAAGATATCTCAACTAAATAAAGAACCTTAAACTTGGCACATTATAGGTAAGATTTAAATGGTAAGGTTCAGTGAGGGTAGCAGTACATGATCAAGATGCAATTATAGTTGGCTAATACATTTCAATCAGGACCTCCTGTTTCATACCACAAATGGAGTGAAGAGGGGCAGAAGCCATCCTGGAAGCTGGGGGATATTGTCAAGATAAAAGGAGAAAGAGAAAAACATTTCCTCTCAGCCAAAGATACATTTCTAATACTTAATGCAAGTTGTTTTAAGTCTGTCCAATTTACCTTCTCATAACTTAGGGCAGAGAAAGAGTGAGCACAATGGGGTCTTGAGTGGGCAGCTGGTAAAATGGGCAGAACTATATCACATAATTATGAATATTTTCTCATTTTTCATGATATGATTCTTATGGTGTAATTAGTCCCAATTCAATGAGGCATCACTGCATTAATTTATGGATTGTTATATTTGCTGAAAAGCCTGCATTGGTTTTTGTTTTTCACGAGCATGGGACTAGATACAGCCTTATATCTTTCTTAGTGAAAACAGTACATGTCACAACCCCTTTCCTCAAACAGGTACACTTAAGTAACATTTAAGAAAAGGCAATATGTAAACTTACGACTGTGACAAGAAGTTTTAAAATATATTTTGAAAACTTCAGATGATATACTATGTTGTTAGGTCTATGATATAGCTGTAGGAGAGGGGAAAAGTTGAGAAAGAACCAGAATGGGGATGAAATGAATTACTACTCAATAGATTCAATAAAGACAGCATACCAGAAATTGAATTAAATCATACTTAAATTTCTAGCTTAGAATTTGATTTCATGTTCTATTAAAATTTTTCTATTTTTTTTTCATGCATTAAGTGGACTCACAGTACAAGTGAAAACAGGCAAGGGTTCTACAGTCACACGGTTCTAGAGTGGGATTCTAGGTCGGCTGCTAGCAGGCAAGTTACAGACTCTCCAGGCTTCCATTTGTCCATCACTAAAAAGAGAATTGTATCCAGTTTGCAGGATTGACTTAATGATAAGAGAAAGAACATAGGCACATACAGAATATATAACATGGTGCCCAGCACATAGAAGAGCTATGGTAAGTATTAGAATCACAAGTCTCTATACTGCCGTTGACAGGCTAGGTGGTTTTAAGTAAAAATATGATAGAAAGAAATCACTGATAACCTGTCATGAAATTCTAGAGAATGCAATAACTGCAAAGTCATTGAGCAAATCATGGGAGAGAAGAAGGTACATGTTAACTATTCAGTTTTGAAAACCTTTGTAGTATTATTATCCCAAGACAATATTAAGTAAGCTTTCTAGGAGAATGGAGATAGTATCTACTTAATTAAATGATTCATTCATAGATCTTAACATTAAAAAAAAAAAGATAGTAAATCAAGACAATGGAAAGGATAAAGGAATAGACATGTTAACATAAAAACTAGTATTTTTGGTGGTAGTGAAATGTATATTTGATTCTGACTTTCCTGGTAACCAAAGTAAATTAGGAGGAAAATAATACCTTTTAAGAAGAGAAAACTTTTTCTTGATTTGAATTCTGAAAATATTGTTTCATGTTTTTCTTTATATATGTTAGACCATTGCCAAGGGAATTTTCACTTTTGTAGTTATTATTAAGTTCCCTTAGTAAAAAAATTTTAAAAATGAAAGTATAATATTAAAATATGATCCAGGGAAGATTTGTTCTGCTAATGATATCTAATAAAAATATTTCATTTAAATCAACCATTTTTATTTCATGCCCCACCTCTGTTTCTTAAAATTTAACAGTAAATATCCTATTCAAAGCAGTCAAAGCAAGTTGGAATTTTAGCTAATATATGGGAAAACACATAATGTGAATCGGTGGATTTATTTAATACAAATATATGGATACCATTCCCAATTGTTGACTCTGCTGAGAGCAGAGGATTCAGTGTACAAAAGATTTGCCTGGGATCTCAGATTTAAGAAAACTCAGTTCAAGCCCAGCCTTGCCAAGGTGAATATAGGCAAATCATTTTACCTACCAGAACAATTATTCATCAGTCTTCAAGTAAAGAAATTATACTAGACAAGCTCCAACTTGTTCTAGAACTGTGACCACCAGAAGACCTGGCACAGAGTATGGACTCCACAAATAAGTGTGAAAAAAGGAATTCTACTCCTCTATGATGATAGTGGCCTGATTTAACCAGTCTGGTAGGTAAAAAGAATTGATATAAATACTTTGTATTTCCCAATGAAAAGAGGGCAGGTGGTAATAACAAAAACTCTAGGTATATTCCAGGGTTTCTCAACCTAGTCCAATGATACTATGGAAAAGATAATTCTTTGTTATGAGAGGTGGTCTGTGTAGAATATTTGACAACATCCTGGCTTCTACCCACTAGATACTAGTAGCACTGCTCCTTGAGTTGTGACAACTAAAAGTCTCTGGAAACAATTAGACCCCATTTGAGGAAAACTGGTGTATACAAACTGGTCGTGTGTGTGTGTGTGTGTGTGTGTGTGTAGATAGCTTTTTCTATTGCATATTTACTTTTATTGTACCTTAAATATATGAGATCAATCATTTTCAATTATTAATTTTATGTTCTCCCATGACCTATTAGGTAATTAACACAATTAGCCCAATGGTCACTTATTTTGAATATAGCTTGACTGGAGTCCAAAAGAATCAAGTGTTTTCCAATACCGCTAATGTACCTCATTGCGTTGCTTATGGTTTTTGATAAAATCATGCAAACACAAGCAGTCTGATGTTATTTTTTTGTTTACAGTATTACTGTGTTGTTTTGGTTAACAGAATGAAAAACAGCACTGTAATACTACAAGTAAAAATGTTTTATTCTTAGTTTGTTTCATCAATAAAAGCTGACATTTTTGCAAGAAAGATGTTATACTATTGAAATTAACTCTTAGTCAATTGTAAATAATTGTATTATATCGGTATGTTATCATGAAGATTAGAAATCATTTCCTACAGAATCATGTTTTTGCTTCCTCAGCACTGTTTCAATTGAAAGGAATTTGAATGAAGTGCATCTCATTACTAACATAAAGTAGATGGAGCTTGAATAATTTTTATATTTATTTTCCATGGATGGCTATTACATTTCTTATCCTATCTATCCAAATTTTATAAAATAAATTGTTTTAATCCATTCTTTGGAGAGGAGCAATGAATTTATTTTTGCAAAAGCTATGCATCTGAATATATTGTAATATGCATAAAGCTCCGTTAACACAGTTATTTTTATAAAAAGTGTAGCTGCCTTACCTTTTATTTAATTTACATACTTTATTTACTTTCTGACAGGTTCTTCTCCTTGCATTTTTATTTACATACCAAAAATGTCTTCAGATAAGTCAACTAAAACTTTAATGTACTGTATAATTTAAAACTCCATAAAATGTTTTATGTATTGCATAGTTTTATATGAATTTTTAGGCTGATGATGTAGAATTTTGGAAATATTTCATCAATGATTCCTATACAATAACATCATATTTCTTACATATGATGGGACATAGAGTATTGTCTTTTGTCTGAGATCATGTTTAGCAAGAATTATAAAACTTGTGCTCAGTCTATTTGTTTCATACAGGGGGAAAATCTGTGGCTATTTTTAAGGATTGTTATTTTTTTTTCTTAAAATATTATGGACTTGATGCAGTAAGGGCGTCCCATCTCACATCATTTGGTACCTTTACTCTAAGCTATACGAAAGATCATTATTCTGTCATTCAAATGTTAGAAACAATCTTTCCCTTATGTGTTTCATAAGCTGTAACAGAGATCACTCACCAGTGAAGAAATAAGGCCATGGTGTGTCAGTATAAAGAAGTCCAGTTTTAAAATACAAACTTCACCTTCATCCCTCCCTTTTTTGTATTTAGCTTTTGTAAGCATGGTTTGTATTTGCATAACCCACCATTCATATTCTTGTGAGTTCATGATATAAATAATTTGAAAAATTTCATTCAGTTTCCCCAAATTATTCTAGTCATTATGGATGATTCATGAGAGGATTAATCTCTTGGATGTGACATAAAACTAGAGAGGAAAGACACTACCTATCATATCATTTGCAGTTAAGAACATGCTGCATATCTTTAAGCCTTAGTTAAAGTGGTTATAGTAATTGGGTGTGCATGCCTTAGCTCCGTTAAAACCCAAACAGCAATATGGGAGAGTGTGGTTTGTTTTTTAAATGTGCAAGGAAGGAAAATTAGTGAAATCTGTTTAAGTCACAAAACTGCCTCATTCAGGACCCAATTCAGCAGCATGGAAAAAGTAACTCAAGTTAACTGTACTCTTAGCATATGTCTAAGCTCACAAATTTCAATTCACTTCAAATTCCTTTCTTTTCCCATGGATCTGCCTACAAAGAAAAGAAATACAAAGATGGCAAACTGGTTCAATAGTTCATTAGCTCTAGATTCTCTCAAGATTTTCAGGATGAAAATGTGTCCAGTTACAGACCAAGTTCTTTATGTGTTGGAGTGGTGATACCCATAAAGAACTGTTTTCATTTTACTATGGGTCTTTCCTCTTTCCCTACACTCTGCCCTCTACTACCACCACGGGCATATGCAGCACATAGACACATATGGAGTTAAGGGTATGATGTATTTAGATTTTATCCATGCAAGGAGAATTAGGTGGAAGAAACAAAACAAAGCTAATGAACAATTGATTTAGGTATTATACAGAGACTGTGGTTTAGTGACCTAAATTGTACCGTAATCTTTAAAAGATTATAGTATTTGGATAGAAAAAATGATCTCTCTTTCTATAATGGCATCTCTATATAAGAGGATATTATTGGATATACGCTGCATAGTAGAGGCACATATTTTTCTCTATCTTTCAGCAATTCAGAGTAGTTCTCAGATACATCTGAGAAGTAGCACTGAGGAATTAGTCTTCATTTATAACCAAACAGTCTCGAATAACATTTTCTTCCAATTTTTGTTTTAAAGGTCTAACATTTGATCGTATGTTTTCTTTAGTTAACTTTCTATATTATATGGCAATCTCTGCGGTTATTTTTTTCAAAGATAAAAAAGAAAAAAAAAGCATGCTCAAAATGTAGAAGTTATTTTTGCAGTAACGTATGTCATGATTTTTAAACATTCAGGCCTTTAAACTTTTTTTATAGTGTATGTTCTTGCCAATCCCAGCACAGTTCTACAAAGTAAAATATTTGGCAGTGAATTCATATTAACAGATGGAACAAGAAATTAACACGTTTTTGCTTCGCTAATTCACAGTTCTTTTAATACGCTAATTCTAAATCACCTGTTCTGACTTTGACAGGCTACAGACACCTGTTTGGGGTAATATTCCACAGCTAATTATTACATGAAAAATTCAGTTTCCAACAAAAGGGTTTCTGTGTGAAATTGTCATAGTTAAAAAATTAAGTAATACTAAACACATACAAATGTATTTCAGATGTCTTAATTTAAATACCATTAATCTGCAACTTCTCTTTCACTAAAGAATGATATATGAAAACCAGACTGTCCTCTTAGTGTTTGAATTCTGTCTGTCACACTTTACACCATGGTTGCACTGATCAAGTCAGAATTTCTTCCCAGTTGCAGTGATTACTGTATTACTGTATTTTAAATGGCAGGAAAAGAGTATAGAATTTTCAAGTGGCTGGAAAAATTCCTAACTGTATGTTAAAAATGACTCAGGAGAGTTAAAAAAAAAATACTGACAAGATGAAAGAGAAAAAAAAAAAGAAAAAGAAAAACTTAGCCTGGGTGGCATCGTATGGAAGGCAGACAATAAATAAATAGGAAGTTCACTGAACTGTGGAGTTTGAGGTATGACCGCCTGGTGCGAGGCACCGAGAGGACCACTGCTAAAAGAAGTGCAAGGTCATGATGCCAGGAAGCTTATGGATATGAAAATCAAATTCCTCCTCCCTTCTATTTCAACCTCTTAACAAACTACTAATTTCCACTAAATCCTGATTTTCTTTATCTCCCCATATTGTTCTCCGTTATTCCAACAGGGTTATTTCCCCTCTGTCACCTTTGTGATTTCCTTTCACAGTGACTTTTTCACTTCAATTTCCCCACAAAAC
The DNA here is from genome assembly GCA_017311185.1 of Proteles cristata cristata. NCBI lineage: Eukaryota > Metazoa > Chordata > Mammalia > Carnivora > Hyaenidae > Proteles > Proteles cristata. The sequence continues at coordinate 314,200 of JAESUZ010000705.1, forward strand.
CTCGTACAGGAGAATGTGGAGGCAAAGACTGTTATGTGTGGGAGGGTAGGTTGGTGGAATAAGAAGCAAAAATCAGAAACGTAAGGTTTTTCGATGTTTGTAACATAACGACAGATGCTGAGGTAGAGTCTATCTTTAGGTTTGCCAAAGGTTCCATTTTGTGTGTCTGTTTTTTGATTCTCTCTAATTGCTGTTCAGCTGTGTATGTGGCTTTGCTAATGTGTCTTCCTTAGCCACGTTTGGGAAGCAGAGAACTTGTCGTTTCTTTAATTAACCTTTATGTCTTAGAACCCGGATAGTAGAGTTCATCAAGCAAGCACTCTTGGAAGTTTGAAGATTCATGCTGTTGTACTCTGCTTTTGAAAAGTTATTGCATGAAGGGTATTTTTAAAATGCTTTTTTATTTTGTAAGACTTCAGGTGGATGAGGAGAAAGCTTGTTTTTCACATTCAGCCTCCTTGTAATTTTGTTGTTTTTCTCCCAATTGCTGCTCCAGAAAGCACATGGTCTTTCTCTAAAACCATGCTTTATGACATTGCTATTTGCAGAAATTTAACTGGCAGCCCACCCCAGGAAGATAAAATCCCATTTCATCCAAGTTTGATTCCCCTCCTACACCCACACCTGAAACCATATTTCTGCCAGAGACTACATTCTGCTAAGGAGGAAACCAATCTTTTATAATACTTTAACATACGTGAATTTTATTTTATTTTTAATTAAAAAATTGCATTTCTCATCCAAAAATGCTAGATGACATTTAAAGCTAGAAAAGAGTTTCCAAATAACTCACCTTTACAATTAACTCTTATCAGAACTACAGTTATTTCACTGCACTGGGAATAAGCAAATGCCTATGACGTAGTTGTGAAGTTGAAAGGCCTCCGTCACCACTCAAGTTCTTGGAGAAGTTCAGAAGTACGTTATCTTACAGGGGTTTGCTCAGGGCTCAAAGTTTGAAAAAGAGTGACTGGTACACAATTGGAATGAAATCAACTTTTATTTTCAGTTAATAAGATGCCTCAGGAATACACTAAACTTCCTCGTCTTTAAGAGAGTGAAAAAAAGACTCTAGGAAGCTTGTTCAGAAATCTCTGGGTTCCCTGAAAACAGTTTTAGATATACACTTGCTACCTCTAACGCCACTTGAGTAAATCAGATCTAGATTATAATACAAAATATTCAAGATTTAACAGTTAAAGGAAAATGACCTTGAACAAGTATATTTGAGAGTATATTCAATGTGAAAGTTTTTAAAGTTTATTTATTTATTTTGATAGAGATATCAAACAAGTCGGGGAAGAGCAGGGAGAGAGAGAGGAAGAGACAGACAGAGAGAGAAGGAGAGAGAGAATCTTAAGCAGGCTCCATGCTGCCAGGCAGAGCCCAATCTAGAGCTTCAACTCATTAAATAATGAGGACATGACCTGAGCCAAAACCAAAAGTCTAGCACTTAACTGACTGAGCCATCCAGGCGCCCCTTCAGTGTGAAATTCTTCGGCAAATTGTTCAAGGTGATGGATAACATTACAATGCAGTTTCAGTCATGTGTCTTCAGTGAAAACACTTTAATAAATTGGTCAATTAATAAGAAAGACTAATATCACTGATCTTCCTACTTTAATATATTACTTATGGATAATATCTGAAAAAATCATGTCACTTTGCCAGGTACAAATGTGTATGTATATATTTTTATTTGTAGGTAAGTGTATATGTACACATACATGTACCTGGGTACATGTATATACACATAAATGTTAGGGAGCCTGTTCAGTCCTTCAAAGAGGATTGCAGATTACAACAGATTAAAGAGTTACCATGGCAACAATTATATTTCACTTAGTCACGTTTCTAAGCAAGTAAATGTTCAACATACCAGACTTATTTAAAAGGCTAGGATTTATTTTATATAACTAGCAGATACCATTAATTAATAATCACCATTTATACCCTTATACATATTTTAAATTATTACCTCCATATATAACTCAAAGTGCTATATTTACTCTCTTACTTATAGGCTATATTTTAAAAAGAATTAAGCAACTTTTGTTTAGAAAATTTAATCCTCTTAATGTAATTCACCCCAAACCAATTTTATTAATATGTTACCTATTGTAGAAGCATGGGATTATTATAATAATGATAGTTACCATTTACTGAGCACATAATAAAACACCAAACACTCTCAATAAATTATTCCTAATCGTAGGTTTATTGTTCCATTTCACAGGATAAGTAGCTGGGATCCATGGAGATTAATAACTTCTCTACTCTCAGTGCAGTGACCAAAATAAAATCCCAATCTGAGACTCAGTAATTACAAACCCCATTCTTTTTTTACTGTGAGTTGTTGATAATCAGTGTTTAAGTAGCTGGATAGGTAGAATTCAAGTTTAGAAGTAACCATTATCAGAAACCAATAAAGGCACTTAGATCATGATATAGTCAAATGAACTATCTGTATAAGAACTCAAAACTAACATGCACAAAATATCCAGTGAACAAATTGCTTCACTTTAGTGATTGACAGGAATGTTTGTTTATTGCTAGAAGTATTTTTTTAAATTTTTTAAATGTTTATTTATTTTTTGAAAGAGAGAGACAGAGACAGAACATGAGCATAAGCAGGGGAAGAAAGGTGTTAGAGAGAGAGGGAGGCACAGAACCTGAAGCAGGCTCCAGGCTCTGAGCTGTCAGTACAGCACAGAGCCCAATGCAGGGCTTGAACCTACAGATTGCAAGATCATGACCTGAGCTGAATTCAGACGCTTAACCGACTGAGCCACCCACATGCCCCTATCGTTAGATTAATGTCTAATAGGGTGTGACTCAAATATCTTATATTTTAAAAATTCAACTATCATGTTGTTTACAAATTATTCACTTGACATTGCCTCTACCTTCAAGGAGTTTACAATTTAGTAAATAAAGTTTAGAGCTTGAATTTTCTACTTTAAAATGCTTCTTTGTGTTTCTACAAAGTACTATATTTTTTATCAGCAAATTTTCCTTAGATATGTTGTTACTTTAAAGAGTTTTCTTTTAGTTTTTATCCTAAAATATCTTTGGCAACTATATTAAAATGCCCTGCCTGATTGTAACTCATGACTGGACTGTGATATTCCCAGGCCAAAGACCATATCTGACTTATTTAGTAACAGTTTTCTAGTCTTTTCACAGTCATAGATACACAATGAAAGTTTAATTTTTTTATGTTTTATTTATTTCTGAGAGAAAGAGCGCGTGAGCAGGGAGGGTCAGAGAGAGGGGGAGACACAGAATCTGAAACAGTCTCCAGGTTCTGAACTAGCTGTCAGCACAGAGCCCGATGCGGGACTTGAACCCACAAACCATGAGATCATGACCTGAGCCGAAGTCAGATGCTTAACTGACTGAGCCACCCAGGCGCCCCCACAATGAAAGTTTAATAACTCAGCGTTAAATGATTGCAGGGGTGGATGGATGGATGGATGGGTGGGTGGGTGTGAATTCTGGCAGATAACTATGTGACAGTGAAAGTGAGGAGAAAAAGAACACTCACATACAAACAGAAACACTGGTAATCCAGAAGAGAAAAGCTAAGGATTTCAATGACTTCATTTAGGAAACCTTTATTGAATATCAGGCACTGAGTTAAACATGAGGCTATGATGATGAGGGAAAATTAATGGTGGCTGGCCACATGGGGTTTACTTTCCAATGGGGGAGGTACAAATAATAAATACATAAACATAGTAAATAAGATAATTGCTTTATTTGATTATTGCTATGAACTAAGCAAAATAATCTGCAAAGTGGCACAAAACTCACTTGGGGGACCACTTTAGAGAGCATAGATGGAAAGCTCAGGAAGAGATCTCTGATGGGACTCAGCAATGTGAAGGAGGAAAAGAGCATTCTCCTGAGCATAGAGAAGTCCAGCAGCAAGGGTGAAGGAAAAGGAGTTATGCATCCTTTAAGGAAGTGAGTAATTGCCCATCATGACACATTCTTTGCCTTCCTTACTTCCAAATGTAAAAATTTCTGGGGTAATATTTTTGAAACCCAGATAGAGAACACTTACTCTTTTACTAAGAGGTGGGACACAGCTGTTTCTATATTATAAAAGCTTTCCAGGTGCTTCTGTACAGGATAGAAAAACAACAGCATCAATACTGTCATCTTGTGATTTCTACTAGCTAAAAACAACAGTTACAGAAAAACACTAACAACCAGGATAGAAATAATAATACCAATGAGAACACCACTAACTCTACTCTTTCCAACAATTTTAACAAAGAAAATAACCAGAATCATGTTATATACCTGAATCACTTTAATTCCCCTCAGAAATAAATATATATTAAATATTCATTTGTATGCATCAAAAATTCTTTGAATTGATCCAAATAGGGTATTATTTAAGGAAAATTATAACCATAAATCTCTCTCCCCCCAAAATTTAGACAATCAACTAGTCAATTAAGCAGTCATATACTAAATATGTCCTCAGGTAGCATCATCAGCATCTCTGAGAGTTTTTCAGAAATGCAGAATTCCAAGCCACTCTAGACCCACTGAATCACATTTTGCATTCTGACAGCTTCTCAGGAGATTTGGATGCACAATAAAGTTTGAGAACTTCTTGAGCACTACTTAATTGCCCAATCCCATGCTAGGTACTAGAGTACATGGAAGCAATACAAATTTACCAGGGTTTTAACTTTCCCAGTAGGATCTAAATGGTTATAATTGGAAAAAAGCAAAAAAAGAAAGAAAATATAAATCTAATAGGTGTTAGAGACTTTATTTTGAATTTGCATGTGAGCCACAGTCCTAAGTCTAGTTACTAACTCTGATCCATAACATAAGATTCTTTGGTCAATTTGTTTCCAAATATGCAAACTTACTATAAGGGTACATGATAGGACCCATCAGCCCTCAATATATAGCCAGAATCCCACCATTGTTTTGAGTCTAGAGCCTAGATTATAGAAAATAGCTTCCTAATTGGTTTCTTCCATATTTGCCCCTATTATAGTTTATGTTCCAATAAATTGGTAAAGTCAGTGACTTTTCCCTTTTTTTAAAACAAATATATTTTTTAAAGTAAATTCTGCCCCAGATATGTGGCTTGAACTCACAGACCCCAAGACCAAGAGCTGCATGTTCTACCAACTGAGCCAGCCAGGCTGGCTGTCACATAAACTCAGTGACTTTTCAAAGGCCTTAGGCTTATTGTTCCCCTCTCAAACTAATCTTGCATAATTACACGATATGTACTTATGGTGTCTGCTCAAATGGTAATGCTTCAAATACATTTTTCTTAGACACTTCATTTAAACCCGACTTCTCATCTACCTCTGTGTCTTTTTCCCTCAGTCTCTCTCCAACTCTATCTTGCACTTTTCTTTGTGGTTGTCGTCACTCTCTGTAAGCACACTGTATCATTTTATTAACTACTTTATTGCTTATGTTCACACTGAAATATAAAATCCAGAAGGCAGGGACTTTATCTTTCTGGTCTACCAGTTCTTAGATGAGTGCCATATAAATAATAGAGGCAGAAGAAAGAGTTCTTGAATGAATGTTGAATGAAATCAGTATTCTAGCGTGTTGACAGTATGGTTATATCATTATCAGAAATATTGAGCCCCTAATATATGTCATTGTGGTAGATGAAAAAGAATGATATATCAAACAGGATATGCCTACTGGAGACAGACAATACAGTTGAGTAATAAGTAAATGAATAAAAGGGAGGCATATAGTACACAAAATAAATTCTTCAAGGAGTTAAATCCTGAAATTCTTCAGGAGTTAAAAGGTGAGTCCGGTAGCCAGAAATTGAAGAAAGAAGACCATTTTGATAAGTAAATAATATGGTAATGACATTTTCAGAACCATAAATGGCAAGCTTTAGGGTTGAAATAGATGAAGCATTATTCATGAACCTGTAAAAGTACCTCTGAAACCCATAGTTAGAAAGATAACCAGTGACCAGTTTATGGTAGCTTCACCACCTAAACTAAGATATTTGTATTTCATTCTATGGACTTATTTTCTTTTTTGAGAAAATAGTCAAGTGTTCAGAAAGATGTTTGGGAGGATTCATGCAAAGGTGGTATGGAGGATGAACTGGGTTGGGAAGAGGCTGCACAGAGAGACAGCTGCTAGGAGATTCCAAATCATACATGGAAAGTAGCAGAGGTTAAGGAATAGCATTAGGGACAATAAGGTATTAAAGCTAGTCAAAGATATATTAATTGTTAGAAGAGTATACCACAAGGAAAAATACTATACAAGTAATTGCTATCATCATCATCTTCATCACTGTTAGCACATGTAGAACCATTACAAATCTTTCCCCCAGTCGGAACAGTAAGGGGACTAACATAAGCTGTGTAGAAAGTAATTTTTCCAGAGATAAGGATATTATCATTTTCTGGTGGTATAAAGTGCAAATCAGCGGACTGTCTTTTAAAGTGACGGTTCTGCCAATTAGAAACATTTTCAACTCTGAAAACAGGAGTTCATTCTCATCTTCTCAGAAAAAGCCATAACCTCACTTCCAGATAAAGGGCCTTCCTCTCTGCCCTTCCTCCAACCACCCCCACAGAGTCAACACCAAAGACTAGAGATTTTCCTCTATTGTGAAGTGTCTTTTGTTTGTTTGCTAGATGGGAAACCCCTCATACATTCTTCATTGTTTCCTCTTTCTAAATATATTTTTTCTAATGTTTTTATTTGTTTCTGAGAGAGAGAGAGAGAGAGAGAGAGAGAGAGAGAGACAGCATGAGCAGAGGAGGGTCAGAGAGAAAGGGAGAAACAGAATCTGAAGCAGGCTTCATGCTCTGAGCTGGTGGTCAGCACAAAGCCTGACACGGGGCTCGAACCCACGGACTTTGACATCATGACTTGAGCCGAAGTTGGACACTTTATTTTTTTAATATATTTTTTAATGTTTTTATTTCTGAGAGAGACACAGCATTGTTTCCTCTTTCTAAATGACAATTTTCTTAAACAAAACTGAACATATTAAAATCGATCCGAAAGAGTGATGAGTGTTAAATGAAAAAATATAAACTATGTTTCTATCTTCATACTGTGGTGGGATCTTATTAAATATTTGTTGTCCTCTCCCACCGGCACCTAGTATGGTACCTTAACAACATTAATTCTCAATAATTGCTTGTCAAATAAATGAACATTACTAAATTTGCATTAAGCATTGAACTTTTAAACCATTAACCAATAAACATGCAAATGCCCAGATGCAAATGTCTTCATACAAATATCTTCTAGTGTTGCACCTCAATGGTGAACTTGACATGTTTTCTTAGTCTCTCTCTTTAAAAAAAAAAGTTTTTCTAAGTTTATTTATTTTGAGAGAGAGAGAGAACATGAGTGGGATAGGGGCAGGGAGAGAAGGGAGAGAGAATTTCAAGCAGGCTCTGTGCTGTGTCAATGCAGGGATCACACCCATGAACTATGAGAGCATGACTTGAGCCGAAATCAAGAGTTGTACACTAAACCGACTGAGCCACTCAGGCTCCCCTTTTCATCTTGCTAATCCAAAAATTTCCCTTCTTGTGTACTTCGGTATTTTCTTTTCCCCACAATATTCAAGTTAATACAGTGACTTCAATGTCTTATCTCTGACCCCTAATTTATTTGCTATGATATGTCTTTTGATGCTTTTATATTGATTGCTCTATTTCCTTTTTCATTTTTTTGTCCCTTTTATGCCCTTCTTAGGCAACATGATAGTTTTTCTTTACTGAGTCCCACTTTTATTTTATCAAATGCTGTTACTTTGTATTTTTAAAATGTATTTATAAAAGTATAAATTTTTGGTCCCATATTCTATGTACCCTAAACCACCTACTCTTTGCTGTGTACACATCTTTCCTACTTATTTCACCAAACTCTTTTCTGACCTGCTCTGTAAGAATATTCCTATCTCTGCAGTTTGTTACCCAAGTTATTGTATTCCTAATTGGATTAGAAAACTCATCTTTATGGGGCCTTTCATGTGTTCTGTGCACTTATGGTTTTCTGTAAACAAAAATAATAAATAACAGGTGGGTAGCTAAATATATAACTCACTGGGAATCAAGCATTTCAAGAGGAGGAAAAGGCTATGTCAGAAGTAGTCTACATAGATTACACTGAGTCCAGTAGAAACATAAATATGCTCAGCCATCCATTTTTAAAAAAATTCTTTTAATGTTTTATTTATTTCTGAGAGAGAGAGAGAGAGAGAAAGAGAGAGAGGCAGCATGAGCAGGTGAGGGTCAGAGAGGGAGAGAGACACAGAATCAGAAGCAGGCTCTAGGCTCTGAGCTGGCTGTCAGCACAGAGCCTGACATGGGGCTCAAACCCACGAACCATGAGATCAAACCTGAGCTGAAGTTGGATGCTTAAGCGACTGAGCCACCCAGGTGCCCCATCAGCCATCACTTTTAATAGACTAAAACCTGTTATTTTTTAGTCAGTAAAAAGCAACCTTTTTTACTTATCTACCAATTTTTTTCAGAAATGTAATAAATGTTATTATAACTATGTTTTTTATAGCACTAAACATGAAATCTGTCTTCTGTCTCATCATTACCCTCTTCTTGGTAGGTACAGAGACAGATGAAGCCAATGAAAGATGATTAAAACTGTGTAGGGGACCCCCAAAACATAGAAGTTGCTAACGTAAAATAAATAATCTGGTTTGGATTCTCTAACTGTAGCAATCCCCTCTTCCCATGTCCCACCTCCTACCAGACAAAGGAGGGCTGGGTGGCGATGGGCTGGAGCTGGCTACAGAGCCTGTCGTGTCCGTCTTCTCAGCTCCACATCTCCTAATGTCACGATGTTAGCTTGCAGTGGCCTGTGGTGGGAGCATGCACACTGTGGAAATCAGATTTTTCCCCAGAGATCCTATGGTAGGCATTTACCAGCACAGTCCTGCGCCAGGGCCTGGAAATCTGTGGCAAAAATATGCTGAAGGTTACTTCGCCTCAAGCCTAGAGGATAATTCCTGAGAGAGAGCTAGAAGAAGGAAGGCACACCCTAAGATTCTGACCGGGCGGAGCAGAATTCAGGAATTAATTCAGAAGATGCTATCTATTCTGGGAGAAAAGCTCAGAACAGAGTTAAAGGAGAGACTAGGCAGGGAAACCTGAGGAAATTCTCTGAGCAGAAAAGTGGGGAGATGCACATTCTTTTGCATCTGCCTGTTGCAGTCTCTTAAGAGAATGGAAGGGGGCAGGGCTAGTGGGGTTGGGCTTAAAGTCTCTAAGGTGAATAGGTTTCAGCTTTAAACAAAAAGGGAATTTTTTTTAGGGTTATAAGACAGCAGAGCAAGCAAGGCTCCGGCCGAGTAACAGATGTGCCTGGTGAGACTGGGTTGCTGTACCTCAGAGAAGCACCATCTCCCTGAACAAAGCCTTTGCATGGGGCCTAACAGCCTCGGCTCCCTGCAGGACAAGCCACAGCCACAGTTCTGGGTAGCAACAGACAGCCCTGGGTTCCCGGGATATCTCACCTGGCTCTAGAGGCCCACTAACCTTTTCCTGGGGAAGGACAAGTTCTCAGAAGGAAGATTTTGTGGACTCAGATAAGAGGAAGAAGGCCTCGGAGCACACAAACCAGAATGCTCACGTTTATACAAAATGTATAAACACGTGTTCAGGTCAAGTGCCTGTGTACAACGTTAATTCATGGGAAGGATAGAGAGAGCTCTTTAGGTTGCAAATGATACAAGCTCAACTTAAATTTATGTGAGCAAAAAAAGGAAGGGATGATTTGCCTCTCCTCTTATGTTGCCCACTGGAATTATTTCTAAACAGATTTCCTCTCACAGAGTGTTCAAAGTAATGTGCATGTCAGCATTCAGGCAATCAGCCTAGGAGAGATTGCTTGTTTCCCAAAACTTCCGGCAAAAAGTCCTCAGGGGACTTCTCGTTGGCTTGGCTCTGGTCATGGACCCTTCCCTGAACCAACAACCATGGGCAGAGACATGACATTTTCTCACGGCCAGGAGTTGGTGCCTACATATGGACAAAGGGTAAGAGCCCATCAGCTGAGAGAGGAAAGGTGTTTTCCCCAAAGGAAGAGGTACAGACTAGACACATGGGCACATCCATTGGCAGCTGTCTTCTTATTAGAGTTGCAGGGAACTTACTGATAGCTGCTAAGAATAGATAAAATCTTAAGTATCATCACTCTATCTAGGACATTACTTCCTTTATTGCTGTTTTATAAGCTCATTTTCATTTTCCCCAAACTCTATACCTTCTAAAATTTCTCTCTCCTGCATGTATGGCCTATTCCTTATTTCTGGTGTAGTTCCAGACAGGCTACTCAGTCCCTCTGTGTCATGCTCACCCTCTTCTTGGCTTCCAGATCTGTACCAGGGTTGGGCTCTTTTGGTGGCTGGTCTCCTATGCGATTTGTTTCTGTCAAACTGGCTGAAGCACTTAGGAGAGGCCTTGTTGCTTCTGCCAAGAAAATCCATTGTTTAAGTGAGAAGGGGCTCCTTTATTAGCAGACAGAAGCTAATAAACTTACTAGCTTCAGGTATTACTTTTATTCATAACTTTGAAATTTTTATCAAAGACTAGGTTATATACTCTATAACTTTTTATAGCCCACATTAGATAACTTATAAAATGAATAGTCCAGATACGATAGAATACCGACTATTTAATCTGAAAATGCAATTATGGACTTTCCACTAAATATAGGAATACAACAGAACAATACCACAATATAATAGGAATGTTATCCTTAGAAAATAAGAGAAAATAATTACAAAATTAAACAGTTTCATTTAGTTAGAATTTTGAGGACCAAATAAGTTTTGCAACTTCCCCATTTTAAACTCTGAAGTTTCCTGATGAAAAAAAGGTCAGCACTACTATGGACAGAATGACCAAAAGCCTCGACTAATTATTGCTGTCACTGAAGGTGTGTTTCCTTTCTGCTGGGGCTTCCTGATGCTGGTATGTGGCACTGGCATAGACGGGGAGGAATTCATTTGTTAAATGTTTGTTTTAATAACTGGAGGAATGACCACGATGAAGGTTTCATGTTATTATAAGTATGTAACATGTTTCTATATGCAACAATATGAAAATAATTCCTTAATTTTTAGTGTTCATACCTCCAGTTATTAGCCAACTTGCTGTATGTCTTGGATTAATCAATGTCAGCTAACTTCGGAAATCGTATTTGCTGCTATAAAGGTAAAGGACTTTGCTCACTGGCCCTCCCCTGACTGTACTCCCTGGTTTGCCCAGGATTTTCCTGGTTGATGTCTGTTTTCCCAGTGTAAGTTTAAATGTACCTCCTTGCACTCTATAAACTGCTTCAGTTCAGAGAATGTAAATAAGCTAAGTTTATGGTACATATGAGAATTATTTTTGTTGTGAAATGATGGAATGCTTGCCAAAAACAGTGGAATTGGGTAATGAATGGGGTTATAAAAATAGTTTTCTTCAGAAATCTTTAACATTTGATGAAGCTTGAGATGTACATCGCCCAGATATGGCTGAGGGAGAGTCTATGAATATATGAAGTGGCTGGTACTTGATGATCACTTTTGCTCAGCATGCAAAACTGCAAAAATCTTCGAAAGGAATGAAACGTCCAACAGTGTGAGGAAATTTATCTTAAGATTGGAAATCAGTCTTATCTCAAAAATGATTTTCTGTTTTATTTCCTAATTTAAAAAAATTCTAGATACGCGATGGGCCATAGATCAATAAATTACAAATCTTTACGACTTCCTGAAAAAGCTTTATTGTTTCCATTGGAAAAAGCATATGGAGAGATAGAAGCACAGAAAAGCCACACCATGTGCTATGTCATCAAAGATATCTGGGGTTTAAATCTCAGCTCTGCCTCTTATTAGTTCAGACTATGTTTCTTTGATTTTAAATTGCATTATTAACATACTATGTCTGCATAGAAACCCATCCGCACATAAAATTACAGGCAAAACACAGATTAGCATGTGATCATTGTTTTCCTTAGTTATAACATCCACTAAGGTTAATGTCTGTGTGTCTTGTAGTTTGTTTTCCTATTCTTCTTCGTTGGAATTACAACCCATTCTGTGTGGAGGGAGGAAACACTCTATGGCTTTCTTTCAGCGTTTACATACTTAATTCCTGAAGTGAAACACCTGCTAAAATGATTCATGTTTGCCTTTGATGGACAGCCACCGACATAGAAAGTCTAAGATATTCTCCATGGCAGAAATACTTATTACTTTGTAACCTAATACTTATTTGTGTTGCCTTTTAGTGAAGAAATGCAGGGAGGGTAAAACTGAATCTGTTAGTGCAGGTTGAAACATTCACTGATACTTTTTGTTCCTGTGTTGTACAAGCTTAGCTGGGGAAAATCTATACATTGGTTTTGAAGCCATAATCTTATGTTCAGTGTGAATGCTGGTTCATTGTATAAAGATGAATTTTTAAGCAATGTAGCATTTCATCTGAGTAACAGGGCACTTGATTTCCTTTCATCCATATGAAAACAATTAGGAAAAAATGCCACTTATCTTAAATAGTATTTGTCAGATTTTTTTCATCAAACTTGGTAAATACAGATCTCTTGACATTTTGATGAATTTTCATCACTTTGTGGTAAACCTAAGTGACTAGGCTGTGGCCCGTGAACAGCTTTTGTTTCTGTGTGACATTAAAGTGTATTTTTTTAAAAAAAACATGATTATAATGAATATTCAAAATTAGATTCATTCTCCAGCATATGCACAATAGGTCAGAAGTCGTGGCTTGAGAAGAACACTTACTAGTCAATCTCGAGGTCTTATTATTTCTTATGAATCTCATCTTTTCACATGGTTCAGAGATATAACTATCAAAGAGGAAGAGCAGCTAAATATATACCAGTTTCAGTTCACCTAGGCACTTTGAAAATTCATTTCACATGTGGTTAAGTTAAAAGTTGGTGTATCTCCCTCACTGTATATCGTCTTGACTCAAAATTTCTTGGACCGTATGTTCAAAACAGCTTGAAACAGACATTATAAATGAAGAATAATCAGTTACCATAGTTCAGAGCATTTTCTTCAAATACTTTTCAATTTCTGGTTCCAGCAGAATTTTATTTACTCAAATATAAATCTTTTTTTTAATACTCTAGAGCCTCTTCCTCAACAGAACACCTCATTTTAGTACAATTGTTTTTATATTCTGTCACAGGGTGATGATGATAAATGGAAAATGATTAAGTATATTGTTTGTCAGTTTTCTTCTTTCACAATTCAATAAATATTCTCAGAGTCCTCCCTTGTCACCTTACTTATAATGATTACCAAGTGGAAGATATGCTTTAAAGTCAAGGACAAAATCTAGTTTTTATTTTGGTTGTTGTTCTTTGCCAAAAATATAAAATATGAATCCAAAATTGGATGCCTACAAACCAAGTTAATTACTTAGATATATTAAATCTTTTATTTGGGGACCTTGAGCTATCGAATACTTACATGAGGGGAAAAAAAGCACTTTGAGCTTTTAATTCAGTGGAGGTATATCTGTAATTCATTGAGAGGCATATTCATAATGTAATTCTTTTATGTTGGCTTCACTTTTAAGGTTTAAATCACTGGTTTCCACATGCAATGCACTTATTCAATGAAAATTTATTACATTCACTAGTTATTAAACACCAACAACAATCACTAACAAGAATGATGACAAACAAAAAAAGGAAAATAAAAGCAAATTCTTTTCCTAAATATTACCCACACTGGCTTTTGTGTTCCCTGAAATCTGCCCCCCCCTTATTTTTACTGTTGTGGTATTATATTATAAAAATTCTCAGTTGAAAAGCTAATTTTATTATTTATTTGTTTATTTCTAAACTGTCCTGTTCAGAATAGTCTTAGGGTCACACATTTATTGTATCAAATACAATAAGGCAATAAATTAGAGATATTTAACCAAGAAGAAAATATCACTGGGGAACTTATGATTTTCATAACCTACATTTTTATGACATTTTATGGCTTTCAGAGTCTTTTTCTCATTTAATATTTTTGTTACTATATTCTTTCTGTGATCCTAAAATCCAAAAATGTGATTTCCTATCTGTTGATTAACACCAATAAAGGAAGCATTTTTACTATTTCTATAAGAGAGAGAGTGATGTTTCAGAGACTTCAAATAACTTACCCAAAGACACAGCTACTTAATGACAGATCTGGAATTCTGTCTTGTCTGCCTATGTCTACTGTGTGCTAGGAAGAATGGTGAACAGCTTTATAAGCTGAAGCTCTAATCCCTGTGTCCTCAGCCAAACCTTTGTATCTTTCAGGGTCCAGCCTAAACTTCTTCTTTAATGTGACCTCTCTAACAGTTAAACCTATTTCAAATGATTGATTTTCTGAATTATTTTATTTGCCCTCAATTTGACATGTCATCATATATTATTTTCCAATATTGTGTATTTATGAATGTATGCGTTGCTGACTTCTCTCTCCTATGATATTTAAGTAAAAGCAACTTAATCACTGTATTGTATATACTTGTTTGCTCTAAAATTACCCTTGATTTCTAAATGATAAGCAACAGCTTTACTATGATTTGTAAGGTATGTTAGATGAATTCCAAGAGGACTCCCATGATCTCTGCCCTCTGGTCTTACACCCATGGTGAGGTTACATTATATGGTGAAGATAATGGTGTTACTCCCTTGATTTGGTTATGTTTTATGGAAATGGTGAACAGATTTTGCAGGCCTACTTAAGATCTCAGACCAGTTGACTTTAATGGATGGACCATACTTAATCTGGTGAGCCCTCTAAAAGAGGTTCTAGATGTGAGTGAAAATCTACTGGCCTTGTAGAAGCAAACAGCTATGTTTCGAACTGTGTATGGAGAGGAGTTTTCTCTAAGAAGTAGGGGCCTTAGCTCTATAACCATGAGGAAGTGAATCCTGGTAAAAACCATAAGAACTTGAAAGAGAACCCTTGAGCCACAGAAGGGATAGCAATCTTACCTGACACCTTGATTACAACTTGTGCTATCCTGAATAGAGGACTCAACTAACCTCCGCCTGAACTCTTGACCGATGGAAACTGTGAATTAAGAAATGTATTTTGTTTTGAGCTGCTAAGTTGAGACAATTTGTCACACTGTCTTAGAAAGTCAATACTTAATGCTATATCTAATAGTAAACAAAACTTGTTAATTTCGTGAAAATTATATATATGCACATATATCCATATATGTATCTTATGCATATTATTTGTACACACAACACATGTCTAGCTTAGCAGCAACATCTTTGTCTTAGAGTTTTAGTTGCAAAACTTTCACCAAAGTTGTGGAACCACTCTAAAAATGTTATGAGAACACATATTTGAAAGGAAATTGCTTTGTGATTAAGAATAATTTCAGAGAAAAAAAAGAAAGCTGACATTAAACTTAAAAGCTTAGTGTCTATTTGTCAAAAGTCAAAGAGAAGAATTTAAGTAAAAACTGGCCTCCAAGATCTATAAAGTATAAATAATGTAGTGTAATGTTAATATTTCAATGCCCCGCTTGAGGATTTTTATAAATATAGCTTTCTACCATGCTACCATTTTTCCCATCAAATTTTAATGTATAAAATAAATTTGCATAAAATTCCTAAGTATAATTGTATAAGACAAATATATGGCATACCCATAGTCAGAAATGTGTTAAATTTATAAGTATTTCATAAGTAGCCATGTATGATTCCTAAGTCTCTGTTACTTTACAATTGAATAAACATATATGGTAGGCTTTTGGGGACATTGTGTAAGGGCAAAGAAACCTAGTGAGTGAATCATGCCTTCAGAGTTTTGTAGGAGCATATGCATAATATTACTACACTCTTTATGCAATTTCTACATATTACCCAAATGGAATTATGATTTTTTTTTCTAATTCAATTTGTCTTCAAGGTTTTATTTCTCCATCAGCGATATATTGGAAAACTCCTCTAGGCAACAAATATACACGGGATGAGTTGTACTTTTCCATTTCTAACGTAATATGTTCGGTAACTGTCAATGTCCCCAGATCAATTTGGATGTCCACAGAGAAAGTATTTATTTGCACATTAAACATAGGAACCCTACATTATATACATACTTTTAAGTTTCCCTTATGAGGATGTTCAAGTAGCTACTGCTCAACTAATGTCACTTTCTCCCTAAAGAATATCATTTCTTTGGTTGGGGTTGTAAGTTGATGTCCTCATTCTGCCCTTAATTAAGACAGGTCTTTAGGCTCCTCATACATTCATTTACTTCAGCTCCACAGGACAGTGATTATGACTGTAGTAGAGGTTGCTAGGAGGAGCAGATCCATATGAAAGAGTTTGTCAACTATGAACCCATTCACAAGCCAGAGTGGTCTGTATTTAGTGCATCACAACTAAACATATATTGTCCCCATGGGATCTATAGTTTAGCAATTATTTTTCATTATGTTCTTTGACTGGCCATTGTACACTGATAGACTTTAAGATCCCTTGGTGAAGACTTCTTCCTTTCCCAACCTTTCCATTTTGTAAAAGGTTATATCTTCCTCAGACCACTAAGGGACCATAGACCTTTTTATTTCTATGCTGGTACTTAACTCTGTCTGTCTCTGCGGCTAGCCTGTCAACTCTTCCAAGCAGGAATAGTGTCTTGTGCATTATTTATTTAGTCAAAATCCAGCAGAGCACATATTGCATAGTAATCCCTCAATAAAAAGGTTTTGATTTCCCTTTGATAATGTTATTATCAACACATGAGTAAATGATAAAAATTTTTAACAGTTAGATCTAAGTAAGGATGATGTAGAGATGTCTCCCCTCAGAATCACTGAGCTAAACTTTCTGAGGCATATTTTTGAAACTAAAACAGTGAAAACATAAATACCCTTAAGAACTCCATGAACAAAGAATGTGAAGTGAGTAGAAAGGCTAAGATTTTCTCTTGTAAAAAGAGAGACAATTGGATATTTTGGCAGTAGGGGAAGAGTTAATACCATTTCTTAAATGTGACCTTAGGTTTTAATTGTGATTCTAATGTTAATCATTATTAGGCATAAGCCTCACACCTCATATATTTAGTCAGTCTGTTTTCAATATCCAGAGCCATGTTAAATAAAGAACAGTTTTACAAAGCATACATTTCTAGAGTCCTTTCTACACTTTTCTCAAATTATATTTCTTATTGTACAAGCTACGTTTCATGAGCTGTCACAAAACTCTAAATAAAATAATGCAGTTGTTTGAGTCAATAAATGACCCATCTCTCTTTTCAGTCAACCTGATGTATAAATAAAATTGTACCCCGTTTTGAATTATATCATACTTAGATCACAATATCAATTCAAACAAAGAGATGGATGTTCTGGGAACTAAGCGTACAAATATATTATTTCTTCTCTTTTAAATAAGTAAAAGGAACTAATAATAATGTGACATTGTTGCCTACCCACTAACAGCAGCCTGGAATAAAAAAAAAAAAAAAGTCTTCATCTGGTTGTCTTGATGGTGAGATATAACTGGCTTTCATAATGCTAGAGTTACAAATGTCCTCATATTTAAAAAATGTGTGATAAGATTCTTATCTCTTGTATATTTCAGTTGAGGTATTTTGTGTTTTATATTGTATCCAATAGGCCTATTCAGAAATGAAGAGTATAGGAGGGAAAAGATGAACATCACTTCATAACAAGGCATTGAGATAAACTATCCAAAATTATGAACTCTTCCAAATGCACATGGCCTTTTTATTCATTGCTTTTTCTATTCATATATCAAAGTGCTTCAAGTGGCTTTGATGACATACTTATGAATTCAGGCAAGTGCTTACCTTTAGCTTTCAGAGGTTATGCAGATTGCTTTTATTTGTTTGGCTGGAATCGAAGGGCCAGGAGTGTGCTGCAGATACATAACACCTTAAAGCAATTTCTTACATCGTCCTTAGCTGCTTTTCACAAACTTGCTGCAATTCTCCACCCAAACTTCAGGCAATGATAAGAATAAATGTCAAATATTATTAGTTCTGGAGTATAACTACTAATTTTGGTTTCGACTGCATAGTACATATAAAAACCTTGGAACATTTCCAGTTATCCTCACTATCATTTAGTCCGTAAAACCCAGAACAGACACTTAAAATGAAAAAAATAAAAAAGTATACCATTATATTAAGGCAGCAGACGCAAGTTAGCATTATCAGAAGATGAATACTTGTAGCCTTCAGTGGCAACCTGAGCAGATATATTCTGTGTAATTAAATAAGGGAACAGTTTAAAAAATAAAATTACAACATCTTGGGCAATCCTTTGTGAATAATGAAGTAAGCAGAAGAGAGATGAGAAAAAGTCCAAACGTGATTAGCGGTTGCTTTTCATGAGAAATTTTCTCCACCTCTAATTTGACTTTTCTGAAAATCTTTAATGAATACTTTCCTCAGTGATACTGTTTGTTGTTTTAAATATGATCATGGACTCTTTGCAATGTTATTACCAGATGAAGATGACACATTGGCGAACTTTATAAAATACCAAGCAGCTCTTGGCATGATATGTCTATGTTAACGTATTTAAGCCAGTCTTGGGCTCTTTTGCATGAATGTTAAGGTTATCACAATCCCAAAAAGAAACTGAAATTTTCAGAGACTTGTTTTGTGAAGAAAAAGTCTTTGAAGGGAGAGGAAATATTAGGACATCGAACAAAGTGACAGACAAGGTATTTTAACTTGTTGGTATGTTTGCTGAAACTCAAAAGTAAATATACTGGAGCTGAAAGTGTTCCATTTTTATCCGCCTGCTGCAGTAATGGCTGTGTTACTTCAGGGCTTCTACTTCAATAATTGATCAGGGTTTGTATAGCACCGGCTAAGAGCAAAAATAAGAGTGTTGCTTTGAACAAACTGCTGCAATGTTATAGCATTAGGCACAGAAACAAGATTCGGGAAATACAGATATAGAAGAAACAGGAAAAAGATGGATACATTGGATGGTAAAGACTGCTTCAGGCTAGAAAGTAATGAGAATTTTTCCGTAGAGAGTGTTGACCTGCTATTCAAAAATTGTTTCTTGTCTTAATAAATCCTAAAAGTGTAATTTACTTGCAAAAGGGAAAGAACAAAGGCACCAAAATTTTTTTGAGAACAACACTTGTTAAGGTTGATAAGTTGGGTTTCAAATGTGTGAAGAAAAATGTGTGACAGTTTGTTTTAAGGTGACAACCTAAGTGTTCAGATACTTCCATCTCTTGCTATTTATCAGGCAGCAGCCCAGTTGTGACTTCCACTGGCACGTGCGCAGTAGAGACTATACCAAAGTGGGATAAGCTGCATTCATCTAGAAAATAGAAAAGTGCTTCTACTTATTGGTATATTGACAGCTTCAGGTCTCTATTTTTCTCAAGCTTGTAAAAATAAGGCCTTTTTTGGGGGGGCGGGGCAGGCTCTAATTTGTTTTTCATTGAAAATAAACACCAATACTTTCAGGACATTTTTTTTTTCTTAACAGTTTTCCAAAGGTGATAGTTATTGTACATTTTCTTCTCTTTTTTTTTTCCCTAATTTGAATCTCATCTGACTCACAGAGGTATCAAGTTAGATGCCAGCTCCTGCACACATATATGTGTCCATTCGACCAAAATTTGCATGTGTCCTAGAAGCTAATTAGGACTTTTCATTTTGGCCTTCTTGATTGTGTATACACACACACACACACACAGGAAAATCAACTTCTAAATTTAAATTAACATTTATAGCACTAACTACTGTAGCCTGCTGCTGAGGTGTGGCAATAGTGAAAAGCAATACCAGCAAGATGGCTAAAGTTTAATCATTGTGTAGCAAAGAAACTGTGATGTTAAGAATAATGTGATTTTCCCATTAATGCATATTACAAAGAAGTTATTTGTTTTATGCCTAATTACTTACCATGGAGAAAAAGAAAATTAAGCAGTTATGTATTTCATACCAAAAATAATTTTTAAAAAAGCATATAAGACGTGTTCTCAATTACATAGACCCTTCAAAGTAAAAATGATGTCCCAAATAATGGCTTCAGACCTCTATTTTGTATGTCCACATACCACTGTAATTAAAGGGCAAGCATTGGACTGGGAATTTTATGATCAAGATTAGTTTCTTCCACAATAAGCTCATAGAGTGTCACAATCAAATGAGTTTGAGATATTGAGCTAAATAAAGATAAAAAGATGACTTTGCTAAAGAATTTCTCAGGGTCTTTAAAATGCTACAAACCTCCATGCAGGGCCAGGAATGCAGTGTTCCCAAACATATCTCATCATGAACATTTTTGTTCAGAATCTCCAGGGACTAGTGAGTTTTGGAACATACTTTGAGAAATACTAATCTTGACCTATACCAGCACGGACCCTGATTAGCTGCACAATGAGAAAATCACTTTCCTTAGTTCTTTGGCTTTATAAATTAAAAAAAAAGTTTCTAGAATCCCTAGTATATTTCACCAAGAATTGAAAATATTCTTAAAACTTGTAATAAAATACTATTTAAAAAGTAAATGAGAAAAACTGCTGGATGCTGAGTCAGAGTGGTTGACTAAACTCGCTAACCAGCTAAAACCCTTTATTTCAACAGTAGTCTCCCTGCATGCATGAGTTTGTTCAGGATTCAGCAAATTTCTATATAGCATACACTTTAGAGAATCTCACAATGAGTTGAAATCATAAATATTAAATGTTTAAATGCCAGGGAATTGTTCAAAGTGATTTGAACTTTTCTTCTATTCATTCAGTGTACATTTATTATGCCAAGCAGCAGTTACCTAGGATGTGGGGACACAAAACTGAAAAATGCAGTATCCGTATTTAAGAAAATACATGAGCAGGGAAGACAGACAAAAATAAATAAATAAGAATCCTTCAGTATGTTAAGGCCTATGGTGTGATGGAAACCATAGAGTCCTACAGGTGCCTGTAGTAGAGGTTTGGGTAAATTATTCAGACTGGGAAAAGCAGATAGTACTATTTGAGTATTGAAGGAATTGAAGGAATTATTTAGGCAGAGAAAACACATTCCAAGAAGACAGGATGGCAAGTACACAGGCATGGGAAAAATTGTGGTATGGTTCATGATCCAAATATAAAGCTCAAGGGGAGAGGAAGGAAGCTGTAATGGCAAGTAAAAATGATGACAGAGCTTCTAAATGTTATCCATGGGCTTGGATATTTTCCTCTGGGCCTTGGAGGAACCACTGAAAGACCTGCATACATGAGAGGTGAGATAGATGATAGAGAGACAGCCAGAAACAGAGGATACTTGTTGTTTTCTGACATGTGTTAATGTATAAGAGCATGGCTGTACATAGGGAATAGAAGTTCAGGGACTTGAAAAATTATATCAGGTAACAAAGTTTACCGAGGACAACTTGTCCTTGCTATGGCATTTAAAAACAAAATACAGTAAGACTTGGTTTGTGAGCATAATTCTTTCCAGAAACACCCTTGTAATCCAAAGTACTTGCATATCAAAGCAAATTTCAAGAACCATTGGCTTAGTTGTGATCATGTGACATTCGGCATCACATACTATGTGAACTCCAAGACATCACTCATTTGTCAAGTTAAAATCTATGACAAACGTTTGTTCATCTTGCAGAACACTCACAGAACAAGTTACTTGCAACCCAAGGTTTTACTATACTTGATTATTACATAGTTGTATTCTATATCACTGATCTTCAAGTGAGTTTTATCCTTTGCTCATGGTTTCTGCAATAAAGAAAATACAATGAAGAGGGAATGATTTCGGGCACCTGGATGGCTACTAGGTTAGCAATCTGACTCTTGATACTGGCTCAGGTCGTGATTTCACTGCCATGGCCATGAGATCCACCCCCATGATGGGCTCTATCTATTCTCTTATATACCTTATATATATATATACCTTAAAAAAAAAAAAAGAGGGAATGGCTCTGTGTGATTGGTGGGAATATTGATATGAGAAACCCCAGGGAACAACTCAACTGGGCCTATGGAAGAATCCATGGAACATACTTTTCCATGTCTCATGGAGACAGAGATTGAAAATCACTCTGCTAATGTCATATGGACCAAACATGCTAACTGACTTATTTTATATTTATTTTTATAAACATTTTTAAATGTTTGTTTATTTTTGAAAGAGAGAGACAGAGCATAAGCAGGGGAGGGGCAGAGAGAGAGGAGACACAGAATCTTAAGTAGGCTTCAGGCTCCAAACTATCAGCTAGAGCCTGACATGGGGCTCAAACTCCCCATGAGATCATGAGATCAGCTCCGTGAGATCATGACCTCAGCTCCGGTGATCAACCGACTGAGCCACCCAGGTGCCCCTGACTTATTTATATTTAAAGAAGGCTCTTTGCTTTTTAAAAGTCTTTCAATTTTTGGTTTTCTTTCTTCATTCAATAGTATTTATTGGGAACATACTACTTGCCAGGCCCTGGGCTAGACACTGGGAAAACAATGGTGAACATCCCTATGTCCAAGGAGTTTATAGATCGCAAATCGTTCTTTGAATGAGTATGAAGCCACCAGTCTGCAAATGTTATGAGAGAGACCTCCAGGGCACCATGGACCACTATGCAAGTGGTCGATCTGGTGAGCAAGGCCAGAGGAGGCTTCCCCTGGAAGTCTTCATTCATGTGAGATGGTCAGAAGATAGTAAATGGCAGAGGAGCAGAACACCAGCCTGAACAAGGAATGTGAGCAGGAGAGCTATGAGGATGGTGAGCACGGTACAACTGAGGTGCTGTGTACTGGCTGCTCTAGCTGGAGGGGGTGGGGGGGCAGGGATACTTGTGGTAGGATGGGAAGTTAGGGAGGTGAGAGGAAGCAGTCAGAGTTTGGTAAGTTTCGTAGGCTGAGTTAAAGATTTAATATTCATCCGAAGAGCAGTGGGAAGCCACGAAACGACTGGAGGCAATGTATCATCACTTGTTTTTTGAGGCTTCATGTGGCATTGTTTCTACAGGCTATATGTGGTGAATATGTCAAACTTTGCATTATATGAAGAATTCAGAGACTTTGCCTACACAGGTTTCTGACTGCCATTGATCTAAGATTCAGGGATTTTTTGGAATTTAACCTAAAGTAAGTAACCCCTTCTGGAGTTCTCGTTTAGGTTTTCATATTTTGTGGATCACAGGGTTTATTTTCAAAATAACTCCAGGTCAGTGAAATGACTGGCAAAATATCAAACACTTTTTAAAAAGAATGGAAGGTGTGTTGCTTATATGATAGCAAAATTCTACTAAAATACTGGAAGGTTGAATGCCATTGACCTATGATAATTAACTTGAAGAGAAAAACACAGTGTTAAATTAATTGCTCAGCTGGAAATTATTTAGTAATTCTCTGACTTTTAAATCTCAGGGGCTTCCTTCTTGCTATAGTATTGTTAGACATCTTAAAATCATCTTAAGATGCAGGTTTTGAAAGATATTATTTTCCTTCTCTTCTAGTTTGCAAGTGTTCCTTTATGTGTCTAATAATAATAATAATAATAAACACTGCTTGAGTGCTCAATATATGGTGAACATTAAATCCAAGCATTTTCTATGATCTCTATTATGTTAACCTCACAATTACTTTCATAAAGTAGGGATATTTTTGCCATTATTTACAGACAGGAAACAGAGGCTTTAGAAGGATGACTTATCCAAGGCTGTACCAGGTAGTGAGTGGCTGAGTGGAGTTTGAACCCAGTAGAGCTCACGGCTTAATTACAACAAGGTTTTGCCTTGAAAATCAATAAAAATTAATTAGAGCTGTATACTTTAAGCTACTTAAAAAATTTCTAATATGCGGGGAGAAGAAAAGGACTAGTATTATGAACTCATGGTTAATGTGGGTGGGATTCAGTGTCCTATTGTATTCTTAGGAAGATTATTGACGAAGAGAAAAATAATAGAGCACAGTATTTAAAATTTGTTAATGCCAGCCTATTTGACATTGAAATACTGTGAATCAGAGGCATCCGGAATCTTCCCAACCACTCGAATCTGTACTGTACAATGCTGTTACTTGGCAGGGAGTAGGGGATAAAAGAAGTCTTTGTAAAGTTAATCTATTGACAAATTTTTAACTAATAAGAATAGAGAGAATTTTGGAGTAATGATTTTATATATTCCATTTAAGTGCCTTCTTGCTAACCCAGTTGACCCTTTGAGGCAAATAAACAAAATGGAAACCTCACACTAGGTAGGACATGACTTTTGACTCAGGCTTCTATCAAGGAAAAGAAAGTACACACACGTCAGTGAATCAAGCTGTCTTGTTCAAATTCTGCCTTAGTTACTCACTTGCTGAGTGACCCTTTACAAGCTAGTCAAACTTTCTTAATCTTAATTTACCCATAGAATTAGAATAATGGTACTTCCCCCACCATGTTGTTGATGAAAACACTGGATTCACTAGACTTCAAAGTCTGTGTTCTTTCACTATGTCATGCTAGACAATAGAAAACAAAAAATGAGGCCATAACAAGCAATGGAGCTAATGTACTATTAGGGATAACTATCCATTTTTTCATACATGTTGAAATTGAATGCTCATTATAGTCAGACTAGAGTCTATTGGATATGCTCTTAAATGTCATGCTAACTTGTAATATTTAAATGAAGACTAGGAAAGTGGTCTTTGTTATTGCTGCCATTGCTGATGCATGGGAGTATAGTATGAAGTTCTGAAAAAGATCATGGGACTAGGAAAATTAATGACTTCAGGTACGGGCCTAGCCTTCCCAGGTGGGTGCCCTTGATCAAGTCCCTTTACTTCTGGCCCTAAGGGAACATCTAAATGATATCTCAGGCCAGATACTATTCATAAATTTATGGTTGGGTTTGCAAAATTTTGATAGATACAGGAGCTAAGCAAAGGGATGTAATGAGATAGCAAGATGAACTACAGAAAGAGTAAGTGATACTGCTTATTAGTGATATCAAGCAAGCCTACAAGAGATCAGAAGCACACTGGCTGTGCACAGTTTGGGTTAGGTTCCAGAGAATCCTGAATGTCTAAAAAGAAGTCTGGAATTATTCCATTAGACAACAAGGTCACCAAACAAAGGCAGGTCCCAAATATCTCTGTCATGTCATGAGCCATGAAACTGAGACCTAAAATCTTCCTGTTTAAATTAGATTCCATCTCACTTTTCTTGGGTGTCTAAGGCCTTACCTACTGAGGATCTGTTGCTAAGATTCCCAAGTTACACTGTTATGTGTGTTCACATAAAATACCATAATATACTTTAAAATGTAGCCAGCAATTGTCTTCAGCATCATGACTGTGATTTGCATTTGGATTATTTAAGCTATCTTGTGTCTCAACATGTGAAACTCCCTCTGTAAAGTATTTTGGGCATTCTCACACACAGCTTTCACGTGGTCCATGAATCAACAGGGATCTTCGTTCAGTTGAGCCGTTTTTCCTTTCTTGATTTCTAAATGCCTCAGAGAGACATACCCCCAAGTTACTGTTCTATCCTTCTTTTTGAAAGCTATAGTCGGTATGTTTAAGACACACTCTTCTTAAATGTGGAAAGAATACACATATAACACAGATAAGAAATATGGGTCTTCTGTTTCTTGTCTTTGAAGAGGAAAGAGCATTTTGTTGCTGGGGCAGATACACACCAGACTGGGCTTTCCAGACTTTTCTGATTGAAATAAGGGTTAAGCTGCAGAACCACAGAGAAACCAAGACAGCAAACCACTGTCTGGAAACCACTCATGAGAATGACCAAAAGATTGGAAACCACTCATGAGAGTGACCAAGAATAAACCAGCAAAGCAAAAGAAGAGAAACTAAAGGAAAGGAGACATACAAATGGCGAGGCTTGAGTGAGAGTTTTGAGCAGTTCTGATGGAGAGAGTAGGGCAATTTTGAGGTGTGCTCCACTCTGATATTGGAAGAGAGTTGGAAAGAGATATTTAAGGGTTTTTTGTTTTCTTAGTAAAAATTGTCCTCTATTGCAGATTACGTTATTCTCCACCACCCCAATTTTTCCAGTGGAGTTTTTTTTTCTTTTTTTAAGTTTTAAAGGAGATCAATCCTTAAATTTTTTAATGTTTATTTTTAAGAAAGAGAGAGAGAGAGAAAAACAGAGCATGAGCAGGAAAGGGGCAGAGAGAGAGGAAGACACAGCATCAGAAGCAGACTCCAGGCTCTGAGCTGTCAGCACAGAGCCTGACATGGAGCTTGAACCCACAAACCATGAGATCATGACCTGAGGCAAAGCTAGGTGCCCAATCGACTGAGCCACCCGGGCACCCCAGAAATCTGTACTTGTTATGGAAGCAAGAGAATGCTGAGGCAGAGCATCATGAAGCAGCATGTTCAAGCTGATCATAAACCATGTATGTGGCAACCTCTAAGTTGGAGAGCTCACTTCATGGCGCCATGAAGATCAGAGGTGCCTCGCACGTGGACACTCATTTTTCTAAAGTCAGGCAATGCTGATGGGAATGCCTGGCTACTCTACTCATACCATAAGCATCTAGGTTTAGTGGCCAGTGTGTGGGATGAGGGAGCATCATGAAGAAGAGACCTGTCGAAAAAATATTTTTCTTTTTCTCTTTTTCTGACACTGGATGATGCTAAACAGAAAAGTTAAAACCGCCAAATGTAAAAAACATTGAAACCGATCTAGTAAGAAATCAAAATACTGGAAATTTCAAACTGTGTCAATTTACTAATGTAAAACAGCTTTATGTTGTCATGCTTTGGGCTGCATCTATTCTTGCATTAAACCTAATTTTGTCCATTGACAAATTGTTCTCCATAAAATACAGGGAAGTCCTCTCTTGTTTGTGGGCACAGGAGTCTACTGGCCCTGCCTTTGTGGTTTTGTCATTTTGTCTTTTGTTCTATTTACTTACCTTTCTAGCTTCCCTTCATTACGGAATTTATTGAGAGGAGGAGCTACGTCATATTTTTAATTCATCTTCGTTATTAGAAAAAGTCCTGCATAGTAGCCAGTAATTAAATGTCTGAAGGATCACTTTTAAAAGACACTATTGAATTTGAATTGAATTTGAGTTTACATTATTTCTTACAGTCAAAATAATATATATACACACATATATTTTTTAAATGTTTATTCATTTTTGAGAGACAGAGCACTTACAAAGGAGGGACAGAGAGAGCAGGAGACACAGAATCTGAAGCAGACTCCAAGCTCTGAGCTATCAGCACAGAGCCCAATGTGGGGCTCAAACCCATAAACTGTGAGATCATGACTTGAGCCACCCAGGTGCCTCCCAAAAATATTTTTAAAAATTCCATCTATATGACGATTTTATAGATAAACTTAATGGACTCTTACTAAGTCTCTGGCAAGGACAACCAATTCATGAGCCCCCCTAGGATAAATGATTCCCGCAAGCATACTAAAGCATTTTTTGGAAACTAGTTAGAAATTCCATATGATCAATCTGTTCAGCTTCACCCTCAGATCCTTCATGGTCTATTCTTTGCCATCTTGGTCATGGCCTTGCTGAGTCTTAAGCAACAAGTGCATATGAAAGGACTGGAATAAGGAATCCCGATACATCAAAAGGTATCTTACCAAAATTATTCTATTTTTCCCTTGTACATAAGCTTCTAAAATTTCCAACTTATACTCTGCACTATTGCTAAATAATAATGCACAAAATATCTCTCCCCAATTTCCAATCAAAGCCATATTAATCATTGCTTCTCCCTTCTGCTTGTTTAATAAATTCAGTGGATCCAAACTGCCATGATCACAGTAACAAGAAGTGTTATTAAAATTACAGATATAAAAATTTTAACAAAATCCCAGTTATCTTTCATTTTCGCCAATCCTACTTCATAAGTGTCTTAAAGTGTAAATTGCTTCTAATTTGGTGTCTTGAAAAACATTATTTTGAACTTAAAAAATAATTCATCATTAAAAGTAAACATAAACCCAATTTTATATTTGGCCTATCCCAAGTTCTTCACAATGCACATGTGTTGTGGCAGAATTGGAGACAGCTCTGAGTTTGTTTCCCAGTTCCACAAGACTCATTGTGAGCTATATGTTCATTTAAGAGCAGAATCTTGTCCATTGCACATAACAACAGTATAGACAATTGTGATGATTTCGGGATTTGTGAAAATTGCAAGCTATATCCCAAGTATCAACAGACGCTCTCTGGGCTTTTCATGGAAATCATGGGTATTGCAGGTGTTTTGTGGAAAGAAGCTGCTCATAAGGAAAGTTTGTACGTCAAGAAATGCAGGACAGGATAGTCTTTGGAAGGAAATAGTACTCATTTAGCAGTATAATATTTCATCAGCTAAAGAAGTGCCTGGAACTAGAAAGATGATTTATTTTTTATGCTATTAATAACGCCTTAATAAAGGGATTTTTAATGTGAATATGCCGTGATCATTCTCCCTTGTATGGCAATAGAGTAATTTGCCTGCTTAGAGGGTATTCTTCCAGACACAGGATGATTCTTCAGTGTTATTGTATAAGTAATTGCATTTTAAAGGCTATAAGCCTCACAGGGTCTATGTCTAGTACTAAAGTTCTAAGAGGCAGAAATAAATCATAGCATTCCACCCATTGCTCTGACAACCTTCAAGTTTGCATAGAATTATTTCTTCCTAAGTCCCAAACTCCATCTATTCACTTACTCCTATGTGCCAGAAACTCTGTTGGGTTCTGTATGAGGCAAAAAGGTGAGAAAGTCTCAGAAGAATAAGCTTGAAAACTCTTGGGTACCACCCTGTGAACATATGATTAGTACATATCCTGACTCAAGTCTCTCCTTTGGGGAGCCATCCTCTTGCCACAGTTTCAACATTATTAATTGCCTCCCTCCAATACCACCACCTTTTCTTTGCATTAATCTTTATTGTTAAAACTTAGCACTGTTGAAACAAAAAATAATATGTAGTATAGTACTCTGTAACATATAATATAGTTATATGCTATGTAAATTATTTATCTTATTTATTTTCTGTGTTTATAACTTAAAGGTAAGTTCCATGTGATTAGAAAATTTTATTTATTTTTTTCAGTGATATATATATCCCCAGTGTGTAGCACATAATGGAAGCTTGATAAGTAGTTCATTAGTGAATAGGGACAGAATTATTCATAGCATGGTAGACTTTATAGTGATATGGAAGCACAAATGGAAGCTAGCTTTGGTTAAATTTTATATGGGGAAAATTATATTTGATCTGGATTTTGATGGATGAGTAGGAGTTCACCTTACAGACAGGGAAATGGAGAGAAGTTAATTCAGGAAGAGAGAGCTGTGTGTGGAGTATGGAGATGTGTGTTGACAAAGAACTATCAACCCTGGAATAGAGAATAAAGTTTACAGACTTTGAAGGGGAATTTAGCAGAGTGGAGTGGTCAGGAAGGGTCAGAGAAGAAGGTTCAGAAGAAGGGTCAGAAAACAGGTAGAGATTGGGCTATGAAGAATAGTTTATATTATGGTCAGAAGTTGGAATTTCATTTTTAAGGCAATGAATAATCTTTGCAGGACTTTCTGCAAGGAAAGGTCAAATTTGCCCTTGAAAGATCACTCTGTTGGCAGCATGGAGAGTGGATAGGTACTCAATATTTGTTGAGTTAATGAATGATTTCTCAACATTACTTTAGACCTTTCAATTTGGTGATTCCTCAAGCTCTACTATAAGTATTGACAGATTGAAAAAATAAATAACTCTGAATGACGGAGTAGTTCTAATGAGGAAGATAAGATCACACCTAATTTTTCAAAACATTAAAAAGGGGAAAGATTCCCCAAGCCTTTCACTGGCTCCTCAACTTTTCCTATCTTTATGCCAATCTTGGTTATTCCTGTTAATAATCTCTTTTCTCTGAAAATCATTAACTGTCTTTCTTAAACAGAAGCTTTCTACTTAAAAAGCGAAAACAACTTTTTGACTTTTTGCTGTCTGCCAAAATTGATTTGCTACAAATCAAGTTTAGCTATGTACTTCTTATTCATTATAGTAAGTAGTTAATGCAAATTTAAATATCAATGCTCCCCACCACAGATGAAAACAAACTTATGTAAAAAACAGATTGCCAGGCAGGCTTTGAGGAGTCTCCAATGTGTACACATTCAGAATGATTACTCACTCCAAATTCCTTCCAATAATATACCTCTCATTCTCTCACCTGTCCTGGTACAATGGGAATTAGATCTTAAATGAAAAATAATTTTCTCAGATGGTTCTTGGAAAACAGTCTGCATCTTTAACCCTGAGTAAAGAAGAAAGACAGATAATTTGTTATTTCATCTTTCAAAGCCTAGTCTGGTTAATATCTTAATCAAGAATAAAAATTAAAGGTAGTCTCACAATTGCTGTTTGTATCTAAAAGCTAACAAATTATTTTTTTTAGGTTATATGGACTGATTTAATTTAAAAAATTCTTTTGAGCTAAGCCTTTAATTATCAAATTAGTTATTCAAGAAAAAATTAGGTAGCAAATTAGTACAGCAAATATTAAGGAAGTGCTAAACTAATTTTCCTTAATTAAATAAAATTTCTCTGGCTAGATTATATAAGCCAGCAGTAATACTATGGGAAATTTTTCATTTGTCACGAACAAAAAAAATAGTACATAACAAAACCTGACATAAAATGTTAGTGGATTCTGACCATCCCAAGGAAAGGTTGAGAATGCCACCCAGACCATAGCCTGTAAAGGACATTGTATATGTCACATTTATTCATCTTACACATTTTTTACTGAGTGTCTCATAGGGATCAAGCAGATAAGAATGAAGAAGATCAGTAAGACCCCTCCGTGACAGAGCTCACACTTAAGTGAAAAGGGGAGAAAGACAATGAAGAAATAAACTAGTAAACTATAAGACATATCAAGTGGTCATAGGGCTTTGATGAAAATAACACGAAGGAGGAAGGATGCAGGGGTCCTCAGCAGAGCTGTCACGTGGTCAGGAAAGCCTTGCTGAGGAGATAAGACTCCCAGTTGATCCCTCATTTTCTGAGAAGCCTTCTCTCACTTCAACAGTAATTCAACAGCAAGAGACCACACTACCAACTCAGTGGTCTGGATTGGTCATTTACCAATTTCGTTTTTTTACCTTACACTGTTGGCATTTGAAAGTTACCTGGCTTTATTAGCAAGTACATTTGCTTTCAATCTGATTTCCTGGTGATGGGATTTAAAACTACCTCAAAAAATGGAAATTTCAATAGTTAAAATTCTCTTACTATTGTGGGGCATGTGAAATCAGGGAAGAGCTACAATTAGCCCAAGCCAGTTCAAGCTTCCCCACATGGTTTTACTAATACCCTTCAAATTCTGACTTCTGCCATTCTAGCCATATGTCTCTTTAAGCAGATACACTCTGTAGTGCCAAAGTGTGTCAAGGACATCACTAGGTTACCAAAATCATTTTTATGTGCAACTTTTTGCAATATTCCAAAGTACTCTTCCACCTGAACCCCACCCCAACCCCTAAAATATAATTTTAATAACACACATTAAAATGTCATGCTGATAATAAACCCAGAGATATATTACAGGGAATCTGTCTGCATTTTTTTAACGCCTTTTGGCACTAACATAATGGCGTAAGCACATGGACTCACACACATTGCCTGAAATCTTTTTTTGTGTGTGTGCAGGTTTTGAGTACAAAATAGTGTAAAAATTCATAATGATGTTATTCAGTGCATAAATGTTAATTTAAGATACATCTAGGAGGGTAGGAATATAAATTTGTATTTGAGAGATGTACTAAAGGAGTAGAAGTGTACATATATGTGATGTGGCTTTTTGGTTTCTGATCACAGCTTTATCATCATATTATCCTGTGTTGCTGCTGGGGAAAGCAACAAACAGTGGCTTCTGCCATCTCAGTGAACAGAGATCTCTGAAAATTGCACCTGTTCATTATATGAGAAAGCCTTCTGTGGGCAGAGAGTAGGAATTCAGTTTTATTCTCAAACTGTTGCCTAATTCTTATAACTTGTGCATATTTTTTTTGAGTCATGATTGTACAATCTGCTACCCATTTGGGGATAAAAACATTATTGAAATTGAGCATACTAACTTTAACCAAGCTGCATTTTTTTTGTGAATTGGGTTGTAAAGTTAACTGCCACGGAAGAGCCATGTCCTGTAAAAATTAGCATGCATGCGCACACACTCACACACACACACACACACATACACATATTCTCTCACAAACACACCAGGGAAGACATCATTTAACACTTGGAAGCTCATTACTCTTCTAAAATAAAGAGTTAAATTTTTTTCCCTACTGTTCTTCCCATCTCTGAAACACCATGCGTCACGGTGTTTCCCATTTAACAAACACCACGGATTCTTTATTGTCTGTGAGGCTCCTATGTATGGCGATAAATTTGAATTAGATATGTTATGTCCCAATTGACAGTAGTGATTAAGCCAAAAATAAGTGCATTCTCCTTTAAATGTTAGCTGCAGCATCAAGTAACATTCCCCTATGTTGTGCTATACTGAAACAAGTCAGTCTGCACAGACCAAAATGTTGATGGATATACAGCAGATCAAAAAGAGGGGAGTCATTTTGAAGTGCTTGCTATCTGTCTGAGACGATAGGCTTCTGAATTTGTACCTCTTTGCAAAAGAGACTTCACATTATTTTGTCAGTTTGTTTCAATTTGAGAGGTGTTGAAAATTGGTATTCATTTTTTTGATATAACCCTTAAATTGTACAATTTAAGAAAACTGACTGAAAGAGATAAATTAAATGGGTAGAAATATTTTCAAATCAAAGACCAACTGACATATATAAAAATGATGTATGTTTCTTACATGGTCCACAGGGAGAATTCTGCAGGCTTGCTATGATCTCTACAATTTGCTTCAGGGCAAACTAGATTCTGGGATATTCTATTATCCCTTTGGTCTGTTTATCATGGAAACTGATGTACAAATCGAGAGTTCTTTTTGGTCTCTTTCTTTATATATGGTTGGAACTGGTAAGAATTCACTTATCTCATGTCCTCACCTTCGGTAAAGTGCTACAGAAGAGTTCAGTGACCAGTAATCAATTATTATTGAGAAGCAATCAATTGCTAATTTCCATAATTATGCACATCTAAACACTATGAACAAGAAAGAGAAACAAAGCTGCACTCCAAGCATTGCCTTGTTAGCAGTATTTTGTTAACACAGGCTCTAAAAAAAGATGCCGCAGCTGGTACCACAAATGTGTTTCCAGTATTCAGGCCATCAACGTGATTCGTCGCTAAATGTATAGAATCAGCTTCTTGCTAAAAACTACAATTACAGGTGATATACAGATTGAAATCACAGGGCTGGTTTGTCGAAGAAAATTGTCCTAATGATGGGTTTTCGGATGGGGAATGCAGCTCTTTTCTTTCTCTGTGATGGGTTGTGAAGGCAGCTGCACCTGCCTCTATGCTGTATTCTGCCGCACTTAATGATATCTGATGATATCATTAGGCAAAGTGTTCATAAACAGATGTTGAGCCTGTGCCTAAATGCTGTCAGATGAGCGGTTGCTGGCCTGAAACAGTATTATTTATATAGAACATTTACGTTTGTTATGTTAATAACCCCACTATTAGCTCTCTGGATGTTACGTTAGGAATGTAAATGTAGTTAATATGAATAACAACCTCTTTACTCTTTGTGCTGCAGTTGAGTATAACTTTTAGGCTTAGGGAGAGAAACAAAGATACCCCACCGAGTCCTTTGACTTCATTTTTGGGGGGGCCCCATTCGAAATCTTGATCAGAAGAGAAATGGTAAATTTCATAGGACAGATGTTCAATATTAAGATTTGATTTTCCCAATAGTTCATAATTTCAAGAGATTCTGATATCTGTGGGTTTTCTTGTGTGAGCCCAATCTATGACCTTTATACTTTAGACTGGGTTTCATGGACAACAAATTGACAAGTATCCATTTCAGTGAGAAAGAACTAAGCAAACTGTTGGATGTGGACCCATTTTGTTTCAGCTCCTTTTCTGACACTACCATTTTTCTTTCCCGCACAACATGTTGGGAAACTAAAGTCATGGGCCATAGTCATTTTGTTCATATTTGTGTTGATGATTTAGGCATCACCCTGATGTCATAGTTGCAATGACTAAAGACGTCACAATCATTCTGTGTATGCATGTTTAAGCCGAAGTTGCATTGTATATCTCATAGTTAATTCATGCAGAGTAACTTATGTAAATTCTGGCAGTCATCAAATGTGCATTACTTCTACAAAATTCTATTCTACTCTGATAGTCATATTATTTTCTGAAAGAGCCTTTGTCATTTTTTTATGACATTTTAACTCTTTCAGGAATTTTCAATCCTGAAAACTTGCACTCACCTATTTTCAATACCAGAAAAATTGTTACTTCAAATTTTTAATAAATAAAATAATAGTGTTAAGCTGGTGCTTCATTATAACCATAATTAGAGGTTAAAGTGATGTTTGAAGTATCATTCTCATCTCAATTAGCGCTTATGAAATCATTCATATTGCTAAAACTGGTAAAGATGTCCCCGTGTGCTTGTTTGGTCTGTATGTATGTACCATGTCCTAGAGGTATGTGTTTACATATGTGACTTCCTTCATTTCGTCTTATACCTGAGGATAATCTGAATTATCTGTGATTTTAAATAATCGTAATGGAATCTGAGAGATGGTAGTTTTTCCTATGTCTTTTATTGTCATTTGAGTAGTGATATTCTGGTAAATGCTAGAAATTCCCAATTCTTTTTTTAAAATTTTATATTATTTTATTTTTTTCTTTCAGACACAGAGAGAGAACATGCAAGTGGGGGAGAGGGGGCATAGGGGGAGAGAGAGAGCAGGTGCCACACTCGGCAGCGGGTGGTGTGGGGGGTGTGTGTGTGGGAGTAGCCATATGACCTGAGCTGAAAGTCAGTCATTCAACCCACTGAGCCACCCAGGCGCCCCTCCAAATTCTTTTTAGATGGAGACTTAATATCATTTTCCAAATACGGAAAGAGGGAAAGTAAATTAAATCAGAGGATATTCTGTTCCATATAAAGTGCTTCTTAACTATGATGTTTACATGGATATTTTAAAAAATCTATAACTTCTAAAATTGGAACACTTAGAAGATAACTTTTCTTAAACTGTGGCTTCAGGTAGTAAAATTCTAAAGAATTTTGACTGTAAGGAAAATTTGGGTATGGGAAGGAATGAAATAACTCTGAACATATTCCGAGCAACACGTGCAAAATATCTTTTATAGGGAGAAATTAAAGCAAGGAGTAGGGAGCTTCAACCACTAAGGCATTGTACTTTGGTTTGCTTGACATTGCTGGAAGTTGTTCGAAAGAAACTTGAGTATTGCTTTTCTATTTGTTCATCCAGTCAACATTTAGGAAAGCTGGCCAATAAAAATGTTCATTCTGAACTCCTCAGAAACTTAGATCGATCTGAGTGAGAGGATAAAAGGAACTGCTGAAAGCATCAACTATTGTTGAAACAAGATCAATTCATCAAAGTCTATTTAAGAGGCATGGAAGCCTAACGCTATCTCCAAGAAGTCTTCATTTCCTGTCTTCTCTTCAGTAGCAGTAATTCTGCCCAGTTCCTTAGGATGAATGCATGTCCCTTAATGATATATATTAATAGTAGATGTTAATTTCTCTTTATTCTTAAAGATGGTAAATGATGTAGTCATCTGGCTTGTAATTTTCCAAAATGTTTCAGTTTCTTATGTTGAAATTGGGTGATGTCCACTTTCTAAAAATATCTCTTCTGCTGCCAATTGGTGCATGCTACCTTTTATTAAAAGTGTTTTTCTTTATCTAGAGAACTAGACTTTCATGAAAACCTCCTCATGCTTATTAAATATGATTTGTCCTGGTCTGATGAGATGATTTCCCTATATGAAAGGATTATTGTTTTGCCTGTGTCCCATAATAAACTCCAAAGTTCGGTAGAAGGTAATGAGTGGATCTGGATCAAGCAATGCGAATTCTAACCTTGGCTTAACAAATCATTGTATATGTTTGAACAAATTTACCACCTTTCTAGGCCTTAGTTTTTCTGTTGTATTATATTTATGCCATCATATTCTCTTGCTTCTTGAAAGGATGTCCATATAAATTATAAAATATGAAGATTGGGTAGAAGAAGAGTGTGAGTCCTATTTCAACTGAAACTTAGTGGCAGTTAATACTGTTATATTAAAACATATAAGCCATTTTGAACAAGCACATTAAAATAAATCTTTATTACAGGATATATCCTTGTGATGGTAACAAAAATAATTTTGTCATTAGTTATGTTAGTTTTTTATTATTTTTTAAATTATTGTATATGTCCCCACCAAATGGATAGGGGGCATTCAAAAATATATTTTGCCAACATAAATAATACAGATTTGTTTATTGTCAGAATATCTACCTCTCTCCTCCATAAATGAAAGTGACTTTGAAGCAATCTGCCTGTTCGTGTTTATAATTAGCTTAATTTTTAGTATGTTTTTACACAACATATCTTTGATTCGCCGATATGGCATCTTGTGTGTCCTAATGGGTATTCTCACTTGAACGACCAAGGACTTTTATCATTTGCTTGAGCTTCAAAGTCTGTGATAGTTGGGACATTTCACATGGAATTTCAACTTTAATGTAGAAAAATGTTTACTTTTTAAAAGTAAAGCCAGTATCTTCAAAAATGGGTCATAACCAGTTTTATTTTTTTTTATTTTTTTGTTAATGTTTTTAATTTATTTCTAGGAGAGAGAGAGAGAGAGAGACAGCATGAGCAGGGGAGGTCAGAGAGAGAGGGGTCACAGACTGAAACAGGCTCCAGGCTCTGAGCTGGCAGTCAGCACAGAGCCCGACGCGGGGCCCGAACCCACGAACCGTGAGCTCATGACCTAAGCGAAAGTCGGATGCTTAACCGACTAAGCCACCCAGGCGCCCCATAACCAGTTTTATATTAAAGACAAGTTAGAAGCACTTAGGAGATGCTAATCCATACAATATTTTCCTGTATTATTTATTTTTCTAATTTTGAAATTGTTTATTTTGTAATTAGATGGACAAATAGAAAATATAAAACATTTAGTCAACTGTCATGGCTCTCTTTATGTATTTTCTTGGGTTTTATTAAAATGTCCATTCTGTGATAGTATGTATTTAAGGCCCATTTGAAAGTATGCCATTTATATTGTGCCCAGAAGGTCATCAAGGGCCTGTGAGTAGAAATTTGGAGACATCGGGTAAGTAGACATGCTGCAGTCATTAAAGTTAACAGTTTAAGAATGGATAAAGCAGGCAGAGGCTGCTTTTGCCAGTAAAAAATGTAAAAAGTACATGCATTTGTATGAATCCCTACTTGTTGTTTAGCATATGAGAAGACTATGGGTCTGTTCTTACAGTTTTGTCTTGGTGCCTTCCTCTAAAATAGCCATAAGCCTTCAACTTTCAAGGATCATTATCATTACAGTTTTCAGATAAGGCACATCCTTGGGGTCCTTTAGTATCATTAGGGAATTGTCCAGCAAGTAACTGCTGCCTCAGAGCTGATTTTCACCTAGAAAGAGGGAGAATGAAGAAGAAGAAAGGGGAAGAAGGACAAAGCAAGGCTACTGATCTGTGGAATATAACATTAGTAACCGAATTTTGCCTTCAGTAAGCAAAATTCTTAACTGGAAAAGTATGTTTACCGTGATGCACAAAACTTTCCCCATGTGGGCAGAATCACCAGTTATGGGGGCCCATTTCTTCTAAAAGGAAAGACTTTTTAACTCAGGGTGGGGGTACATGATGACTATAACAGTGGTCTGAATTTGGGCATTTATAATTACTTTCACTTGCAATTAAGCAGTCAACTTGTGGTGGGAGAATAAATGTCAGAAGAATCACCATTTTTCAATCTTGTGTCTATATCAATAAGATTGAACTCATTGCTAACTGGCATTTAGAAGATGTACTACTCTGGTGCCCTGGAACTTTGCTGTAATAGGGCATGGAATTAGGAATATGGAATTTCTATCATAGATGAAAGAGAATGGTATTTATTCCTGGAAGTATCATAGAGTCTAATTATGATATTGTTGTATATAAAATAGCCAAATATATGAACCATCAGAGGAGTTCATAGGACCAATTCATCATTTACAGTATATATTTATTCACAAGATATGGCCATCCTAGAATCCATTACCTTGGACAGAATTGTTAGAAACTTACATCCTTCATCAAGAATTAAGACAAAGCTTCACCCAGAATGTCCCTGCCTTCTAACCATTATTATAACAATACTTTGTTGTTTTCATTCATATTTTATTGCAGAATTTTAAAGGTTTCCCCCCATTGACCTTGGCATAGAATATCTTAGCATATTTAATGACTTTCAGGTTTTTATGGTATATTTTCCAAAGAAATTTATAGTTTGGAAAACATGTATACAAAGAGCTTTCTTCTTTTGTTTTTTAATTTTTTAATGTTTATTTTTGAGAGAGAGAAAGAGAGATAGAGCATGAACAGGGGAGGGACAGAGAGAGGGAGACACAGAACCCAAAGCAGGCTTCGTTTGTTTGGGGCTCGAACCAACAAACTATGAGATCATGACCTGAGCAGAGCAGAAGTCAGATGCCCAACTGACTGAGCCATCCAGGCACCCCATACAAAGAGTTTTCTTTATGTTCTATCACCATAAATAAATCAATAAATATCCTCAAGAAATTACTACTAGAATATTATATTTTTAGGTTTTAATAGACCTTTTATAGATTTGTCTTATCCTACCATTTAAAGTCACTGAAATAAAACAATAATCTTTAAAATATGGTTCTCTTCAAAACACCTAAATATTTGAGGTTTAATTTCAATGATTAATTATTAGCATTATTTTTTAGAGTAGTATTTTCTAAAGTGTGTCTCCTTGATGCTTTATGGAAGAATTATCCATGGCCAAATAACTTTCAGAAAGTTTGTGTATATTACTACTCTCACAGAGAGTCACAATACAAATTAATATTAAAAAAGAATGTAAGATGTTCAGTATAAAAACATTTTCTTGCCTAACTCATTTTTTAAAAATTTATGTAAGTATAGAATCCCTTTTCTCTTTGGATTATATAGTGCAGAACTAAATTCACCCTGGAAAACATTTTTTCAAGAACTGCTTTTCTTTTTCATGAAAGGAATAGGCAGATTACTTGTACATAAGTAATCTGAGTCATCTTAAAATTTCTAATTTTCTCCACATTCTATGAATCTGCTAATTGAATATCTGAAATAAGTCACCCAGTAACATATCTTCCTTAAAGAGTGGACAGTCTCTGAAATTTCCACATCATTACTAATATCAAAACCACTATGTTCAAATTTTACTTCTAAGTACTCTCAGTTTTCAAAGTTGAGGTTTCTCAGACTGTTGAAATGACACAAAATATTGAATCAGAACAAAACTTTGTAAAATAATTTAAAGGATATTCTTTTTCAGAAAAGGACAAACTATGTTAATGCCTTTTAGAAAATCAGAGGGTGCATGAATGAGAAATGATTGACATTAAGGTAAGGCCAAGATGAGGCCAGGCCTTTGAGAGAAATTTGTTGAGATACAGAGTTTCCCCACTTTCTCAGCAAACTGAGAGAGTGCACCAGGGTACCGATACCCTGCTGATTAATAGGCTAGTCTCTCCACCCTATATTTAGGCTACATACTATATGGTATAAAGGTGATTTTGCATTTCGATGGACTTTTCTAGTT
This sequence comes from Proteles cristata cristata, assembly GCA_017311185.1. Taxonomy (NCBI): domain Eukaryota; kingdom Metazoa; phylum Chordata; class Mammalia; order Carnivora; family Hyaenidae; genus Proteles; species Proteles cristata. The sequence continues at coordinate 353,952 of JAESUZ010000705.1, forward strand.
TTTGATAATCTCAAATCCAGTTACATAAATGAAGAACCTGAACAGGAATCATGACATGACAGGGATACCTAGAAATACTGCCTTTGATTCTTCAGCTTCAAACCAATGAGCAAAAGCTCCTTTGCATTCCAGGGATCTAAAGTCATGAAATGGGTGCAGCCCAATGTCATTATGTTTGTTGATTGGTTGAAGACTAAGGAAATATAACTGAGAAACTATTTCAGAACACATTGAACTTATTCTGAGGTGTCTTAGTAATTGGTTCTTATTGCTAAATATTTTTGCAGAATGCCAATAATCATTTTTTCAGTTCGGGAATGTTAATAACCAACTCACTGAAGCCTGGTGTCCCAAAGTTGTGATGATGGAACAAGCATTTAAGGCTCTAAAATGACGCCCTCCACAGTGTGACTCTATGTGCTTTGGGATCATTTTTCTTAAAATAAAAACACTTTGTTCGTATTGGCTTTAGTAAAACCTAAATGGCTCCATGAACTACTTCCCCATACATGAACTCCTAACAAGAACGACAGTTATCCCACATTTGTAGATTAAAACAAGAAATTCCTATCATCTCCCAGCATCTTCACACTTTTAGAGGAAACTGGTGAGCTCTGAGGTTCAGTATAGGAGGCAGAGCTTTGACACTGCAGCTCATACTTCCAAAGAGCTGTGCTTACCTCTCAGCCAGAGTGCCCATGTAGAAATCTGTGACACAATAATAGTGGCGCTATTTGTGCAAACAAGTGTCTCATTGAAAGCAAAGAAGCACATTGCTTGAAAGGATCTCTTAGAACCTTGAAATAAAAGTATGGCTGCCTAAGAACACACTCATACCCACAGTAGTATTTCAGCACTGCTGGCTTAGCTAACAAACAAAATATGGTTCAAATGGCTTAACAATCCTAGAAACGGAAGGCATCCGTTTAATGAGGTCTCCTCTGCTTGAAATTAAAGTAGAAAGAGTTTTACGGAGAACAGTATTCAATAACAAAATATTAAATGATAAACACAGATTGCTTAAAATCAGACGGCCCATTTTAAGAAAAGCATTTTAGCTCATCATGATATGTAGCACCTTATTTAAATTAGGAGGTGTTAATTCGTAGCTTGAATAATATATTAATATAATATGTAAAGTGAATGGCATTGTTAATCACAGTCGCGCCTGGAACGACTTTGCTTCTGTGCACTGAATGTTAATTTTGCAAAACATTAATTTCAAAGATTTTGCAGCAGTGCTTTTGTAATTAAATATTAATGTCACATGTTATTGCAGTAGCATGTTTATGAAAGCCGGCAACACTTCAAGTCAACTCATTTGTTTTTATATTTATTCTTGTACATCTGCAATCCCTTCCATTTCACAATTTCAAAGTGAAGGCCATTTTGAATAGTCAATATGTGAACATTTTTCATTGTAAGCGTTTTTTAACATCCAACAGGGTAAATATTTAATGTTGTGTTTTTAGCTGGTATAATTTTTCAGAAAATTGGCTATAACTTTTAACAACTCAAAGGTACCTAAACTGTCTCCAGTTTTGGCTTAAGTGATCTGAAAATAAAGTAGCAATAAATGTGATGAAGCTGTGTAAAAATATTTAAGAATTAGAAGGCTTTATATGAAAGTTTTGAAATTAGAACTGCAATTCTGTGCACGGGATATCTCAGTGGTTACAGTGTGGCACACAATATCTCAAGAAAATTTAAAAGATAAAACTGACCTTTCGTTAACTTTACTCAAGTTCCATAGTTAGATATAAATGAGAAAAATCTCACTTTGCAATGATGTACTTCATCCTTATTACATGTTTTGAAGTTATATATTTGCTTTAAGAGCCAATCCATTTTCTGCTTCAGCATGCTCCAAGAATACATAATACATGTGTCATTATATTGGTTTGCCCATGACTATTTTGACCAAAGCGCTGCATCTGGGGATCTTGCGCATGATACTCCCAATCTGCTAATTGCATTAAACCTAAAAATGAAGGCTTTTCCATTTTTGAACCTTGACAACAAGAATGACATTCAAGGAATTATATTTTAAAGCTATTATATTTTCCGCTTAGTAAAGTCATCTTTTAGAATCAAATCTCTTGGATACATTTTTTTTTTTTGAATTATGGAATGAGTTACCCAAGTACAAAAAAGAAAAAAAAAGGAAAAATCAAGATACATAATGTTTGGTTATGGGCACATTTAACAGTTAAAAATTATATCTGCACCTGATGTTGCATGTTAACAGCTAATGCCATTTGACAGTGATGAAATTAAAGGATGAAGAAGAGATACAAACTACATTTTACAAGCATGATGGGTCTCCAACAATGCCATTTAAATATTATTTGTCACTATTTAAAATGAACCTTTCCCCTTTAAGCTATGCCATTACGCTCATTTGTCCTGTCACCACTGACAGGCTATATGACTCACACACAAAAATGGTCATTAGGTACTGCATCTTCATCTTATTTAAAAAAAAAAAAAAAAGAAAGAAAGAAAGAAAGCATTCTGATGCCTCTAAAAGCCTGTAATTATTTTCATCCGAAGAGATAGTGTTGCTTGGAAGGTAATTTAATAACCTTTTGCATGTACCTGGGGAATGCCTCTCCAGGGGACCAAGGTGCCGACATGCCATTCAGTCGTCAAAACATGACCTTTAATGGTTGCTTGGAGAGAAGTTAGCATGGAATGTTGTACACAGTGCAATGCTAATTCTGCTTTCTAATATATGCAAAATTTAGTTCTTGAGCAATGATCTTTGTAAGATGAATTAATATAGGTACTGCTCCAGGAAACAAAAGAAATTGCAATGTGAAAGCCTCCCTCCACCCATGATCTTTTGTACTTCAGTTTGAAGTAGCTAACAACTTGCACAATTTGTATAAAAAATGGTGCGAAACACTCCAGAAGTTGTTTGCTTCTTTTCCCCCTTTAGGTTGGTTGATGAATTCCATTCTATATACTATGGAAATGTAAAATAGGATTAAAGGGATTTCTTTGTTAAGTTTATTTCCCAAAATAAGGCATTGGCCCCAACTCCATGAAAAAGGAGAAGAAAAGCTTACCTCTAATATACCCTTTCTGTTTTAAACACAGCTATGTGGCTTGCTGAAATTACTAATGCAGTTACTGAGTCAATTAAAAAAAAGAATTCCTTCATGGATTTTCTTGTTAAAATACGATATTTTGAACACTTGCATATACAAAAAGATGCGCGAGCTGTTTCCTGTGACAACCAGGTTCAGAAGCTCCTTATTTTGGTAGTCTGATATTAGATCCCTCCTTAGTTAGAAATGCTGGGATTTCAACTTCTACCCCTGACATGCCATCCGTCAATTTATTAGCACGCTGCTGCAGTAAGCCACTGAACAGGCTATATCAATTCGTTTAGTTTTTTTCTTTAAAATGTCTGTAATCCTCAGCTCTGCTCTCTCAACCGGTCAGCATTAAAGATTTATGTTGCACTTTTTTTCATTGCCACACCTGAATATGGATTACTTAAATGGGCTGTAAATAATTCATATCTGGGAATAAGTTTCCATTACTGACCAATGTTGTAATTTAATATACTGTATTATGGGTTATACAATTTTAGATTGTTTTCTGTGTGCATTCAGCAGTCAGGCAGACAACAGTTTAAGTAAAAAGGGTGAGATGTTTGTTCAGCTTATTTTCATGTTCTCTCTGTGTGCTCAAATCAGCAACAGGGCTAAAGGAAGCAGAAAGCTACTTTCAATTGCGTGTTTTTCTGCTATTTATGGAAATCTGTTTTTTAAAGCACTTGACCTGAAACAAATACAAAAATGTGTAATAGCATATCATTGATAAATTCAGGAAAAGAAAGAAAATGTGTTAATGTAGGTGCCTAGAAATCCTTGGTTCTTGAGAACTGAAAAATAATCTTGATTCTTGAACCCAAAGGTTAACTTTCCTGTTCAGTGCTTGATTATTCTATGCATAAAATGCCCATGATAAAATTATAATTTATTTGACAGTTAAGTTTGAGTGAGGCTATTGGATCAAATGCGCAAAATGTTAAAGTACAAGCTATCTTTAAAACATAGGCAAGTGTTTACTCTTAAAAGAGCTTTAAACAATTTAAGATTAAGTTGAGTATAGTAAAAATTAATAATAGATTAATACATGAAAATCTATGAAGACACATAAGATAATGATTTAAAAAGGAATAATTTAAAAAGATGAATTAAAAAGTCGAATCAGAAAAGAAGGCCAGCATAAACTAGGGAAAAACATGCTGTGAATAAAGTCTGTTAGATCTTGAAATAGGAGAACTGCTAAATAATGCATAGTTTTATTTTTCTATCATTTGCATAAACCTTAAGAGAGTATTTATTTGTGTAAAACTTGATGTATCGAGTAAGGAGAATGAAAAAATGGCATTCATTTTGTTTTCATTTTGGTATTTAGGAAAAATATTCTGTTACATATGGACTACTTAGACCTAATCATCTGACTGAATGGGATGTGTGTCTTGAGCCAGGTTGGAAAGGGGCTGGCTGGAGAACAGTGCCCTGGTCTTGCTGCAGGCGATGCAGGTTGGCCCATGCTCTGCTGGGGAGCAGATGGTGAGCCAATGCTTGTAGTCACACTTACCTTCCTTGCTAAATCCATAATCCCTCGCTGGACACGGAGCCAAGGCAGGCTTTGGAGGCAGAAAGGAGGTTACAATCTGGACTTGGGTAGTGACTGCCAGAACTGAGAAAACAGCTCAGAAATTTCAAATGCTTAACAAGTTATCTGTCTTGTCCCTCAGCCAGTGCAGCATTTTTAAAAGTAATTAAGACATGATTGAAAATGTGGATGCCATCTAAATACAAAAATCTTCAAAAATCATCAAAACCAATAATGAAAAGCCACATTTAATATGACGTTATGCAAAAATACATTTAAGATGAATTATATTTTTGTGATTGAAAGGAAGTATATAAAGTAAAAAACAGGAAAGAGGAAGCATTTGTTTTAGAGAAAAAGGCTTCCCTCCACCCCTTACAAACCTGGACCTTATAGAAGGAAAATATTTCATACACGAGGCATATTTATAGGATGTATGAAATATTTTCCTTCTATAAGAAAATATATAGCTATGTGACATCTATGTCTATATTAACATATGCTCCTCTGTAAGTTATTCTTTCAGAGTATTAAATGATTAGAGCTAATTTTTTCTAAATATAATAATACTTATGCATGTATATGTATGTTTTTATATGTGTAAGTGGGGTTCATCATCAACACAGACATTATGACTCAGAAAGACAAAAATATTGAGTGGGTAGCCAAAACCTAATCATTTATAATAAAAGGGATAGTAAGTACCATCTGTTTAATGTAAAAAAAAACCTGATAAAATGCATACATATCTAGTAAATTGATAGCATGGAGTAATTCATGTAAAATAAAACACATATAAGATATCAACTCATTCTACTCGGGTGAGATTGACTTACCCGTATACTATCTACATAATAATCTAATGTAAGAATGAGCAAAATCTTTTGATTACGGCTGGTACTATACCACAAATATTTTTTAAAAAACATTCTTCAGTCTACTTTGTGGGTATCATAAAATTCCTTAGTTGTCTCCACTGAATTTTTATGGTCCTCATTCTCTTAAGCAACACCCTTTCCTTGCAGATCATTCTTATGTACACTGGCACTGAAGTCTATTAACTTGAGCAAATGTCCTAAAGCCTTTCTTTAGTCCATTGTACCTCCTACATTCCCCAAGTTGACAGAATGGTACCACACTCTGCTTGAATGTATGAATAACTCGAACATTCCACTTTGGGATGAATCTTTTCATTATTCTCTTTTACTCCCCCTCTTTTGAAAAGTATTTACATCTTTATTTACTCTTAGGAAAGATCTTAACTTCTTCTCTTTATGAATCTCCTCATAATTCATTTCTTACCAGTGCCCTTGATCCCTCAATATACCCTTTCCTGGTAATACTATTTTCTTCAAAAATTGATGTGAAGAAATGCATTTTATTTTATTTTTGTGTTAATGTATTTTGCGAGAGAGAGTGAGGGAGTGTGGGGGAGGGGCAGAGACAAGAGGAGAGAGAAAACCCCAAGCAAGCTCTGCACTGCCAGCCTGGAGTTCTCCCTGGGGCTCGCAGAACCCCAGAACTGTGAGTTCACCCCAGAAATAGTGACTTGAACTGAAATTGAGTTGGATGCTCAACTGACAGAGCCACCCAGGTGCCCTAAGAAACACATTTTTAAAAATGTAGAAATGTCTTTTTCTACCTCACCCTAGAATTTAAGAAATATGTCTTGATATGTAATATGAGCAGGTCAGTATTTATAAAAGGATATGTAAGAGCAAAAATCTTCAATATTAATATATTTTCTAAATAGTATACATAGTTTTTGTCCATATAAAATTTTATCTTAGTCTATATTAGAAAAGTAAGCTCCATGGGGCGCCTGGGTGGCTTAGTCGGTTAAGCGTCCGACTTTCGCTTAGGTCATGATCTCGCGGTTCGTGGGTTCCAGCCCCGCGACGGGCTCTGTGCTGACAGCCAGCTCAGAGCCTGGAGCCTGTTTCAGAGTCTGTGACTCCCTCTCTCTCTGACCCTCCCCTGCTCACACTGTCTCTCTCTCTCTCTCTCTCCTAGAAATAAATAAAACATTTAAAAAAAAATTAAAAAAAAAAAAAAAAGAAAAGTAAGCTCCAAAGTAATTGATACTTATAGTAAACAAATCTTTCTGGAAAATGGCATTATAAAATAGTTCACTTCTAAACCTAGAATGAAAACAGATCTTATGATACATCCATCTTTTTTTTTTTCTTTTTTTGGAGGAAGGGATAATTTCATACGATTTTGAACAGGCCTGGAGGTGGGTGAGTGAATATGATTTCTGTTTTCAGATAAGAACAGAAAAAAACAAAAACAAATAAAAAACAATTTTAAAGGTCCCTTTTAACAATGCAAGCTTCCTATGAAATCACATTTTTTAATATCAAAAGATTAATCTAGACCATTGTGGGCCTCAACAATTTAAAAACCAAATCAACAGTGCTTTCTTCAGCAGCACATATACTAAGAAACAAATCAACAAAAGATGGAAGGAATTTTACTAAGACCTGAAGACAACACAAAGAAGTTGTACATCTCTGTTCCCCAATTTCCTCATCTATACAACTATACAATTATAGTGTTTACCTGGTGATTTCTAGTGTATTGATCACCTCTGCAACATTCTGTGACTATGTGAAGCTGGAGAGATAAACTGAAGAGGTAAATAACAGAGTTAAGTGCCAATGAGTAGCACAGTACAGGTAATGTCTCTGGGCAATACACAATTAATTACCAAGTAAGTGGTTCAGGCAATACTTGATACCAGTTAATGGGATGAATATTTGTATGGGTTCCTAATGTCTTATGTTTTAAATCTTCCACTGCATAATTTTGATACCTAATTTGAAACATATTTTGGTTAAATTAAATTGAGACATTAACAATGGGAAATGTTTCAAGTATAAGGCTCTGAGCAAAATTTTGTAACATTCCCCACATCTCAGGACAAAGTGGTGAGAAATACCCATTGCTATCATGCATGGGTCCCGCGTTTGGCATGGGGGTTGAGAGGGGAGAGGACTAAGGTCCCAGAATTGAGCAAAGAGTGGAACTATATCTGTAGACACTAGGGAGAAAGTATAAAGCAGAAGTAAGCTACACAAGGAAAAAAATGCACTGATGATTGAATTAAAAAATCCATTTTATCAACATCCTTCACGGTGGCTTCTGATCTCTAGTGAAATCTTCAGTATTTTGATACGTTACCTATTAAGCTGCAAAGAGGCATATGCCAATTATTATGTGGTATATAAAGCCTCCAAATAATTATTATATTTTCCATCAACATTATCACAAACATGATTAATTAAGAGAGACCTCTGTATTTCCTTAAAAGGAAATAGTGCTTTTATGGCAAATGACCTATTATAGAATTGGAAATGACTACATTGTCAGAAGTTGTGTCTCTTGGATGAAGCATAAAGCAGAGATCTTGATGTTAATGGTCATGGAAGATTCTGTGTTACCATCTGTCAGGAATTACTTACCAGTTTTTTGCTGACCAAATTCCAAATTAAGGGGCTCCATTTATTGGCTCAAACTTGTCCTTTATCTTAATTATAAATAGTGCTTATCTTTACTATCTAAGACATATAATAAAATATAGAGACTTTGATGGACTTAAGTAAGATTTAAAAATTTTCTACTTCCTTTTTCTTAGTTCAGGTAGTCATAATTTCTTGACTGAATTTCTAACACAGGTTCCTAAATAATATTCATATCAGCCTTCTTGACTCATTTTAAGCCATACTTTTGGGGCTGGCTGCCAGAGAGATTATCCTAAAATGCAAATTGTGTTCCTCCTTGTCCACTTTTCATAATTCCTCCATGATTTTCCATAGCCATCAGAAAAAAGTTCAGACCTGTCATTATAACTTTCAAAGCTCTCCATGATTTGGCCCCTGATTGTCTTTTTAGCTGTATCTTTCTCTATCTCTATATCTAATTGATCTCTATCTCTATCTGTAATCTCTACCTATACCTATATTTATCTATATCTGTCCCTATGTATGTATGTATATTCCTATGCTCCATCTAAGTTCTATTCATCCCGGAAGCATACCTATAGTCACCAAACTTTGTCCCTTATTCTTTTGTTGGTTTTTCACAAACTGTAGTCTTCTACAATGCCACATCTAATACTTCTCTCATCAGACTCTTTCTTATATTCCATTTAGATGACACACCTTGCAAAGGACCATTCCTAATAACTTCCCTCAAGTTTTTAGAATATGTTCTTCTAAAGTGCTTCCATAACAATGTAAACTATCACAATTATGCATCAGAGTGAAATTGTCTGTTTCTCTGTCTCTCCAATTTGAATATGAACTTTAAGTTCAGGAATTAGGTTTATTCCTCTTTGTATTTCCAAAGCCTAGTCAACTATGTGACAAAAAGCAGTTTTGGGCATAGCTGACCTCTCTGTTCCTGAAATTTCTTCTGCTGGCTTCTTTGGCATCATGCTCTCAAGGATGTTTCTTCTACCTTTTTGGTTTTTGCCTCCTCCTCTCCACCTCTTACTTGTAGTTACCCAGAGCTCAGTCTTCAACCCCTTTCTCTCCTTAATATCTACAATTGCATAATTGATCTTATTCATTTCTATGGCTTGAAATTATTATCTACCTGCTGCCTACACTCAAATCTCTACACCCAGTCTTGACTATAGATCTCTAGACCTATACATCCAACTACCTCTTTGTTGTCTCCATTTGGATGTTTTATTCATATCCTAACCTAACAAGATTAAACAAGAATGAATGTTTTCCTCTCCACTAAAATCCGTTCCGCTCTTGGTATCTTCCATCGTGATAAACACTCACTCCAACCACTTGATGGTTCGAGGTAAGAATCTAGAATTCATCCTTGACTCCTGTCTAAATCCATTCCAGAAGCCTGGATGCAAAGGCACCTTTTTCTATCTTCATTAAAACACTCTTGGTCCAAGTTACCATCATCACTGGTATTATCTGCATATTAACTGCAATACTGTAAAAGTCTTCTAGTTGGTCACTATAGTTCTGTTCTAAGCCTCTTATCATCCATTCTTCACCAACAGCCAGAGTGATCTTTAAAATATGTAAATTAAGTCATGCCATTTACCTGGTCAAAGCTTTCCAATAATTTTCATTGTATTTAGAGTAAAATGTTAATATCTAATTCCTGTTTTAGTACCCCCTGCATGATCCCTTCTAAATATTCTGTCCCATCTCAGTGCATCCCCTCGCTTCTCACTTTGCTCCAGACACACTGTTCTTTCATTTTCTTAGACATGTTAACTCAGTTTTTTGTACTAATTATGCCCCTACTGTTTCCTCTGATTAGAACATTCTTGTTCTTGATCTTTGTATAGTTTTCTCCTTTCTGTCATTCAAATTTCATCTATTTGCCAAGACTTCCCATTTCTAAAAGTAGCCACTTAGTCCTTTACTATCACATTGTACTATTTTAATACTCTGAGTAACACTTACCATCATATATTTCTTTTTTTTTTTAATTTTTTTAATGTTTTATTTATTTTTGGGAGAGAGAGAGAGAGCGAGTGTGAGCAGGGGAGGGTCAGAGAGAGAGGGAGTCACAGGCTGAAACAGGCTCCAGGCTCTGAGATGGCAGTCAGCACAGAGCCCGACGCGGGGCTCGAACCCACGAACTGCGAGATCATGACCTAAGCAAAAGTCGGACGCTTAACCGACTAAGCCACCCAGGCGCCCCCCATCATATATTTCTATTTGTTTATCAGTATCATTTGTCTATCTTCTTCAAACTTACCAAAATACCAACTTCATCACAAATGGGACTTGCCTGGTCTTGTTCATTGCAGTGCCTCCAGAATATAGAAGTGGGCCCCAAAGAGTAGAAACCCAGGACATTCTGGCTAGGTGAATGAAATAGCAATTGCATAGGAAATATGTGTGAATGAGTAAAATCTAAAACATTATGACATGAAGGGTTGCTAATAATTAATGAACAGTGGAAGACTAACCATGACTTTTGACTTAAATTTTAGAGCAATTGGTGATATCCATGAGCAAGCGTTAAAAAATTATATGTGTTGCTAGAGTAGATAAGGGCCTTACAAAGTATCTGCAATTGTCCTATCAAGTGCTGATGAAGTCAAATCTCTTCTTGAATTTTTTTTTCCTCCTAGAAGAAGCCAGAAAAGTAGAAGTCAAAGAGGAAATAATAATAGAAATGAGAAAATGTACAGTAGCCCAAAAATATACCAACAGACTTCTGAATAATGCTCTCTCTAATCTTAGAAGTTTCAATGAATAGTTCTCAGTTAACATTAGCTTATGTTAAGATTACTTGGTTTATTTTATACATAGATCTACCTTAATCTTATACTATTAGGGAAAATTATTATTTTTTTCTTTCTTGAACATTTACTTGGAAATTATTTTGTCTTCTCACAGAAATGGTATAGGGATCATTTAATGGGGAAATCCTCCAATATTTCACCACTTATTTATTCATTCAAGAAATACTAAGTACTTTGTGAAAAACTTGAAGTCTAATGAAATATATAAAACATGAGCATACATTTCAAATATGTCCAGGGCAATTACATATTACATATTATAGGTGCCAAGTAAATGCTGAAACTTTAGATGAGGAAGAAATTATGCCCCGATGAAGACTCAGTGTAAGGGTCATGAATTACAATATCAAGAATTATATATAGAAATTTACAATGTTCAAACAGTGAAGAATAAGAAGGAGGAGGGAGAGGGGAGAGAAAAGAAGGAAGGGGTAAAAAGAAGAAAGGGTCATGGGGGAAGGAAGGAAGCAAGGAAGATAGAAAAGGAGAAAGCAAAAGAAGAGAGAGAGGGAGAAAGAAAGGAAAGAAAGAAAGAAAGGGACAGAGTGAAAGAGAAAGAGAGAAGGAAAGTGCAATGGCATTTCAAGCAGAAAGAACAATGTAAGCAAGGTATGAAAAAGGAAATCATGAGATATGGGACCTAGTTTAAAAAATGAGTTTCCTTCCAGTGAGGCACTGGAGGCACAGAGCAGAGTTGGAAGTAATGATGGCATGGTAGTCTTTGGCCCTTCTATCACAGAGAATATGGCATGTCAGAATAAGGAGAAGAAATGTAGTTCTAAAGTTCTCCATAGTATGAAAGACAACTGATAATCTAATCATTTATTTATTTATTTTGTAAATTCTCTTTTAAAGTTTATTTATTTTGAGAGAGCAAGCATGAACAGGGAAGGGGGCAGAGAGAGAAGGACAGAAAAAAATCCCAAGCAGGGTCTACACTGAGTGTGGGGTGATGCTCCATCCCACAACTCCAGGGCCATGACCTGAGCCAAAATCAAGAGCCAGATGCTCAACCACTCAGGTTGAGCCACCCAGGAATCCCTGGTGATCATTTAATTTTTGTTAAAACCCTCTGATGCCTAACTCTCGTGTTTTGTCTTATCTTGTGACTACTTATATTTCCATCTCCAACTTCTGTTCCACCCCATAAAGGGTAAAGTCAATAAGATGACAGCCAGAGAACCTGTTGGGACAGAGTGAGTGCTCAGCCAATGCTTTCCCAAATGAATTTCAAATATTTGTCCCATGATCCTGTTAGTTTAGTCTTGGAGAAATTTGACAGATTAAAATTTTTCAGATTGAAGTCTCTAGATCCTTGATTGAAATTTTTTGTTTGCTTTAAAAAAATTTTTTTAATGTTTTATTTATTTTTGAGAGAAAGAGAGAGACAGCATGAGTAGGGGAGGGTCAGAGAGAAGGAGACATAGAATCCAAAGACAGACCCCAGGCTCTGAGCTAGCTGTCAGCACAGAGCCCAAAGCAGGTTTTGAACCCATGAACTGTGAGATCATGACCTGAGCTGAAGTCGGATGCTTAACTGACTGAGCCACCCAGGCGCCCTTTTTTTTTCATCGGTTTTAAATGTTTTATTTACTTTTGTCTTCTGCTTTCTTTCTGGTTGGTACTTTCTGTGGGGGAAATGCAGTTACCCCAATCTGGAGACGGCCACAGCTGGCAGGAATGATGTCCGTAGTAAGCACTCAGGGGTTACGTGTCATGATCTGCATCCAACCTTCATGTTACTCCTGATCTCTAACCCTTACCTTTTGTGCAATTGTTAGCCAATTAGCCAAGGCAGTGTAACTTGTCTAATAAGATGAGAAAAATCCTACCTACCTTATAAAAGAACTTACTCTGTGTAGTCACAATCACAACCATGCTGTGGCTTTAATGGACAAATGTTCTATGGCTCAGTGGTGGAAGACGTATAAAACACATGGTACGTAACCAGAAATTTAATAGATGTTAGCTCCCTTATCAGCTCTTGTTTTGATTTGTTGATATCTCTTCTGGAAAGTTCCTTATTCCACATTTCCATCTGTGTAACTTTGACCTATCTTTCAATATACAGACTCACTTAATTCTAAAACTTATAAAAAGACTAATTGAAAAGGTTTATTGTCACAAATCTCTTTGTTTTCCAGATTCCTGGCATTTTATCTGACCTTCCTTCATGGGGGTTTTCACTGTCTATCTTGATTATAGCAGCACAGATATATGTTCTCTCCCTTTTGTGTTAAATTCAAATTCAAATTTTATATCCTCATGACATCTAATATGGCATTTTTTTCAAGTAATATATCCTGTGTAGATACATGTTGAATCAGTTTTTTTAATAGTTTTTTTTTTGTGAAACTACTGAAAAATAAATTACATAGTGGAAAATCTATAAAATTATGTATAGAATTTAGCTTAATAAAGTAAATACTTTGCAATTGTCAAATAGATAAGACATAAATAAGATAAAGGTGTCTTAGTTTCTAGTTAACATGTTTATATCATTCAAAATATCTAAAAATCTATTTAAGAATTTATAAATATTTAAGAATATATATGAGATGAGGGGCGCCTGGGTGGCTCGGTCAGTTAAGTATCTGACTTTGGCTCAGGTCACGATCTCATAGTTTGTGAGTTTGAGCCCTGCGTCAGGCTTTGTCCTGGAGCCTGGAGCCTGCTTCAGATTCTGTGTCTCCCTCTCTCTCTGCCCTCCCACACTCGTGCTCTCTGTCTCTAAAAAATAAATAAACATTTAAAAAATTTTTTAAAAAGAATATATATGGGATGAAATTTAGATGTCAGTTCCTTTGCTATGTAATAGAAATCAAGACCACAAATTCATGCTTCTATGATCTATAGAGGTCTCACAAAGAAAATAACCTTTTACCTTAAAGTCAAAGTTGTACCGTTGATAATAAATTTAAAATACCCCCAAATTACGCATTTCAGGGTCATGTCATTTTTGCGTGAATTCTCTTTGCAGAATTTATTTATATAATCCTTAATCTTTTAGTTGTTACTTAAATATTCTTCAAACAGTCATATGGAAATTGAATTCAAATAAACTTAAAAGCAGAATTTAAAATTTGAAGAAAAAAAACTCCAGTGGAAAAAATACAAGTTATATAATTATTTATTCCTCCTGAATTTTAAAATAAAATATATAAGGCATCGCCTAGCTAACTCTCTGCCTTCAGCAACTTCTTTTAACCCTACTCTCCTGGCCTTGTGCTTATGGCATTTTTCTTAAAGATTTTTTTAAGTGTCATTTATGTTTGTCACATACTGGCAGGTCCGAGTCACTGAAAATACTTATTGTAGGCAACATGCAGCAGTGATATTGTTTAGTTTTACCTTTTGTTTTTAAAAAGAATGAGGTTTGGAAGAAAAATAACTACATTCCCATTGATTAGACATTCCATAGCAATCTTAATTTCCTTCAACATTTCTTTCCTATCTCTTGGGAAATGTATGCCAGTATTAGCCGTGAGAGCCTCTCCACTATTTGTGGACACTGAGGCAGAAAAAGAATTAATTTTGTTTTATCAGCTCCTCTACCTTTGCTGTCAATAAATTATCTTTTCCATCTCTTCAAGGGTCTGACCTCTTGCCTTTCCTACAGTTGAAAATGTCATTTTATTTATCTTTATCATGGTTACAATTTTCCTTTTATTTGCCACCTTTCCTTTCTTATCATTTTTTTCCCCTTTCACTTCGTTTTATAATCTTCCACATCCTGTTTTGAATCTCATACAACTTACCCAGTATATTGCTATTCCTTATTCTTGATTATTTTTATATTTTCTTGTTCATACTAATTGGTTCCATTTTTATTTCCAGTATATTTTTTACTAAGTGGCATTCATTGCCTTTGGGCATACGTTAATTTATCTTTCAGGACTTTCCATTTTCTCTCTGGATCTTTTCTTTATATATTTCTTTTTGCAACCTCCATTTCACTTCACTTTTCTCATACATATTGGTGTATTATTTTTGTTGCCTTTTTAATATGCCTTCATATCTGTAATTCATGCTTCATGTATTATTAGGAAGGTATATAAAATAAACCACTGTATGTTTGTCACCAACAGCATTACTTTGGATCATCTAAAAATAGATTTAGATTCACTGTGCTGCAATTTGTCAGCAAACTTCTTTACAGCCATAATAGAGGGTTTACCTAAAAAACGCTTGGAAGCTACTTTGGAAAATTAAAAGGACTATAGATATTCTAATTTATGTACCTGAGAGGTCAGAAAAGGGGAGTTTATTGTAAAGTAAATAAACAAAATGTAAAACATATAACATTTCAGGAGAGAGATGTTTTGTCCTTTTGAGATACTTAACTGAGAAAAAGGTGATAGCCTTTGAAGTATTTAACTGATTATATATATATATATATATACATATATATATATATATATAATTTATACATGTATATCTTCCACACTACATGTATATCTTTTATACAACTTTTATATATCATATACACATAACCTGTACAGTTTTATGTCTTTTTACACATATTAAAACCAGATATACTTACTTCAGGAAAATCTTTGAAAAGTGTGAAGTTTAATGAAACAAACAAAAATGTACCAAGTTGCAGTGCAATGTGATAAGTAGAAAGATACTTAGAATGTGATGCAAGAAAAGAAAAAGAGTGTCTTACAAAACTTCCTAGAATCTTCCACACCCTGTGGAAAAATGACATTTAGGCTGAGTATCAAAGACTCATGCATACATTGTTACCTGGAGAAGAAGGGAAGGGAGTCTTTGAAGACATTATTCCATGCTAATAATTGAAAGATAAGCTTCAACAGGAGTGGCATGAAATGAGATATATATATATTCATACATTTATATATATAAGTATATGCTTTATTAAGAAATATATATATAAATATATATTCATACATATATATATATATATATATATATAAGTGTATGCTTTATTAAGAAACTTAGATTGTCCTCTGGTTCAGTGGGACTCTTTGGAGATTTTAAGCAAAGAAGTGGCATAATCAGATTTGATTTTGGAAGAACTCTAGTTGGATGAAGAAACTATAGGCTTGCAGTTACCATGACCACTTTGGGTGATAAAATAATAAGACTGATGAGAGACAATGAGGGCTCAAACTAAGGCAGAGACTAAAGGAATAATCAGAAAATATATGAGTCATTTAAGGGTCCAATCAAGAGAACTTGGGAGTGCTTGAACATAGGCGCAGGAGAAAGTAAGGGAGACAGCATTTTTCAGTAGATTTCAGGACCACCCACTCAATTTAAATTAGAAAATAAAAGCTTTGAAATGATTGTCTATTAAGTCCAATTTCATCCAGATAGATGTCCAAGGTTCACTGACTATTTCCTTCACAACTACCTTATGACAATAGTTAATTATGATTAACAGTTGATTGACTTAAACGTATAGTCAATGGGAAAAATAAAAATAGCTAAATATTGGATTAATACTTTATTGAATAAATGAATAGTGACACATCCAGACTTCCTAACATGCAGCAAGGGAGTCCAAAAAAACAATAAAAAATATTCCACAGACATTCATGCAAAATGAACACTGATGGTAGTAAATTCTAAAAATGGCAGAATTTGGTTCTAAATCAAATGCAATTTCCACATTTGCATACTATGTTAGAAAGCATCTTATAACTATGTTCATAGTATATTGTTCAGCTCATTTCCATAATCTAATTCAGTGATACTTATGTTCTTCAAATAGTATTCACTGATCATATTTTATCTCTTCTTTATTTTAAATTGTGGTTCTGTGAACTATAGACCACATCAGGGAAAGATTGTAAATATCATAAATATTATGCCAATTTCCTTAAAATGGCAAATTATGTAAAATTTATTTCCTACTCTTTCTTAGAAGAACCTAAAGCAGAGAAACCTTGGATCTTAAGGGTAGATTTTAGTGCCTTCTTATTATAAGCATAAATTTTTTAAAATCCTTACATTTATTAAGAAATAATTATTTGGAGAAAGTAGTCATGTAATGTACAGCCTTTGATTTTAAACAGATTTCAGTTTGGTCAAGTTTCTCATCCAAACTTGCAGAAATTCTAATATAATTGCTGGCTGAATTTGCAGTAAGTAATGCAGGTATTTGTGCCATAGATAAAATACACTATTTATTCATGCTGTAAATTTATTTACATTACATTTATTACCAGTAAAATGATGATTGTGATACTATACTGAGGCCATAATGGGGGCAAAATCCTCTACCAGGCACTTTACAAAGATTATTTTTTTTGTAATTCAACAACCTTTCAGAGAAAGAAGGCTTTTATTATTATCGTTATTAATACTGTTGTTGTTGTTGGAACCTTTTATTCCTTTATTTTCCAGAAATTTGATGTCAGAGAGGTTATGTAATCTGTCAAACATTTCTCTGCTTGCAAGTGTAAATCCTGGATTGGAATCCATATCAGTTTCCTAAAGCTCATGCTCATTGCCACAGGGTCATTTGGTCATACTGTGACAGAAGCCTTCTCATTTTGGGGGCAGTGATAGGCAAATAGGGAGAAGGCCTTAAACAAAAGAGTTCTTATTTGGTGCAGAAGAACTACATTATATTATGCACCAAAAATGTGAACCATATGAACCTTAAGGAATAATAACATGAACCTTGAACAACAAACCAGACTTGTGCAAAGGTATCCGTTTCCTCAGATATGGTTAGCTCATGGTTTTCTCTTTAGTATCAAAGCTAAAAAGATTAAATTTCATTACTTAATTGATTATGATTCTTGTAATTTATACATTGCTTTTTCATTTATGCAGCTCACTTCAATTAACCTGTTGTATCATAAGCCAATTAACCTGTTGTATCATAAGCTATAATTATTATACTACACACACCTATAGCTTTTTAAATGATTTGATTACACGTTACCTAGATGGCTCAGTCTATGAGCATCCAACTCTCGATTTTGGCTCAGGCCATGGTCCTGGGGTGGTGTAAAGTCCCACATCAGCTTCTTAGAATTCTCTCTCTCTCTTAAAAAAAAATTGGTTGATTTAGTTGTGATATCTTATGAAATGTTCTAAGAAATTCAGTGTGGCATACAGGTATTTATGAAAAAATAACCAAATTAAAAGAAAACTCTTCTTTGTTGTTTATTAAATTAATTGATTATATATTTTTATCAATTATGTAATTGGAATTCTTAACTATTAACAAGAATCTGCCAAATGGAAGTGGCTCTGTTCTACTCATGTCTGTGCTTAGGTACCCATAGCAACTTCACATTCCCCGGTTACATTGTGTGATATTTGAAGCAAGTGCTGTATTTTCTTTCATTTCTTATTTTCCCTTTCATGGCATCCCCATCAACCCATGAGAAAAGTGTCTCATAGCTTTTCCATGTTTCAAATGATTATGTAAGACAAGAGGCCATGTTTCCTTAGTCATTCCTTTTTTCTCCTTGAATATTTTGGCTCAAAGTGACTATCACAGGGGTGCCTGGGTGACTCAGTCTGTTAAGTGTCCAACTTTGGCTCAGGTCATGATGTCGTGGTTCATGGGTTCAAGCCCCACATTGGGCTCTGTACTGACAGCTCAGAGCCTGGAACTTGCTTCAGATTCTGTCTCCCCCTCTCTCTGCCCCTCTCCTACTCATACTTTGTGTCTCTCTCTCAAAAATAAACATTAGTTTTTTTAAATTGACTATCAGAATATTTGAATAATATCTTCTGCTTAATTTATGAGAGAAGCTTGCTGGTGGGGGAAGGAACATGTTTTCATTTGTTTGCTGTTCGGTATCAGTGGTGGTGTTTTGGCACATAGAAATCTATTTTGATCTGCTTTTGACAAAGACTGTTATTAGATATAGAAAGTAATAAAAAAAAGTCATTGATTATATAATTTTCTAAAAGACATAACAAATAAAGATTACTTGGTGAGAACCTCTTCTCCAACAATTAAGGAAGAGTTTTGTATATTATTCAGTGATCTCTAGAGCTTCTATACAAGATTCCAGGACGGTATAATCACCTTCCACCCCACACACCCAACACCAACACACACAGCCACATGGATACAATAGAAATTAATACATTCAGCAAAGACATATAGATTTAGTTTGGTTTGGTAGCAATTTAGGCACTGAGCCAAACATCCCATTTTTCTGTTTTGTTTTTGTTTTTGTTTTACAAAGCTAGCTTAAAACAGTATAAGGACCAGTACAGCCTCAACCTGAATGTTGGAATTTTGACTAGTAGGTCTATGAGAGGTAGGGCTTCAAATTCCTCTTTGGAGAAATTTCTCCTTGATCAGAACATGGCATTTTAACAAATGGTCCACTCTGTCAACTATTTTATTGTGTTTCTGATGATCTACTGTTTTTTTTTTAAGTTTATTTATTTATTTTGAAGGAACCTCAAGCAGGCTCTATGTTGTCAGCATGGAGCCTGACATGGAGCTCTATCTCATGAACTATGAGATCATGACCTGAGCTGAAATCAAGAAGTTGGATGCTTGGGGTGCCTGGGTGGCTCAGTCGGTTAAGCATCCGACTTCTGCTTGGGTCATGACCTCTCAGTCCATGGGTTCGAATCCCGCGTTGGGTTCTGTGCTGACAGCTCAGAGCCTGGAGCCTGCTGCAGATTCTGTGTCTCCCTCTCTCTCTGCCCCTCCCCTACTAGCTCTCTGTCTCTCTGTCTCTCTCAAAATAAAATAAAGGCATAAAAATTAAAAAAAAAAAAGAAGAAAGAAGTTGAGTGCTTAACCAACTGAGCTACCTAGGTGGCCCAGTTTGGTGATCTAATCTTAAGCAATCACTTATTTGTGTACGGCTGGTGCTGAAGGCATCTATGAAAGCTTTCAACTTGTGCACTCCATTACCATGAATGTATTCAGAAGTAACTTGATGGTTTACTTCTTTATCCAAACAATTTTATTCCTTTGATTTTCACAAAAATATCATCAGTCTTTCAAGAATAAGGACCAACTATTCTGTTTCACCAATACCACTCCAGCTTTTAGTTGACTCATGTGTATGTATATGTATTTGTGTAAAAATTTGAATTTCAAAAAGGTAGGGACAAATTAAGATGAATAAAGGAAGTAGTGGAGACATGCTATTACTTTGGGTTTTCTGGTAAATTTTTATATAAACTTCAAGTGGATCTGGACATTTTCCAGTTGTTGTCAATGTTTAGAAAATTCTTTACTTACTACTTTTGTTACACATTTTTATTAAGAATTTGATAAATGGTATGAATATGTGCTTCCCCCAAAATGCACATAAATGATTTCAAGTTGTAGTATTCCTGAAGCTCATTCATGGCCTCCTTAGAGTCTTTGATTCCAGCATCATATCAGTCAGCATTTATTACACTCCTTCCATTTTTAAGGTTTAGTATATAAGAATAAATGATATGTATTAAATAAGGAATATTCTACTGAGGCAGGGGAACCTGGATGGCTCAGTCAGTTAAGACTCTGGATTTTAGCTAAGATCGTGATCTCATGGTAGTTCTTGAGATCAATCCTGAGTTGGGCTCAACTTGAGCCTTGAGTAGGGCTCAGTACTGGGCATGGAGCCTGCTTAAGTTCTCTTTCCCTCTCTCTCTCCCCTTCCCCTGTTCCTGTGTATTCTTTCTCAAAAAAAAAAAAAAATAGAATACTCTACTGAGGGAGATACACGCTAGAGCAAATAATTGTGTTAAAAAGTGTAGATAGATAGATAGAAAAATAGCAATGCTTACCCAGTACCTACTTGTATGCCAGATAATTTTATAAGTTCTTTTGTATACTTACTCATTTAATCTTCAAGACTTATTAGTCAGGTACTGCTATTATTTCATTTTATAGATGAGGAAATTGAGACAGAATGGTAATAAAATTTCCTTAAGACAACACAAACCCTAAGTGGCAGAGCCAGGATTCAAAACCAGGTAGTGTGTTTCAAGAATCCATGCACTTAATCATTGTATTTGCCACCTCTCATAAAAATATAACAGAAATGTATACAGTGACATGAGTAGGCAGAATGAAAAATCAATCAGTTTTGTTGGTAGTCTAGAAAAAGTTTACAAAAAGTCTCAGAAAAGCACAATGAATCTGAGTTTGGCATTGAAGAAGGAGAAAAAGAGATATAGAGTACCTAGGTTGGGATGTTTTCTCCTTAAATAAAAATATGATTTACCATGCTACTTTAGTGTTAATAAAGTTCTGTTTCCCAATGAAACAGTAAACATAATAATAATTGAGTTACTCATGAACAAGAAATCCCAAGTAGATGAAATGTTCTTTAGTTCTAGTAAAGCTGCAAAACCATTTTACTGAAGTTAAACTGTTATTAGAATCATGGTTAGCTCTTAAAAATAGTCCCATAACAATAAATCCCAAATGTTGTATATCTATGAGGTAAAATTATCCTGCTAATCACATATAGCTGGGTTTGTAATTGTGTTACTTCTCAAACAGTTGGCAAAGGGCACTGCAAATTAAGTTGTTGAAATCCATCATAATGGGTGAAATAAAAGCCAGTGGGTAAGAAAGAACATATTTCCTAAAAGGGAACATATTGCTCATTTCTTGCTTTTAAAAAGTGGGTTATAAAATATTATAGATGGATTATAGGATATTGTTATTGGAATGCAACATGTTACATAGTGCCACCATTTGCCATCAACAGTAGATGCCTGTTTTGCCACCTCCCACCCCCTCCTTCCTCTCTGTGCCCCACCATATCCAGCCCTCTGCGGAGATGATCCATTGTCTGACTCCGTCTTGGGCTGCAACAGTGACGCTTGCACACCACCCCTAGAGAATCCACCTTGTGGTCATAGCAGCTACCTATTGAAAGTGCTGTTCTCCCCTACCAGACTAATGACCTCTCTAGGACAAGTGCAATGTCTTCTCCATTTGCATAATCTCAGAATTTAACACTGTTAACAAATGTTTGCCAAAAGATTTAATCAATAAAAGGGAGAAAAAAATGAACAGATGAAGACCATCACAACTTCACTATGAAAAGCCATCATTCAGGGATCCAAATTTGTAAAATAAAGCAATGAACAAAGAACAGGTGAGACAGCAAGGAAATTTGTCTGGATGTGTTGATCATAGATGTAGGCGTTACAATGTATTCTAAATAATTTTCTAGAAAGTATTGATATATGCCAAAATTTAGTTTCTAAAGGCCAAATGCTTATTTACCTTTAAGACTACTGTTCATCATGGTTACAGTAAGATGTGTATATTACCACTAATTGTAGTATTATTGTGCATCGCGCTAGAGTTGTGCTAGAATTAAAACTCTCTACCTATTGGTGTTTGGAAATGTCATTGGCCACTCTTCCTCTCTTCACCTCCCATCCTGCCATTCCTCCCTAGAGCCCTATTAAATATGTTTCCCAAGTACTTTTTTGTGTCTTTATGGTCTGAAAGTAAGTAATTTGATTGGTGATGAAAATTCAGAACAACATAGCCCAAATACCCTGGGAATCAGAATTCTGCCAAACACTTAGAAACTAAGAAAAATAGACTCTTTTACACATGTGGAATTTTGAGGGGAAAATGTGCAGCTCACTCGATGTTAGAACAACAGTGCAAGAGTATCCAGTGGTGACATGCATAAAGACATGACCTCACTGGAGCTCTAGCAATTTTGAAATGAAACTTTAGCCTGCCCTGTGAAAGCTGAAGATGCCGTGTCTTTAGGGAAGAGTGGAAATTGTATACGTTTTAGGTAAAGACAGCAAACCCACTGATAACACTGTCGTGGCTAAGCGTTCCTACTGAAAACTTCTATCAACACTCTGGCTCTAAGGAGTTCATTCTGGAAGCCAAGAACAGTGAAATGCCAACTAAGAACCCTACTTCTTGAAACAATCATTAAATGGATTTTATTTTTCTCATTGATGAGTACTTGGAGCTAGGAGAGCTCTAGAAAAGAGCAAACCCTGCTTTAAAGAAAATCTGTTGGTAAATAACAACAGAACAAGTTCACAGTTTTAAATTTATTACGTAAAGGAAAAAACACACACAAATCTGGTATGGCCTATAGTGCATATGCACTCACTTTCCTCTCTGACATATTCGACCTCCACATTTTCCATTGGGAACAGTCGGAATGGATGTTTAAAATTGTGACTGCTAGGTACCACAAGACTCTTTAATATTCCATATATATTTCATTATGCAGCCTTTCAGAATGCTAAAATTGGAGAGTTGAACTAAAGCATTTTGAAGATAAATTTAAGTTTGGGGACAGAAAAGTAAAGAGCTTTCCATTCACTCTGAGCTAATCGGGAAAATCAATTAACCAAAATTCCTCATTACCAGAGAAGTCTATATATATCTGTATATTTGAGTTTTACTTCATTTGGATTGTTTGTAACCTGTCAGTGATGCTGTCTCCTGAATAGTTTTCAAGTCTCTCAGTCATCATTGATAGAATTTGCTCATTGAGGCTTATCCTGTCTGGCATGCCTGAGGTTTGTGTGGAAAACAAAACTTCTAAACTCATGATCCTGACCATGAGAAGGGCTTTCTAGTCTGTGGGCTAAGGGCATTCATATTCATTAATTTCAGGTATATATGTGGTAAGACTTAGAACACATAGAAAAAATTCAGGAATTCGTATGTACCATGGAGGCTAATACTAAGCACTAGAAAAATCTGAACTTTATTACATTACTTTTAAAGGATATACCATAGGAAACCTATTGTTAACATTTATGATCATATTTTAATCATTTAATTTAGTTTAAATTAGTTATTTTAATTATTTTCCATTTTCTTCTTATTACCACTTCCTCAATTCTTATATATATTTTTGAGTTTATAAAACAAAGACAAGCCTGATCTTAATTTTAGTTGAATATTTTGAAATGCTGACTATTTAATTTAATAAAACATAATTTCCCACCCTTGAAAAGCATTCTTTCTTTGCTTTTTAGATTACAGATATATGCATTAAGGTCAGATTATGAACCCCTAATGCTGTGCTTTGTATTATTTGCAATGGTAAACATTTTCCTCTAATTCCTTTGAAATATTTCTGTCTTTGGGCCATAAATTGAGGAAGACCAGCCCATTTGCCTGGCATGAAAATGAGACTCTGCTCTCTTATGGAGGAAGTACAAGTTTTGGATTTCATTTACAAATGGCATACATGAACTACTTTCTCCAACATCTAATAAAATTTTTTAAAGACAGGGTAATTTTAATAAACTATATCTAAAAACATTTGGATAAAATTGTAATTCTATAAGGACAAAACACTTTTTTTAATGTACAGCCAATACTTACTGAATGAAATTACATATAGTTCAATAGAATTTTAATACAGGAAGAAATATTAATGATCATTTACTCTAGTTTCTTGTTCCAATTAACATGCTTTTAGAAAAACTTCTCTCTAGAAAATTCAGAAATAAAAAATTGCTAACATATTTTCAATAATTGTTTTCTTTTTGTGATTAAAAATATATTATTTTGTAAGATATGATTATTTTAGAAAAATTAGGGAAAAGAATACAAATAACTGTTTTCAAAGCATCCATTCTTAAATACCACAAAATAGTGTTATATATTTCTTTTCTACCTTTATTTCTCTTTGCGTATGTATTTTTATTTTATACATTGAGATCCCATAGATAATTTTGTTTTCTGATCTTCTTTCACTAAATTTGAAGTGTGAAAGTTCTAAGTCACTAAATATTTTTT
Source organism: Proteles cristata cristata (assembly GCA_017311185.1). NCBI lineage: Eukaryota > Metazoa > Chordata > Mammalia > Carnivora > Hyaenidae > Proteles > Proteles cristata. The sequence goes on from JAESUZ010000705.1 coordinate 378,593, forward strand.
GAAAACTGACTTTATGGCTACATAGTTTTATGATAATTTATATTACAAATACAAGGTTAAAGAGATTTGAGTTGGGGTTTTACGTTAATTTTAAGGCCAAAAATTAATGAGGTGTTAATGGTTAAAAAAAAAAAAATGGAGAGAGAACATATGACTTTGTGTCAGAGCGTTCCAGTCATGGTTTTAGTATATTTGTACCTCAGCCTTCTCAGTGCCTTTCTCAAAGGCTAATTCCCTGAATAATGCTTATAAGTAGACTTTTAAATATATAGTTTAAATCTTCCTAGTAATTTCTCCCTTTATGACAACATACCAAAATATTATCTCCAGTTAAACATTAATGATTAATTTAATATATTCAATATATTGTAATGCTTAATGAAATAGCTTTGGAAATAGACTTGGGAGATAAATACAGAAAGGAAAACAAACAAGCAAACAAACAAATGTTGTGTTCTGTATTTATCAGCATGTCAAATCATAAGTTTGGAGGTGTGTCTGTGGGAGATAACATATTAAATTCAGCAAAGCAGGTGATATGATAATAGCGACTAATTAGCACATGTGAAAATAGGATCATAAAGTCAATTTCTGAGATATTTTAGAAATAATTTGTGAGTGATTGGAAGTTCAAAGCCACTCTTGAGTCTAGAGGTATTAAACAGTTTGTTAAACAGATACTAAAGTATTTCTAAAACTTAAAGAAATAAAGATACTTTTCCATAAATCTGGTTTGGTATTAAGGCTAATGTTATGTATCCATGTTACCTCTTGGCATATTGAGGTCAATTCCCAGTTATCTATCCAAAATGGTAATACAGTGTATCAAACTCATTACCCTTCCTGTTCTGAATTCTCTCTCTGATAACAGAGTTGGTTTATAAAAGAGCCATAGTCACTCATAGTGCCTTAGAGAAAAGGATATATTCAAAATCAATACAAATCTCAAATGCCTCAGAAGTATCATTTTAGCTCCTTTTTTCAACATTATCCTAGACACCATCCTTTACCAGTCCTACTAAAAGTAGAAACATTGATTGATGTGTTTTATCTTCTTCTCCCTCCACTGCCACCCTCCAGCAAAGATTCTAGAGAGAGAAGAAATACCCTAGTGTCAGGTTGTTTGAGGGAAATGGAGAGGTCAGAGACTGGAAGTATATTCACAAACTGGGTTATCAATCTCTGAAGTTGACTGTACAGGTGAAATGCAGCAGATAAATGATAACTGTTAGAGTTTATAAGTTGAATAATTCAAAACAGTGGAGAGAATAGGCACATTATTTGATGATGCACATAATGGATCTTGGAAGCATGGCATTGTTGATTTTTGTTTTTGTTTTTTTTTAATAGAATGGAGAGACTTTGAAAATATCCAAGTTAGAGCAAACACAGTGACTTGTTTTTGGAAATTTTAATTTCTCAATAGATGTAGATTAAAAGCAGAGAAGACTGGGGAACCTGGGTGGCTCAGTCAATTAAGTATTTGACTCGGCTCAGGTCATGCTCTCAGAGTTCTTGACTTCGAGCCCCATGTCAGGGTCTGTGCTGACAGCTCAAATCCTGGAGCCTGCTTCAGATTCTGTGTCTCCCTCTCTCTGCCCCTCCCCTGCTTGAGTGCATTCTCTCTCTCTCAAAAATAAATAAGCCTTCCAAAAATTTTTTAAAATATAAATAATGCAGAGTAGACTGATTGCATACCGGTCTATGAAGCACGTAAGTAAATTACAAGTAGAAGTGAGGGTGGAGAACTCAGTCTGTACACCACCATGCCATGAGTAAATCTCCCTCTAAGCACACATTTTGTTTGTTGGTATTGATCACTGCTACAGTTGAAGTCATAGTGAAATGGTTCACACTGATCATTTACAAGGCCATTGCCAGACACTGTATAAATAGTCGGCTTCAATGTGACCTAGCTCACAAAATTATCTTTTTAGTTTCCTGAAAAACTCTCTGAATTTCTATTTTTTCATTGTTTTTGTCTCTACAAAGATATACTGTCAACTTTAGAGAGGAGTAAACAACCAAAAATTGTTTTAAAAATTAAATTGAAAATCAAGAAGTTCAAACGACAAGATTTGCCTCCTTAGAGTAGATATTTGAATTTCAAAATGCAAGTAGGGAAAGAGAATGGTTGTGTTTTTATTCAAAGAACTGAAGGAAGCCAATACAGATAGGTACATTTTAAAGAGGTTCTTATTGCACATCTATTAAACAGATATTTCTGGTGCCAAGAACTGGATGGTCATTTACAATGCTCAGAAATAAACAGGGAAATAGAGCAAAACAAATGAAATCGCCCATTTTTCTAAGTATCTACTTTATGCACGATGTTATACTAGGTACTTTGCGAAGAAAACAGTAAAGAAAGGAATGAAGATAAATACATCAGACCTCTGATTATATCCTTTGAGCAGATCTAATCTAATTGGAGAATTGAATATGCATGTGATAGTGTAAGCAAAACAGATTAAGTAGATTAATAAGGAGTACTAATATATTATAATGATATGTTAGTACTCTGCTTCTTATTAGTCTCCTGCTTAATCTGCTCTGTTTAAAGTAACAACGTGGTATAGTGGAAAGAATGTTTGTGTTTTCCATTTCTGGCTCTGTTACAAACATGTAGACTGACCATAGGCCAATAGCTTAATAGCTACCATTGATGTGACTGCCTGGGTGCTTTGCATACAGTATTTGGTTCAGTCCTCACATCTACCCTGTGATGTGCATATCTTTCTGACAATACACATGACCAAAATTCTAGTTTTCAGGGATGGGCTTGTTTTATCTCCACTGCCTCAGGATACTTATTGTGTTCCCTTTTTACCCTCAAGAGTGTCCTTGTTTCGAATGTATAAATTGTCTCCATGTGATGAGAAATGTGATCATCACAATTGAGCAAGTACTGAAAACAGATTTGATCCAAAGCTGTTGATGGCCAACAACAGTTGTATACATAACTGCGTATTTTCCCTAGTTAAAGCACTAGTGAAGAAGCACTTCTTTCACTGCTTCTTTTGTATAAATAAAATTAAGTCGTTAAAGTAAATGATCTCCAGGATTCCTTCCATGTCTACATTCTAAGACTCTAACTTACAACGAGACAAATACGTCTGCTCAAGACCCTGGGATGAAAACTTTACACCAGGGCTAGCAAACAAAATTGGAAAATAATGAAGGAAGGAAGGGGAGATAGAATCGAAGATTTAACACATTATTTAA
>JAESUZ010000706.1:0-18406 GCA_017311185.1 Proteles cristata cristata
ATGCATGTGCTTTCAAACCTTACTAACAGAGTGAAAGAATACGATGATTGAATGCTGCATTCCTCAGTTTGGTTACCCGGAATCGAGCACCATGCACTTGCTTCATGTGCAGGTCTCCGCCTCGGACTGAAGTCACGATGTATCTAATGAAGGATGACGGTAGTTGGATGAGGGGTCGGCACCTTTTTCTTCCACGTAGTTGAGTTTATCACTCTGACATCAACTCCCACATTAAGAAATACGGAAACCAGACGGCAGGTGAGACGTTCACTCTCTGTAGTGTTTACCCTGAGGTTTGAGCCCACATGTCACTTGCACGTGTGTCTCAGATTGTGTTTGCAAGAGCTATCACCCTCGTGAAAATGGACGGTGTGTGTGTGTGTGTGTGTGCGTGCGTGCGTGTGTGTGTGTGTGATGGGTTCCCGACGGTTTTCGGTCAAGGAGTTTCGTATGTCACACTGAGCTTATTCTTCACTGCTTGTGTTTTCAAACATTACTAAGGATAACAATATGGGAACTGAATTTTTCGATCCGCAGAGTGTGGCTTCCTAGGTATTCGCAGCATGAACCGCACTTTCATTGGTCTTCGCATGTCTTTTCAGTCACTACGTAGCTTCTGAGAGGTGACAGTAGCTAAATGAGGGATACTTCAGACGGTTCTTTCCCGAAGTTGTATATATCACCCTGAGATACTACTTCAATGCATGTGTTTCCCAACATTACTTTGCTGGTGATACAATACGTTAACAGAATGCTTCGTGTCCCCCTGTGTTTTTTCCCTGAGTGGAGCACCTAACAATGCTTTCATTGGTCTCCGAATCGCTTTTCAGTCACGAGCTATCTAGGGAATGATAACGATAGTTGAATGAGAGGTTCGCCACAGTGTTTTTCTCGGTGTGGAGTGTATCACACTGAGCACATACTTCCATGTCTGTGTTCTCACCCATCACTAAACCATTGAACCAATATGTACACCGAATGCTGCCTTCCCCTGTGTTGAATCCCAGAGTGGATCCCCTTGCACTTCATTCATTGGTCACCGCACCTGTATTCGATCGTTAACCCATAGTCAGTCATGATGGCAGTTGTAGGATGCGTTCCACTGGTTCTTTTTGTAGAGGTCGCTATAGAACATTCATTAACTTACCCCTCCCTGGCCCCAGTCCTCTGTTTCCTGACCTTACACAACAGGGAAACCGGACGGTAACTGAGAGGTCCAACCTGGGTAGTGTTTTCTCTGAGAGTTGAGTACACTGCACATGCACACGGGTCTCAGAAAGTTTTTTCAATTGCTATCAGCCTAGTGAAAATGAGGAGGTTTAGACAAGTCTCATTCGGGTTCCCCACCGAAACGTTCAAAGGGTTTCCGATATCACACAGACCTTCTTCTTCCATGTGTGTTTTCCAACCCTTGTAAGGAAACCAACGTGGGAACTGAATTTTTCGATCCGCAGAGCGTGGCTTCCCACATTCCTGCACCAGGCTCCTCCTTCGTAGGTCTCCGCATCTCTGTTCAGTCACTAAGAACCTAAGGAAAGATGAAGGTAGTTGGATGAGGGCTCCCCCACATTGTTCTTTCCTAGAGGTGAGTATATGAGTCAGAGCTCCTGCTTCAATGCGTGTGCTTTCAAACGTTACTTAGTGAAACCATACGATAACTGAATGCTGCCTTCCGAGGATTGTTGTAACCCAGAATGGAGCAACATGCATTTCTTCATTGGTCTCCGCCTCTGATTTCAGTCACGAAGTATCTAATGAAGGATGACGGCAGCTGAATGTGAGGGTGCCACACATTGTACTTTATGGGAGTTGAGTGTATCTCTCTGAGCTCATAAGGCCAGGCATGTGCTCTCAAACCTTACTAACATAGTGAAAGAATACGTCAATAATGCTGCCTGTCGCAGTTTGTGGTTACCCGAAATCGAGCACCATCACTTGCTTCATGGGTCTCCGCCTCTGATTCCAGTCACGATGTATCTCATGAAGGATGACGGTAGTTGAATGAGGGGTTCGCACCTTGATCTTCCACTGAGTTCAGTTTAGCACTCTTAGATCATTTCCGACATTACTAAATAGGGAAACCAGACGGCAGATGAGACGTTCGCTCTCTGTAGTGTTTATTCTGAGAGTTGAGCCCACATTGCACTTGCACATGTGTCTCAGAATGTGTTTGCAATCACTATCACCCTCGTGAAAATTGACAGTGTGTGTGTGTGTGTGTGTGTGTGTGTGTGTGTGTGAGGGTTTCCCCACCGTGTTCGTTCAAGGAGTTTCGTATGTCACAGTGAACTTATTCTTCACGGCTTGTGTTTTTCAAACATTACTGTCCTCGTGATACAATAAGGTAACTGGATGCTGCCTGTCCGCCTGTGTTATTTCCCTGAGTGGAGCACCCAGCAATGCTTTCATTCATCTCCGAATCGCTTGTCAGTCACGAGCTATCTAGGGAATGATAACGATAGTTGAATGAGAGGTTCGCCACAGAGTTTTGCTCGGTGTGGAGTGTTTCACTCTGAGCACATACTCCCATGCCTCCCACCACTAAACCATTGAACCATTATGTAAACCGAATGCTGCATTCCCGTGTGTTGAATCTCAGAGTCGAGCCCCTTGCAGTTCTTACATGGGTCCCCGCATCCGTATTCGATCGTTACCCATAGACAATCATGACGGCAGTCGTGGGATGCGATCCAGGGTGTTTTTTTGGTACACATTGCTATGAACGTTCATTTACGTAACCCCTGCCGGTCCTGTGTTTTCCGACCTCTCTACAAACGGAAACAAGACGGTAACTGAGAAGTCCACTCGGGGTAGTGTTTTCTCTGAGAGTTGAGCACACTGCACTTCCACATGGGTCTCAGAAAGGGTTTTCAAGTTCTATCAGCCTAGTGCAAATGAGGATGTTTATACAAGTCTCATTCGGGTTCCCCACCGAATTCTTTCAAAGAGTTTCCAATACCACACAGACCTTTTCAGTCATACCACACAGGTTTTCAGTCACGACCTATCTAGGGAATGATGACGATAGTTGAATGAGAGGTTTACCGTTGTATTTCTCGGTGTGGAGCGTACCACACTGAGCACATCCTTCCATGCCTGTGTTTTCACACATTACTAAACTATTGAACCAAGAGGTTAACTGAATGCTGCTTTCCCTTGTGTTGAATCCCAGAGTCGAGCCCCTTGCACTTCATTCATTAGTCTCGGCTTCTGTTTTCAATCGTTACCCCGTAGGCAATCATGTTGGTCGTTGTAGGAAGGGTTCCCTGGTTTTCCTTTAATGACGTGGCTATAGAACATTCATTAACTTACACCTCCAGTCCTGTGTTTTCCGACCTTACTCAACAGGGAAACAGGACGGTAACTGAGAGGTCCACTCTGGGTAGTGTCTTCTCTGAGAGCTGAGCACACTGCACATGCACATGGGTCTCAGAAAGTGTTTTCAATTTCTATCAGCCTAGTGAAAAGGAAGAGGTTTAGACAAGTCTCATTCGGGTTCCCCACCGAATTCGTTCAAAGGGTTTCCGATGTGACACAAAGCTTCTTCTTCAAAGCGTGTTTTCCAACACTAGTAAGGAAACCAGTATGGGAACTGAATTTTTCGATCCGCAGAGCGTGGTATCCCACATTTTATCACCAGGCTCCTCCTTCGTTGGTCTCCGCATCTCTTTCAGTCACTAGGTACCTAAGGAAAGATGAAGGTAGTTGGATGAGGGTTCCCCCACATTGTTCTTTCCTGGAGGTGACTATATGACTCAGAGCTCCTGCTCAATGCATGTGCTTTCATACCTCACTAACAGAGTGAAAGACTATGATAACTGAATGCTGCATTCCGCAGTGTACTGTTACCCGGAATAGAGCACCGTCCACTTCCTTCATTGCTCTCCGCCTCTGATTGAAGTCACGATGTACCTAATGAAGGATGACGGTAGCTGAATGAGGGGTTCCCACCTTGTTCTTCCACGGAGTGGAGTTTATCACTGTGACATCAATTCCCACATTACTAAATAGGGATACCTGACGGCAGGTGAGATGTTCATTCTGTGTAGTGTTTACTCTGAGGGTTGAGCCCACATTGCACTTGCAAGTGTGTCTCAGAATGTGTTTGCAATCGCTATCACCCTCGCGAAAATGGAAGGTGTGTGTGTGTGTGTGTGTGTGTGGGCCCATGTGTGTTTGTGATGGGTTCCCCACGGTTTTCGGTCAAGGAGTTTCGTATGTCACACTGAGCTTATTCTTCACTGCTTGTGTTTTCCCACATTACTAAGTATAACAATATGAGAACTGAATTTTTCGATCCGCAGAGTGTGGCTTCCCAGATATCAGCAGCACGAACCCCAACTTCAGTGGTCTCCGTATGTCTTTTCAGTCACTACGTATCTTCTGAGGGATGACGGTAGTTAAATGAGAGGTACCACAGACGTTTCTTTCCCGAAGTTGTATATATCACACTGAGATCCTACTGCAATGCAGGTGTTTCCAAACATTACTACGCTAGTCATACGATACGGTAGCTGAATACTTCATGTCCCCCTGTGTCATTTCCCTGAATGGAGCACCCAGCAATGCTTTCATTGGTCTCCGAATCGGTTTTCAGTCACGACCTATCTAGGGAATGATAACGATAGTTGAATGAGAGGTTCGCCACAGTGTTTTTCTCGGTGTGCAGTGTATCACACTGAGCACATACTTCCATGTCTGTGTTCTCACCCATCACTAAACCATTGAACCAATATGTACACCGAATGCTGCCTTCCCCTGTGTTGAATCCCAGAGTGGATCCCCTTGCACTTCATTCATTGGTCACCGCATCTGTATTCGATCGTTAACCCATAGTCAGTCATGATGGCAGTTGTAGGATGCGTTCCACTGGTTCTTTTTGTAGAGGTCGCTATAGAACATTCATTAACTTACCCCTCCCTGGCCCCAGTCCTCTGTTTCCTGACCTTACACAACAGGGAAACCGGACGGTAACTGAGAGGTCCAACCTGGGTAGTGTTTTCTCTGAGAGTTGAGTACACTGCACATGCACACGGGTCTCAGAAAGTTTTTTCAATTGCTATCAGCCTAGTGAAAATGAGGAGGTTTAGACAAGTCTCATTCGGGTTCCCCACCGAAACGTTCAAAGGGTTTCCGATATCACACAGACCTTCTTCTTCCATGCGTGTTTTCCAACCCTTGTAAGGAAACCAACGTGGGAACTGAATTTTTCGATCCGCAGAGCGTGGCTTCCCACATTCCTGCACCAGGCTCCTCCTTCGTAGGTCTCCGCATCTCTGTTCAGTCACTAAGAACCTAAGGAAAGATGAAGGTAGTTGGATGAGGGCTCCCCCACATTGTTCTTTCCTAGAGGTGAGTATATGAGTCAGAGCTCCTGCTTCAATGCGTGTGCTTTCAAACGTTACTTAGTGAAACCATACGATAACTGAATGCTGCCTTCCGAGGATTGTTGTAACCCAGAATGGAGCAACATGCATTTCTTCATTGGTCTCCGCCTCTGATTTCAGTCACGAAGTATCTAATGAAGGATGACGGCAGCTGAATGTGAGGGTGCCACACATTGTACTTTATGGGAGTTGAGTGTATCTCTCTGAGCTCATAAGGCCAGGCATGTGCTCTCAAACCTTACTAACATAGTGAAAGAATACGTCAATAATGCTGCCTGTCGCAGTTTGTGGTTACCCGGAATCGAGCACCATCACTTGCTTCATGGGTCTCCGCCTCTGATTCCAGTCACGATGTATCTCATGAAGGATGACGGTAGTTGAATGAGGGGTTCGCACCTTGATCTTCCACTGAGTTCAGTTTAGCACTCTTAGATCATTTCCGACATTACTAAATAGGGAAACCAGACGGCAGATGAGACGTTCACTCTCTGTAGTGTTTATTCTGAGAGTTGAGCCCACATTGCACTTGCACATGTGTCTCAGAATGTGTTTGCAATCACTATCACCCTCGTGAAAATTGACAGTGTGTGTGTGTGTGTGTGTGTGTGTGTGTGTGTGTGTGAGGGTTTCCCCACCATGTTCGTTCAAGGAGTTTCGTATGTCACAGTGAACTTATTCTTCACGGCTTGTGTTTTTCAAACATTACTGTCCTCGTGATACAATAAGGTAACTGGATGCTGCCTGTCCGCCTGTGTTATTTCCCTGAGTGGAGCACCCAGCAATGCTTTCATTCATCTCCGAATCGCTTTTCAGTCACGGGCTATCTAGGGAATGATAACGATAGTTGAATGAGAGGTTCGCCACAGAGTTTTGCTCGGTGTGGAGTGTTTCACTCTGAGCACATACTCCCATGCCTCCCACCACTAAACCATTGAACCATTATGTAAACCGAATGCTGCATTCCCTTGTGTTGAATCTCAGAGTCGAGCCCCTTGCAGTTCTTACATGGGTCCCCGCATCCGTATTCGATCGTTACCCATAGACAATCATGACGGCAGTCGTGGGATGCGATCCAGGGTGTTTTTTTGGTACACATTGCTATGAACGTTCATTTACGTAACCCCTGCCGGTCCTGTGTTTTCCGACCTCTCTACAAACGGAAACAAGACGGTAACTGAGAAGTCCACTCTGGGTAGTGTTTTCTCTGAGAGTTGAGCACACTGCACTTCCACATGGGTCTCAGAAAGGGTTTTCAAGTTCTATCAGCCTAGTGCAAATGAGGATGTTTATACAAGTCTCATTCGGGTTCCCCACCGAATTCTTTCAAAGAGTTTCCAATACCACACAGACCTTTTTCAGTCATACCACACAGGTTTTCAGTCACGACCTATCTAGGGAATGATGACGATAGTTGAATGAGAGGTTTACCGTTGTATTTCTCGGTGTGGAGCGTACCACACTGAGCACATCCTTCCATGCCTGTGTTTTCACACATTACTAAACTATTGAACCAAGAGGTTAACTGAATGCTGCTTTCCCTTGTGTTGAATCCCAGAGTCGAGCCCCTTGCACTTCATTCATTAGTCTCGGCTTCTGTTTTCAATCGTTACCCCGTAGGCAATCATGTTGGTCGTTGTAGGAAGGGTTCCCTGGTTTTCCTTTAATGACGTGGCTATAGAACATTCATTAACTTACACCTCCAGTCCTGTGTTTTCCGACCTTACTCAACAGGGAAACAGGACGGTAACTGAGAGGTCCACTCTGGGTAGTGTCTTCTCTGAGAGCTGAGCACACTGCACATGCACATGGGTCTCAGAAAGTGTTTTCAATTTCTATCAGCCTAGTGAAAAGGAAGAGGTTTAGACAAGTCTCATTCGGGTTCCCCACCGAATTCGTTCAAAGGGTTTCCGATGTGACACAAAGCTTCTTCTTCAAAGCGTGTTTTCCAACACTAGTAAGGAAACCAGTATGGGAACTGAATTTTTCGATCCGCAGAGCGTGGTATCCCACATTTTATCACCAGGCTCCTCCTTCGTTGGTCTCCGCATCTCTTTTCAGTCACTAGGTACCTAAGGAAAGATGAAGGTAGTTGGATGAGGGTTCCCCCACATTGTTCTTTCCTGGAGGTGAGTATATGACTCAGAGCTCCTGCTCAATGCATGTGCTTTCATACCTCACTAACAGAGTGAAAGACTATGATAACTGAATGCTGCATTCCGCAGTGTACTGTTACCCGGAATAGAGCACCGTCCACTTCCTTCATTGCTCTCCGCCTCTGATTGAAGTCACGATGTACCTAATGAAGGATGACGGTAGCTGAATGAGGGGTTCCCACTTTGTTCTTCCACGGAGTGGAGTTTATCACTGTGACATCAATTCCCACATTACTAAATAGGGATACCTGACGGCAGGTGAGATGTTCATTCTGTGTAGTGTTTACTCTGAGGGTTGAGCCCACATTGCACTTGCAAGTGTGTCTCAGAATGTGTTTGCAATCGCTATCACCCTCGCGAAAATGGAAGGTGTGTGTGTGTGTGTGTGTGTGTGTGTGTGTGTGTGTGCCCATGTGTGTTTGTGATGGGTTCCCCACGGTTTTCGGTCAAGGAGTTTCGTATGTCACACTGAGCTTATTCTTCACTGCTTGTGTTTTCCCACATTACTAAGTATAACAATATGAGAACTGAATTTTTCGATCCGCAGAGTGTGGCTTCCCAGATATCAGCAGCACGAACCCCAACTTCAGTGGTCTCCGTATGTCTTTTCAGTCACTACGTATCTTCTGAGGGATGACGGTAGTTAAATGAGAGGTACCACAGACGTTTCTTTCCCGAAGTTGTATATATCACACTGAGATCCTACTGCAATGCAGGTGTTTCCAAACATTACTACGCTAGTCATACGATACGGTAGCTGAATACTTCATGTCCCCCTGTGTCATTTCCCTGAATGGAGCACCCAGCAATGCTTTCATTGGTCTCCGAATCGGTTTTCAGTCACGACCTATCTAGGGAATGATAACGATAGTTGAATGAGAGGTTCGCCACAGTGTTTTTCTCGGTGTGGAGTGTATCACACTGAGCACATACTTCCATGTCTGTGTTCTCACCCATCACTAAACCATTGAACCAATATGTACACCGAATGCTGCCTTCCCCTGTGTTGAATCCCAGAGTGGATCCCCTTGCACTTCATTCATTGGTCACCGCATCTGTATTCGATCGTTAACCCATAGTCAGTCATGATGGCAGTTGTAGGATGCGTTCCACTGGTTCTTTTTGTAGAGGTCGCTATAGAACATTCATTAACTTACCCCTCCCTGGCCCCAGTCCTCTGTTTCCTGACCTTACACAACAGGGAAACCGGACGGTAACTGAGAGGTCCAACCTGGGTAGTGTTTTCTCTGAGAGTTGAGTACACTGCACATGCACACGGGTCTCAGAAAGTTTTTTCAATTGCTATCAGCCTAGTGAAAATGAGGAGGTTTAGACAAGTCTCATTCGGGTTCCCCACCGAAACGTTCAAAGGGTTTCCGATATCACACAGACCTTCTTCTTCCATGCGTGTTTTCCAACCCTTGTAAGGAAACCAACGTGGGAACTGAATTTTTCGATCCGCAGAGCGTGGCTTCCCACATTCCTGCACCAGGCTCCTCCTTCGTAGGTCTCCGCATCTCTGTTCAGTCACTAAGAACCTAAGGAAAGATGAAGGTAGTTGGATGAGGGCTCCCCCACATTGTTCTTTCCTAGAGGTGAGTATATGAGTCAGAGCTCCTGCTTCAATGCGTGTGCTTTCAAACGTTACTTAGTGAAACCATACGATAACTGAATGCTGCCTTCCGAGGATTGTTGTAACCCAGAATGGAGCAACATGCATTTCTTCATTGGTCTCCGCCTCTGATTTCAGTCACGAAGTATCTAATGAAGGATGACGGCAGCTGAATGTGAGGGTGCCACACATTGTACTTTATGGGAGTTGAGTGTATCTCTCTGAGCTCATAAGGCCAGGCATGTGCTCTCAAACCTTACTAACATAGTGAAAGAATACGTCAATAATGCTGCCTGTCGCAGTTTGTGGTTACCCGGAATCGAGCACCATCACTTGCTTCATGGGTCTCCGCCTCTGATTCCAGTCACGATGTATCTCATGAAGGATGACGGTAGTTGAATGAGGGGTTCGCACCTTGATCTTCCACTGAGTTCAGTTTAGCACTCTTAGATCATTTCCGACATTACTAAATAGGGAAACCAGACGGCAGATGAGACGTTCACTCTCTGTAGTGTTTATTCTGAGAGTTGAGCCCACATTGCACTTGCACATGTGTCTCAGAATGTGTTTGCAATCACTATCACCCTCGTGAAAATTGACAGTGTGTGTGTGTGTGTGTGTGTGTGTGTGTGTGTGTGTGTGTGTGTGAGGGTTTCCCCACCATGTTCGTTCAAGGAGTTTCGTATGTCACAGTGAACTTATTCTTCACGGCTTGTGTTTTTCAAACATTACTGTCCTCGTGATACAATAAGGTAACTGGATGCTGCCTGTCCGCCTGTGTTATTTCCCTGAGTGGAGCACCCAGCAATGCTTTCATTCATCTCCGAATCGCTTTTCAGTCACGAGCTATCTAGGGAATGATAACGATAGTTGAATGAGAGGTTCGCCACAGAGTTTTGCTCGGTGTGGAGTGTTTCACTCTGAGCACATACTCCCATGCCTCCCACCACTAAACCATTGAACCATTATGTAAACCGAATGCTGCATTCCCTTGTGTTGAATCTCAGAGTCGAGCCCCTTGCAGTTCTTACATGGGTCCCCGCATCCGTATTCGATCGTTACCCATAGACAATCATGACGGCAGTCGTGGGATGCGATCCAGGGTGTTTTTTTGGTACACATTGCTATGAACGTTCATTTACGTAACCCCTGCCGGTCCTGTGTTTTCCGACCTCTCTACAAACGGAAACAAGACGGTAACTGAGAAGTCCACTCTGGGTAGTGTTTTCTCTGAGAGTTGAGCACACTGCACTTCCACATGGGTCTCAGAAAGGGTTTTCAAGTTCTATCAGCCTAGTGCAAATGAGGATGTTTATACAAGTCTCATTCGGGTTCCCCACCGAATTCTTTCAAAGAGTTTCCAATACCACACAGACCTTTTTCAGTCATACCACACAGGTTTTCAGTCACGACCTATCTAGGGAATGATGACGATAGTTGAATGAGAGGTTTACCGTTGTATTTCTCGGTGTGGAGCGTACCACACTGAGCACATCCTTCCATGCCTGTGTTTTCACACATTACTAAACTATTGAACCAAGAGGTTAACTGAATGCTGCTTTCCCTTGTGTTGAATCCCAGAGTCGAGCCCCTTGCACTTCATTCATTAGTCTCGGCTTCTGTTTTCAATCGTTACCCCGTAGGCAATCATGTTGGTCGTTGTAGGAAGGGTTCCCTGGTTTTCCTTTAATGACGTGGCTATAGAACATTCATTAACTTACACCTCCAGTCCTGTGTTTTCCGACCTTACTCAACAGGGAAACAGGACGGTAACTGAGAGGTCCACTCTGGGTAGTGTCTTCTCTGAGAGCTGAGCACACTGCACATGCACATGGGTCTCAGAAAGTGTTTTCAATTTCTATCAGCCTAGTGAAAAGGAAGAGGTTTAGACAAGTCTCATTCGGGTTCCCCACCGAATTCGTTCAAAGGGTTTCCGATGTGACACAAAGCTTCTTCTTCAAAGCGTGTTTTCCAACACTAGTAAGGAAACCAGTATGGGAACTGAATTTTTCGATCCGCAGAGCGTGGTATCCCACATTTTATCACCAGGCTCCTCCTTCGTTGGTCTCCGCATCTCTTTTCAGTCACTAGGTACCTAAGGAAAGATGAAGGTAGTTGGATGAGGGTTCCCCCACATTGTTCTTTCCTGGAGGTGACTATATGACTCAGAGCTCCTGCTCAATGCATGTGCTTTCATACCTCACTAACAGAGTGAAAGACTATGATAACTGAATGCTGCATTCCGCAGTGTACTGTTACCCGGAATAGAGCACCGTCCACTTCCTTCATTGCTCTCCGCCTCTGATTGAAGTCACGATGTACCTAATGAAGGATGACGGTAGCTGAATGAGGGGTTCCCACCTTGTTCTTCCACGGAGTGGAGTTTATCACTGTGACATCAATTCCCACATTACTAAATAGGGATACCTGACGGCAGGTGAGATGTTCATTCTGTGTAGTGTTTACTCTGAGGGTTGAGCCCACATTGCACTTGCAAGTGTGTCTCAGAATGTGTTTGCAATCGCTATCACCCTCGCGAAAATGGAAGGTGTGTGTGTGTGTGTGTGTGGTGCCCATGTGTGTTTGTGATGGGTTCCCCACGGTTTTCGGTCAAGGAGTTTCGTATGTCACACTGAGCTTATTCTTCACTGCTTGTGTTTTCCCACATTACTAAGTATAACAATATGAGAACTGAATTTTTCGATCCGCAGAGTGTGGCTTCCCAGATATCAGCAGCACGAACCCCAACTTCAGTGGTCTCCGTATGTCTTTTCAGTCACTACGTATCTTCTGAGGGATGACGGTAGTTAAATGAGAGGTACCACAGACGTTTCTTTCCCGAAGTTGTATATATCACACTGAGATCCTACTGCAATGCAGGTGTTTCCAAACATTACTACGCTAGTCATACGATACGGTAGCTGAATACTTCATGTCCCCCTGTGTCATTTCCCTGAATGGAGCACCCAGCAATGCTTTCATTGGTCTCCGAATCGGTTTTCAGTCACGACCTATCTAGGGAATGATAACGATAGTTGAATGAGAGGTTCGCCACAGTGTTTTTCTCGGTGTGGAGTGTATCACACTGAGCACATACTTCCATGTCTGTGTTCTCACCCATCACTAAACCATTGAACCAATATGTACACCGAATGCTGCCTTCCCCTGTGTTGAATCCCAGAGTGGATCCCCTTGCACTTCATTCATTGGTCACCGCATCTGTATTCGATCGTTAACCCATAGTCAGTCATGATGGCAGTTGTAGGATGCGTTCCACTGGTTCTTTTTGTAGAGGTCGCTATAGAACATTCATTAACTTACCCCTCCCTGGCCCCAGTCCTCTGTTTCCTGACCTTACACAACAGGGAAACCGGACGGTAACTGAGAGGTCCAACCTGGGTAGTGTTTTCTCTGAGAGTTGAGTACACTGCACATGCACACGGGTCTCAGAAAGTTTTTTCAATTGCTATCAGCCTAGTGAAAATGAGGAGGTTTAGACAAGTCTCATTCGGGTTCCCCACCGAAACGTTCAAAGGGTTTCCGATATCACACAGACCTTCTTCTTCCATGCGTGTTTTCCAACCCTTGTAAGGAAACCAACGTGGGAACTGAATTTTTCGATCCGCAGAGCGTGGCTTCCCACATTCCTGCACCAGGCTCCTCCTTCGTAGGTCTCCGCATCTCTGTTCAGTCACTAAGAACCTAAGGAAAGATGAAGGTAGTTGGATGAGGGCTCCCCCACATTGTTCTTTCCTAGAGGTGAGTATATGAGTCAGAGCTCCTGCTTCAATGCGTGTGCTTTCAAACGTTACTTAGTGAAACCATACGATAACTGAATGCTGCCTTCCGAGGATTGTTGTAACCCAGAATGGAGCAACATGCATTTCTTCATTGGTCTCCGCCTCTGATTTCAGTCACGAAGTATCTAATGAAGGATGACGGCAGCTGAATGTGAGGGTGCCACACATTGTACTTTATGGGAGTTGAGTGTATCTCTCTGAGCTCATAAGGCCAGGCATGTGCTCTCAAACCTTACTAACATAGTGAAAGAATACGTCAATAATGCTGCCTGTCGCAGTTTGTGGTTACCCGGAATCGAGCACCATCACTTGCTTCATGGGTCTCCGCCTCTGATTCCAGTCACGATGTATCTCATGAAGGATGACGGTAGTTGAATGAGGGGTTCGCACCTTGATCTTCCACTGAGTTCAGTTTAGCACTCTTAGATCATTTCCGACTTTACTCAATAGGGAAACCAGACGGCAGATGAGACGTTCACTCTCTGTAGTGTTTATTCTGAGAGTTGAGCCCACATTGCACTTGCACATGTGTCTCAGAATGTGTTTGCAATCACTATCACCCTCGTGAAAATTGACAGTGTGTGTGTGTGTGTGTGTGTGTGTGTGTGTGTGTGTGTGAGGGTTTCCCCACCATGTTCGTTCAAGGAGTTTCGTATGTCACAGTGAACTTATTCTTCACGGCTTGTGTTTTTCAAACATTACTGTCCTCGTGATACAATAAGGTAACTGGATGCTGCCTGTCCGCCTGTGTTATTTCCCTGAGTGGAGCACCCAGCAATGCTTTCATTCATCTCCGAATCGCTTTTCAGTCACGAGCTATCTAGGGAATGATAACGATAGTTGAATGAGAGGTTCGCCACAGAGTTTTGCTCGGTGTGGAGTGTTTCACTCTGAGCACATACTCCCATGCCTCCCACCACTAAACCATTGAACCATTATGTAAACCGAATGCTGCATTCCCTTGTGTTGAATCTCAGAGTCGAGCCCCTTGCAGTTCTTACATGGGTCCCCGCATCCGTATTCGATCGTTACCCATAGACAATCATGACGGCAGTCGTGGGATGCGATCCAGGGTGTTTTTTTGGTACACATTGCTATGAACGTTCATTTACGTAACCCCTGCCGGTCCTGTGTTTTCCGACCTCTCTACAAACGGAAACAAGACGGTAACTGAGAAGTCCACTCTGGGTAGTGTTTTCTCTGAGAGTTGAGCACACTGCACTTCCACATGGGTCTCAGAAAGGGTTTTCAAGTTCTATCAGCCTAGTGCAAATGAGGATGTTTATACAAGTCTCATTCGGGTTCCCCACCGAATTCTTTCAAAGAGTTTCCAATACCACACAGACCTTTTCAGTCATACCACACAGGTTTTCAGTCACGACCTATCTAGGGAATGATGACGATAGTTGAATGAGAGGTTTACCGTTGTATTTCTCGGTGTGGAGCGTACCACACTGAGCACATCCTTCCATGCCTGTGTTTTCACACATTACTAAACTATTGAACCAAGAGGTTAACTGAATGCTGCTTTCCCTTGTGTTGAATCCCAGAGTCGAGCCCCTTGCACTTCATTCATTAGTCTCGGCTTCTGTTTTCAATCGTTACCCCGTAGGCAATCATGTTGGTCGTTGTAGGAAGGGTTCCCTGGTTTTCCTTTAATGACGTGGCTATAGAACATTCATTAACTTACACCTCCAGTCCTGTGTTTTCCGACCTTACTCAACAGGGAAACAGGACGGTAACTGAGAGGTCCACTCTGGGTAGTGTCTTCTCTGAGAGCTGAGCACACTGCACATGCACATGGGTCTCAGAAAGTGTTTTCAATTTCTATCAGCCTAGTGAAAAGGAAGAGGTTTAGACAAGTCTCATTCGGGTTCCCCACCGAATTCGTTCAAAGGGTTTCCGATGTGACACAAAGCTTCTTCTTCAAAGCGTGTTTTCCAACACTAGTAAGGAAACCAGTATGGGAACTGAATTTTTCGATCCGCAGAGCGTGGTATCCCACATTTTATCACCAGGCTCCTCCTTCGTTGGTCTCCGCATCTCTTTTCAGTCACTAGGTACCTAAGGAAAGATGAAGGTAGTTGGATGAGGGTTCCCCCACATTGTTCTTTCCTGGAGGTGACTATATGACTCAGAGCTCCTGCTCAATGCATGTGCTTTCATACCTCACTAACAGAGTGAAAGACTATGATAACTGAATGCTGCATTCCGCAGTGTACTGTTACCCGGAATAGAGCACCGTCCACTTCCTTCATTGCTCTCCGCCTCTGATTGAAGTCACGATGTACCTAATGAAGGATGACGGTAGCTGAATGAGGGGTTCCCACCTTGTTCTTCCACGGAGTGGAGTTTATCACTGTGACATCAATTCCCACATTACTAAATAGGGATACCTGACGGCAGGTGAGATGTTCATTCTGTGTAGTGTTTACTCTGAGGGTTGAGCCCACATTGCACTTGCAAGTGTGTCTCAGAATGTGTTTGCAATCGCTATCACCCTCGCGAAAATGGAAGGTGTGTGTGTGTGTGTGTGTGTGTGTGTGTGTGTGTGTGTGGGCCCATGTGTGTTTGTGATGGGTTCCCCACGGTTTTCGGTCAAGGAGTTTCGTATGTCACACTGAGCTTATTCTTCACTGCTTGTGTTTTCCCACATTACTAAGTATAACAATATGAGAACTGAATTTTTCGATCCGCAGAGTGTGGCTTCCCAGATATCAGCAGCACGAACCCCAACTTCAGTGGTCTCCGTATGTCTTTTCAGTCACTACGTATCTTCTGAGGGATGACGGTAGTTAAATGAGAGGTACCACAGACGTTTCTTTCCCGAAGTTGTATATATCACACTGAGATCCTACTGCAATGCAGGTGTTTCCAAACATTACTACGCTAGTGATACGATACGGTAGCTGAATACTTCATGTCCCCCTGTGTCATTTCCCTGAATGGAGCACCCAGCTATGCTTTCATTGGTCTCCGAATCGGTTTTCAGTCACGACCTATCTAGGGAATGATAACGATAGTTGAATGAGAGGTTCGCCACAGTGTTTTTCTCGGTGTGGAGTGTATCACACTGAGCACATACTTCCATGTCTGTGTTCTCACCCATCACTAAACCATTGAACCAATATGTACACCGAATGCTGCCTTCCCCTGTGTTGAATCCCAGAGTGGATCCCCTTGCACTTCATTCATTGGTCACCGCATCTGTATTCGATCGTTAACCCATAGTCAGTCATGATGGCAGTTGTAGGATGCGTTCCACTGGTTCTTTTTGTAGAGGTCGCTATAGAACATTCATTAACTTACCCCTCCCTGGCCCCAGTCCTCTGTTTCCTGACCTTACACAACAGGGAAACCGGACGGTAACTGAGAGGTCCAACCTGGGTAGTGTTTTCTCTGAGAGTTGAGTACACTGCACATGCACACGGGTCTCAGAAAGTTTTTTCAATTGCTATCAGCCTAGTGAAAATGAGGAGGTTTAGACAAGTCTCATTCGGGTTCCCCACCGAAACGTTCAAAGGGTTTCCGATATCACACAGACCTTCTTCTTCCATGCGTGTTTTCCAACCCTTGTAAGGAAACCAACGTGGGAACTGAATTTTTCGATCCGCAGAGCGTGGCTTCCCACATTCCTGCACCAGGCTCCTCCTTCGTAGGTCTCCGCATCTCTGTTCAGTCACTAAGAACCTAAGGAAAGATGAAGGTAGTTGGATGAGGGCTCCCCCACATTGTTCTTTCCTAGAGGTGAGTATATGAGTCAGAGCTCCTGCTTCAATGCGTGTGCTTTCAAACGTTACTTAGTGAAACCATACGATAACTGAATGCTGCCTTCCGAGGATTGTTGTAACCCAGAATGGAGCAACATGCATTTCTTCATTGGTCTCCGCCTCTGATTTCAGTCACGAAGTATCTAATGAAGGATGACGGCAGCTGAATGTGAGGGTGCCACACATTGTACTTTATGGGAGTTGAGTGTATCTCTCTGAGCTCATAAGGCCAGGCATGTGCTCTCAAACCTTACTAACATAGTGAAAGAATACGTCAATAATGCTGCCTGTCGCAGTTTGTGGTTACCCGGAATCGAGCACCATCACTTGCTTCATGGGTCTCCGCCTCTGATTCCAGTCACGATGTATCTCATGAAGGATGACGGTAGTTGAATGAGGGGTTCGCACCTTGATCTTCCACTGAGTTCAGTTTAGCACTCTTAGATCATTTCCGACATTACTAAATAGGGAAACCAGACGGCAGATGAGACGTTCACTCTCTGTAGTGTTTATTCTGAGAGTTGAGCCCACATTGCACTTGCACATGTGTCTCAGAATGTGTTTGCAATCACTATCACCCTCGTGAAAATTGACAGTGTGTGTGTGTGTGTGTGTGTGTGTGTGTGTGTGTGAGGGTTTCCCCACCATGTTCGTTCAAGGAGTTTCGTATGTCACAGTGAACTTATTCTTCACGGCTTGTGTTTTTCAAACATTACTGTCCTCGTGATACAATAAGGTAACTGGATGCTGCCTGTCCGCCTGTGTTATTTCCCTGAGTGGAGCACCCAGCAATGCTTTCATTCATCTCCGAATCGCTTTTCAGTCACGAGCTATCTAGGGAATGATAACGATAGTTGAATGAGAGGTTCGCCACAGAGTTTTGCTCGGTGTGGAGTGTTTCACTCTGAGCACATACTCCCATGCCTCCCACCACTAAACCATTGAACCATTATGTAAACCGAATGCTGCATTCCCTTGTGTTGAATCTCAGAGTCGAGCCCCTTGCAGTTCTTACATGGGTCCCCGCATCCGTATTCGATCGTTACCCATAGACAATCATGACGGCAGTCGTGGGATGCGATCCAGGGTGTTTTTTTGGTACACATTGCTATGAACGTTCATTTACGTAACCCCTGCCGGTCCTGTGTTTTCCGACCTCTCTACAAACGGAAACAAGACGGTAACTGAGAAGTCCACTCTGGGTAGTGTTTTCTCTGAGAGTTGAGCACACTGCACTTCCACATGGGTCTCAGAAAGGGTTTTCAAGTTCTATCAGCCTAGTGCAAATGAGGATGTTTATACAAGTCTCATTCGGGTTCCCCACCGAATTCTTTCAAAGAGTTTCCAATACCACACAGACCTTTTTCAGTCATACCACACAGGTTTTCAGTCACGACCTATCTAGGGAATGATGACGATAGTTGAATGAGAGGTTTACCGTTGTATTTCTCGGTGTGGAGCGTACCACACTGAGCACATCCTTCCATGCCTGTGTTTTCACACATTACTAAACTATTGAACCAAGAGGTTAACTGAATGCTGCTTTCCCTTGTGTTGAATCCCAGAGTCGAGCCCCTTGCACTTCATTCATTAGTCTCGGCTTCTGTTTTCAATCGTTACCCCGTAGGCAATCATGTTGGTCGTTGTAGGAAGGGTTCCCTGGTTTTCCTTTAATGACGTGGCT
>JAESUZ010000707.1:0-46603 GCA_017311185.1 Proteles cristata cristata
ATGGAAGAAAGAGTTCCACATTTAGTGGTGTTGAGATTGATCCATTGATTCAGGTGTTATAGCTCTGAACGTGCTGATTCATTGATCTGGCCCAGACCTCTGAATCAGAATCTCTGAGAGAATAGCCCAGGTGATTCTGAGACAGGTGACACATGGACCACTAATGTCTGAAAAATATTATTCTAGAGAGGCATTCTGAGGTGGGAGAAGTTTTGGGAAACAGTTTGTGATGATTAATTTTATGTGTCAAGTTCACTGGGATGTGGGGTGCTCAGACATTCGGTCAAACGTTATTTCTGGGTGTCTGTGAGGATGTTTCTAGATGAGATTAACATTTGAATTGATAGACTGATTGACGCATATCACCTTCTTCCTTAGGGAGAACCTCATTGAATCAATTAAAGATATGAATAGAACAAATAGGCTGAGTAAGAGGAAACTCTTCCTACCCAACTGAGCTAGAACATCAGTCTTTTCTGGCCTTTGGACTAAACTGAAAACGTGACTCTTTGATCCTGCTGGCTTTTAGACTCGAACTTATACATTGGATCTCCTGAGTCTCCTGCTTGCCAACTGTAGGTCTTGGGAATTTTCATCTTCCATAACTGAATGATCCAATTCCTTATAATAATCTCTTTATTTCTCTCTATCCCATTGGTTCTGTTTCTCTGGAGAACTTTGACTTATATGCTGTATTAAACAATGCAAAATATGGTTTTTTACTGCAGGACATCTCAGATTCTTTAATATATATTAACGTATATTGTGATTTTCCAAGTAAAGGGATGGTTTGTGAATTTCCCAGATTAATGTGACCAAGAAATCTTTTATGATTATGCATCTTGCAGGGTTGGTGTTCCACCTTTGTTTATGGTAAACAAAGCTTTGATATCGTGTAGCATAAACCTCCTTAATTTTCCATATGCCAACTCTACAGATATTTTAATGTGAGTTTCTGTCCTTAGACTTCTATTTTTTAGGGTGAATTTCCTAGTACTTCCAAGTTCTCCTTATGTGCTTATTCGTGCGTCTTCTTTTTCCTTTTCTCTTTTTGGAGTATTTCCTGGTTAGTCAATTCCAAATAGTTATGGCTTACCTTTTGTATGTTGTAAGGAATATGAGGAAGTCCTTCAGAAACAGCTGGTGTTTATCTGGTTCAAAAAGAGTAGGACCTCTAGCTGGTCAAAATAAGCTTTTGGTACCCCAAATTTTGAGCTCTTCTCAGAACTATCTCTAGTAGTTTTGGCTGCTTCATTTCTTTAAAAATTTTTTTTAAAAAAGATAATTTATTGGCTCATGGAACAGAACTTTCATGTATGGTTTGACCAGGGCTCAGTTGGTGAGACCTGACTTCTTTCCATATCTCTGCTCTCCTTCCTCACTCCATTCTCAGGCAGAGTCTCCTTTGGTGGTTACAAGATGGCTGCAGTGATCCCCCTGCCAAGGCCTTGTCTTTTTTCATTCATGTTTAGCAGAAAAAAATAGATTCTGCTTCTTGTAAGGCTTCCAATCTTTAGATACTTCTGTCTGTTGAGAGTTTGTCTGGATGGGAATAGATGAGATTTTCCTTTTTATTTCCCAATGTGAGTATATATCCAAACACACCGACCCTTGCACATATTTTAGTGCCTAGACGCAGCTGAAGCTGCTGAGAAGCCAAAGAAATTCAACATCAGTGGGTGAGGAGGGCCTCAAACATTACGTGGTCAGCTCCTGGTCTTTGGTGGTTCAATAATTTACCTACCTGTCTTCCCCCAACCAACTTGTTTTTTAGCTAAAACTCAGAGAGCTTAGGTGATTTTTCAGATATCACACAGTGTGGGGCAGAGCCAGAAGCTGTCTTTGACAAAAGCTGGACTGGGGCGCCTGGGTGGCGTAGTCGGTTAAGCGTCCGACTTTCGCTTGGGTCATGATCTCGCGGTTCGTGGGTTCGAGCCCCGCGTCGGGCTCTGTGCTGACTGCCAGCTCGGAGCCTGGAGCCTGTTTCAGTCTGTGACTCCCCTCTCTCTCTGACCCTCCCCTGCTCACGCTGTCTCTCTCTCTCCTAAAAAAAAAAAACATTAAAAAAATTAAAAAAAAAAAAAAAAAGCTGGACTACACGTTATGTGGGAAATTCCACTTGTGAATTTTATTTCCTGGGCAAATGCTTGAAGGTGCTTTTTAATTCTGTAATATAAAAAACTGCTTTCCCTTATTAACCCCGAATGTACCTTTTGTTTTGGAGGCCAGTCATAAGGGGCAGCAGCTATTACTAATGGTCTACCTTTTGAAACTTGGCTCCAGAAGATAGGTGGTTGCAAGGCTTCCTGAGTGGTTTCTGAGTTTATGATCTTGTAGATGGCTTATATCAAACTTTTAAAAAAGACAGAGGTTGAGAAATCTCAGTTTAAGAAACTCTGGGGTATGATATATAAGCAACTTAAATGTTTTATATATATATGTATACATATATATACACACACACATACATACATATATATAAAACTATATATATAATGTGTATATTTTTAAAAAACTTATTGGGCAAGTACTATTAAAAATAATAACATTAAAGAAATATATAATTTTCCTACTTTTTTCAGCTTATCTACTTTAATTTTTTTGCTCCCTCCTGGTCCTTTACATACTTATTCATAGAGCAAGGGTGTTGAAGAATGGTCAAGAGTAAGGTTCCTAGCATCAGATAAGTCTAGGTTCAAATCCCAGTGAAGCCACTTACTGGGATTATTTTAGGCAAACTGCCTTTTTTTTTTTTCTTTCCAGTGTATTTCGTTTTATTTATTTTTTTTACAGTTTATTGTCAAATTAGTTTCCACATAACACTCAGTGCTCATCCCCACAAATGTACTCCTCCATGCCCATCCCTCCTACCCCCCACATCCATCAGTCCTCAGTTTTTGTCAGCATTCAAGAGTCTCTCATGGTTTGCCTCTCTCCCTTTCCTCCACCATTTCCGCCCTTCTTCTCCCCCTTGTTCCTCCGTTAAGTTCCTCCTAATCCTCCTATACGTGCAAACATATGATATTTGTCCTTCTCTGCCTGACTTATTTTGCTCAGCATAACACCCTCAAGGTCCATCCATGTTGCTACATCTGTGGCCAGATTTCATTGTTTCTCATTGCCATGTAGTATTCCATGGTATAGATAAACCACATCTTCTTGATCCATTCATCTGTTGATGGACACTTCGGCTCTTTCCATGTTTTAGCTATTGTGGAGAGTGCTGCTATGAACATTGGGGTCCATGTGCCCTATGCATCAGCCCTCCTGTATCCCTTGGGTAAATTCCTAGCAGTGCTATTGCTGGGTCATAGGGGAGTTCTATTGTTAGTTTCCTTAGGAACCTCCACACTGTTTTCCAGAGGGGCTGTACCAGTTTACATTCCCACCAACAGTGTAGGAGGGTGCCCATTTCTCCACATCCTCGCCAGCATCTAGAGTTCTCTAATTTGCTCATTTCAGCCACTCAGACTAAACTGCCTATATTTCTACACTTTCGGTTTTGAATCTGTAAAATGAAACTACTACTACTACTACACATATCAACTGATTTTTGTGATTGTTAATGGGGATAAGGCTTTTCAAGGGTTTAGACAGTGTATAACCTACATACTATGTAGACATTAGCTCTTATACTATCATAATTACACTTTCTATATAATTACAATCATTGTGTAGATATGCTTTTTCTGCGTTCATGTAATGTGATCAACATGAAACATTTTATCTGAAATAATTAAACATTTTTACAGAAAGAATTTTTTTGGGAAATCCAGGATATTTTACTCCTCAGCACTGCAGCCTAATTTCCTGCCCTGAGGTCATATTTTGAGTCCCTAGCAGCTCTTGATTATTTTGGGTCCACTCACAGCAACTGGGCAGCAGCTCCTCCTCTCCTTCCTTTGGCAGCTGAGGCAGTGCTGGGTCAGGATGCAGACAAACCATCTGTGGCCAGTGTCTTCAGGGAGCAGTGCATGGTTGATCAGAGCCTTGTCTTGGTTGGCTCCATTTGACTTTCTAGGAAGTCCTAGCTTTTCCCTTCCCTCCGTAGCTGGGTAGGTAAGATTTTATGATATGTGATAACAGTGGGATCTTGAATTTAGAGTCTCTTTCTCTATCTGCCTTTTATTCCAAGGTGTTCTCTTGAAAGGGCAAAAATTGATCTTTAAGTAGTAGCATTCCTGTGAAGTTAAAAGGCATAGAGAGGCAAAGAGAAAATGGATTCCTAAATAATTCCATGATGTGTGGACCAGGGTGTGGCTGGACAGAGGAAAGCTAATGTCAAAGTCTCCTGCTCCTCTGTTCCCTCTAATCCTTTCTTCTAAGATACTATCTGAACACTTAGGAATGTAAGATTTAGGATCTCTCTGCTAGTTTAGTTCCAAGAGTCTAGGTAAAATGGTCAAGATGGCAAAACTTGTCTCTCACAATTTTCTGGGCCCTGTGGGTGCTTCCTCATCTTGCCTCTATTCATTTACCAAAGAGCCCATGCATGGAATGTTCTCTAGGCTATTTAGATTAAACCAAATCACAGGTGCTAGTGATGTAATATGTTACCCTTTCTGGGAAGTTCATGTTTGGAAACAGTTACCTGGAGCGAGGGAAATGCTTGCTATTCATAATTAGGAGACTTGGACTAAATTCCTATTGACTAGCTGGTTGTTCTTGGGCTAAATCTCAATGTCTTTTGGCTTCATTTTCTCATATTTCAAGGAAAAACTTAATTATATGGTCTTAACATCTAGAACTTAGTATTCTGTATCTGTGTATGTGAAGCAAGTCATGGGGTTAGGGTATACTTTTTTGATTAATCAATCAGTTAATTAAATTAGAAAAAAATTAATTCCAGGGTAGTAACATACAGTGTTATATTAGTTTCAGCTGTACAATGTAGTGATTCAGCAATTCTATACATTACTCAGGTTTCATCACAGTAAGTGTACTCTTAATCCCCTTGGCCTATTTCATCCATCCCCCACTTGCCTCCCCTCTGGAACCATCAGTTTGTTCTTTACAGTTAAGAGTCTGTTTTTTGGTTAGTCTCTTTCTTTGTTCATTTGTTTTGTTTCTTAAATTCTACTTATGAATGAAATCATATGGTATTTGCCTTTTGTTTTTACTATTTCACTTAGCATAATATACTCTAGATCCATCCATATTGTTGCAAATGTCAATATTTCACTCTTTTTTATGGCTGAGTAATATTCCATTGTATATACATACCACATCTTCTTTATCCATTCATTTATTTATGGACACTTGGGCTGCTTTCAGAGTTTGGCTATTATAAATAATGCTGCAATAAGCATAGGTGCATGTATGTCCCCCTATGTGTTTTCATGTTCTTTGGGTAAATACCCAGTAGTGGAATTACTGTATCATACAGTAGTCCTATTTTAAATTTTTCATAGTTTGCATATTTTAAATGTTTTCATAGTGGCTATACCAGTTTGCATTCGGGATAGGGTATACTTTTGAGTAGAAGGTCTTTCTGGTACCTTCTAAATAAGTGACAGTCTATATATCCTGCTCCATGTTCCTCTCCTGAGAGCCACCAGGAAATTGGGGAGCTCAGAGCGCCCCTCTGAGGCCATCAGTTGGGGACAATCAAATGGATTACTCTTGTAAACAGATAAGGAACAACCAGAGGAATGAACTATATCCTACCTCTGTACATGGCATTGTTCTGAGGGAAAGGAATAACATGTGGATTATTATTTCATATATATATATACATATACATACATACATATATATATATACATACACATATATATTATATATACTTTATATATATATACTTTATATATATATATATATACTTTATATATATATATAAATTTCCCACATTCCTATCTGGCCATATTTTTGGGAACCCCAACTTGACACTGGCCAAGGTGAGTTTTCAGGAGGCAAAACAAGACAAACAAGAAGGCAATAGTTATCCCTTGGAGAGAAAGAATCAATAACCAATGTTTTTTCCTGCCAGCCTGAATCTGAATTTGGAAAGAAAGGTACGGCATGAAATTTTACCTTCCTTTCTCAATCGAGCACCACAGACAGAGATCTGGGATAACTGACTTTGTTAAGAATTCTTACCATGTGCTGGCTTCTGCCAGTTTTCCCAGGGTGTTGTCTGCAGGCTCCAGAGTGAGTGGGGTGTTCCATTGGGTCTCATCTTGCTCACCAGAAACTACACAGGAAGAAAAATAATTCTTCCTCTATGCTTCATAGTGAGTGCCTGGCTGAGACCTCTTTTCCTCTGGGGTACCTTGTAAATAGATCAGCTTAGTTAAGATAGTTAAAAATTCCCTACTGTTGTTGCTAAAATTCAAGGTGATTTTTGATAAGGTTAACCTACTTGCTCAGCTGTAAAACAAAATTTTATTCATCTAAGGCCTCACATTGGACGTAGTCCAGTTTAAGTCGGACTCACTCTGATCCTGGGCTCAGTCCAGTATCTTAATCAGAACCAGTTCAATGCCAGACCTTGTCTGGATTTTGAGTTGGAACCAGTGTGATTTCAGCCAGTTTCCATATCCAGCTCAGAAAAAAATGCTCAGTCTGAAAGCTCTAAAGTTGCAGAGCTAGGGTCTATGAGGGCTTTCCCCACTACCTCCAGAGACAGTGAGAAAGCAGTAAGCTCAAGAGGCTCAACAGGTACTTATATGTCTGGTTGCTCATTGACTTTGGGGGTTATCAGGAATCTCTTTTAGTTCCCTCTTCTGACACAAGAACCACTAAAAGATAAACTGCAGCATATGAAAAATTTTAAGTTTATTTGGGCAAAAATAAATTCAAATTGGGTAGTACCAAACCAGAAGTGGTTAGTAAAGCTCCACATTTCACATTTATGAAATAAGCATGCACAGGACTAGATCTTCCAGGGAAAGTAGGTGACAGTCTTTGCCTTCCACCAGCTTTAAAGTTAAAAGGCACCACTTTAGGGGTGCCTGGGTGGCGTAGTCAGTTAAGCGTCTGACTTTCGCTTGGGTCATGATCTCGCGGTTCGTGGGTTCGAGCCCCGCGTCGGGCTCTGTGCTGACTGCCAGCTCAGAGCCTGGAGCCTGTTTCAGTCTGTGACTCCCTCTCTCTCTGACCCTTCCCTGCTCACGCTGTCTCTCTCCTAGAAATTAAAAAAAAAAAAGGCACCACTTTGCCAATGGAAGTATGGATGCTCTTGAAAAAGATTTGCCTCTTTAGTGACACCTGCTTTTCTATCTATTTGATGATTTTGGTGTTGTCTAGGGCACTGTATCAAGAGGAACAGAGTGAGTTTAGTCTTTTGGCTTGACCCCTGGCTTTCTTTGCCTCTGCTGTTTTTAACTTTTTCAAAGGTTTGGATTGCTGGATTTTCTCCTTTTTTTCCCCTTCCTCTTTCCTTCTTTTCTTTCTTCCTCTATATCTTTTTATCTCCCTTCTTTTCTCAATCCCTCTCCTCCAATACAATTTTTTATATTCCAATATAATTTCACCTGTGTGAAAAAAAAGGTAAATAAGCCACAAATAGTCATATAGGCAAATAAAATACAAAGCAATATATGATATTGTATATTTATATGCAAATATAATATAATATTTATATTAGTTGTATAATGATAAGAAAAACTGACTTTGACTCAGATTTAGGGGCAAGATTTCACAAAAGAGGTGAAATTTAGTGTGAATCTTAAAGGTTGTATAGGAGTTGACCAAGTATATAGTGGAAGGAAGACAGAGGTATCCGTATGTGTGATGGAACCAGCAAGTCTGGAGTGACAAAAAACATTAGGTATGTGAAAAATTGACTAAGGTAGGAAAGATAGGTCAAACCATGTTCTGAAGAAGTATTCAGAACTTTATTCTTTCCAAAAGTTCTCAAAGACATTGCAAAGTTCCCAAAAAAGAAACTCACATGATGAGCTCTGAATTTTATTTAAAGCTCAAAATTATGTCAAAAGAGATGATGATAATATTAATAGCTGGCTTTTACTGTGCATTTACTGTACAGAGATACTATGTTAGCCACTTTAGATTCATCATTGTACTTAATTCTTATGATTACATCATGGTGTGGGAGTGATGGGCAGAACTGTGTCCCCTTCAAATTTATTTGTTGAAGTTCTAACTGCCAGTAACTCAGAATGTAATCCTATTTGTAGATAAGGTATTTTTAGAAAAAATTTTAGAAACGTTTATTTATTTTTGAGAGAGAGACAGAGCATGAGCAGGGGAGGGGCAGAGAGAAAGGGAGACACAGAATCTGAAGCAGGCTCCAGGGTCTAAGCTGTCAGCACTCAGAGTGTTAACCCAATTTTGTAGTTGAGGTGACCAAGCACAGACAGTCATTTCCTCATGATTGCACAACAAACACATGGCAGAGATGGAATGGGACCCAAGGCACTATACCTCAAGCCTGCCTTGGAATCCCAGAGGGGCCCAGAGACTGTAAGGGGCATAAGGCATTAATTCACTTGTGGCATTTTTTTTTTTTTTAGTTTTTACATGTTTATTTATATTTGAGAGAGACAGCGAGAGTGAGAGCGAGCAAGCTGGGGAGGGGCAGAGAGAGACATACACACACAATCTGAAGCAGGCTCCAGGCTCTGAGCTGTCAGCACAGAACCTGATGCAGGGCTTGAACCCACAGACCACGAGATCATGACCTGAGCTGAAGTTGGACACTTAACTGACTGAGCCACACAGGAGCCCCTCCACTTGTGGTTTTAAAGGTGGTATAAAGGAGTGGTAGAAGAATAAGCTTGAGGGACCCATGCTTAAGGCTAACTTTACTCGGGGGGCACCTGGGTGGCTTAGTTGGTTAAGTGTCCGACTTTCGCTTAGGTCATGATCTCGTGGTTCGTGGGTTAGAGCCCCACGTAGGGCTCTGTGCTGACTGCCAGCTTGGAGCCTGGAGCCTGTTTCAGAGTCTGTGACTCCCTCTCTCTCTCACCCTCCCCTGCTCACGCTGTCTCTCTCTCTCTCTCTCCTAGAAATAAATAAAACATTAAAAAAAATTTTTTTTTTAAAAAGGCTAACTTTACTCGGAAACATGATACCTAACTCCTCTGTTCTACCTGTCTTATATTAGTAATGTTACAAAAAAAAATTCTATAGTTTCTCTCTAGATCAAGGGTGAAAACTTGGAGGTATATTTGAAAACTCAGGAAATAGTTCATATTAAGATGATTAACAAAGATCTATGAGGCTGCCTCCTTTGATGTAAACTGTATACTTTATGTTAAAATTGATTATTGTCATCATTTATGTGGGAGATGCTGATGTGCATCATCCTGAATCTGCAAGCCATCGGATCATCAGGCTGGCTTTGCAGAATGTACAATTTTGGTTTTGCAGTGTATAATTCAGTGTCAGAAGAGTTTCTGTGGTGCTTAAGCCCCTGCAGCCAATAGATAGGAAATAGATTCTAAGTGCAGTAATTATGTTTTTAGAGTGCTGGGTCTGTGCTAATAAATCAGAGAGGACAGTCTGGCAGGATTGGGGACTAGTGCTAAAGACAATAATGTCAAGATTCTAGCAAGGATGGCTGGATGTCCATACATAGTGGGGTGGGAGGGCTGGTATTCAGCAACTGGATACACAGTTACTTGGAATTCCATGTCTTCTTGTCCCCTTTCATGACAGCAAGGGAATTTACAAAAGTCTTCTACTGTTGGGGGAGCACTGGAGTATAGCAAAGATTTATGAATAAATATTCTTTTTTAGTTCTTTTCCTTCCTCATCCTTCTTCATCTTTTCATTTCATTCCCATTTCCCTTTGATAAACAAGTGGGAAGAAAAGACTACAATATTTGTAAAAAAAAAAATAAGCACATGTAGTTAGGAGACCTGGGATTTAGTTCTGACTTTGCTAATTGGTATGTGACCTCAGGAGAATCAATTTACCTCTCTGAGCTTCCATTTCTGACTCTATAAAATAAAAGGGCTAGACTATGTAATTCTAATATTTGATGATTCCAACTTCTCTTTGTTCTATGAAAGAAAGTTGAAATAAAAAAGCCTGAAGGCTATCAGCTAGCATGCATTGTTAGCATTGGGGTCTGTCCTCCTAAGAGAGTCGGTGATGTGCTCCTTTGTTTTGACTATCTCCTTTCTCCATTGTTTCCCCTTTTATACCTTATCTTCTCTGGTTTCCATTTTATTTATTTATTTAATATAATTTTTAATGTTTTATTTTTTGAGAGAGAGCGAGAGAGAGAGAGAGAGAGAGAGAGAGAGAGAGAGACAGAGCATGAGCAGGTGGGGGGTAGCAGAGAGTGAGTTACTGTGCGCATGTGCCCGTTAGAGAATCTGAAGCAGGCTCCAGGCTCTGAGCTGTTAGCACAGAGCCTGATGTGGTCCTTGAACCCATGAATTGGGAGATCATGTCCTGAGACAAAGTGGACGCTTAGCTGCTGGTTCCCATTTTATATGTGGGTATCCCACAGGCCATGCTTCAGACATTTCCCAATCCTAACCTTGTCTATCAAACCTTGACATTTCTGGGTCCTCTACTCCTCTCTGAGCACCTTCAGGTAACAGAAACAAAATGGACGATTATTTTTAAAATTAGGATGAAAATAATTTATTTTTAGCAGGCATCATTTTTTAGATGCCTACAGCCTCTTCAATCCAATAGCCACTCACTGAACCCCACTATGTGCAAAGCACTCTGTTATTTTTTTTTTAATGTTTTATTTATTTCTAGAAGAGAGAGAGAGAGCATGAGCAGGGGAGGGTCAGAGAGAGAGGGAGTTACAGACTCTGAAACAGGCTCCAGGTTCTGAGCTGGCAGTCAGCACAGAGCCCGACACGGGGCTCGAATCCACGAACCGCGAGCTGATGACCTAAGCAAAAGTCGGATACTTAACCAACTAGGCCACCCAGGTGCCCCCAAAGCACTCTGTTATTGACAATAGGGATTTAGACAGATAAGATGGGGACCCTGCCTTCAGGATACTCACTTGAGATAGGGACACACACTACTGTGTGCAACCTGGTCTGTGAGGAGAAGAGGAAAGCCTTGTTGAGCTGGGTCTTGCTGGTCAACAGGATGGATTTTGAAAAGCAGCAGTGGGTGGAGGGGCGGGCAGGTCTATTACAGGAGACCTTTAGGATAAAGGCTCATGGCAGGCAGCAATTTAAAGTGTGTTTGGTGAAAGGCAAGTAGTGTGTGTGTGTGTGTGTGTGTGTGTGTGTGTGTGTGTGTTGGGGGGGGGTATGAGGATCTGAATGTGAGGACAGAGTTGGAAGATGAGCTGAAATAGAAGCAGAGTGACTGGGGCTTTGAATGCCATTCTGAAGAATCTGGGCTGCATTGTTTAAGTGGTTAGGAGCCATTGAAAGTGGTCTGGGTCATGGCATGAGCTGAAGCTCTGTTCTCCTTAGAATGTGTCATGTTTGGAGGACTGGGTTGGGAAGTGTAGACTCAGCCATGGTCTATTTGCATAAGAGATACAGAGTCCTAGACATTAGGATGTACACAGGCACTACTTTTTGTACAAGACATGACAAGACACCACCCATAATGCTACAAGTGTTATAGGGATAGGGGACATTGGTACCCTACAAGTTTGGTTTGGAGCACCTAGGAAATGCCTCTGGGGATTTTTGGGATGATTTAGGAAGAGCCAGAGGGATCTGCAGGTCCTAAGGAGTGAGTGGGGGTCGGGTCTGAGAAATGCTTTTGTATGAACTTCACTGTCTCACTGGCTAGCTTTGGTTAAAAGAAGAGGAAGGGTGTTTGGAAGTTAATGAATGAGGGAGAAAAGAAAGGGACTGATTACCTTGACTGTGGAGCCACAGAGATGGAGGTGTGGCCTTTTGCCACATCCCATTCTAGGAGTTGCTGTACTTGTTTGATCTCAGGACAAGGCCAATGTTAACCAAACTTTCCTTTCTATGCCTCCAAACTGGAGTGTGGAGGCAAATACCATGAGTTCTCTGCCACTTTTCACCTGAGCAGCAACGCACAATGAGATATCACTGGTTTAGTAGTTTTTAAAACATTTCTTTGTTTAAAACCTAGGGATTAGCCAATGAACTCCCCCATGTCATAGAGAGGACTAAGGAAGATTTGAAAGAAGAAAAGTCGGTCTCTCCACTCTCCTCCTGCGTCTGCTAGACAAACAGATCCTGATGTTCACTGACCCACCTTTGCCCAGAAACCTGAGGAGTTAGCACAGGTAAAGTGGGAAGACTCTTACTTCCATATAATAGCCTGAAGGAGACGCGCAGCCTCAAATGGCTAGGGCTTATTTCAGTACATAGAGAGTTGCCTTTCACATTTCAACGCCCCCTGATCTTGCATTCTCGAGGCAGCACCCTCTCAGATACGCTCAACACATCCACTTAAGTAACTCGATTACTCTCACAGGCGCTTTTACATAATGTACCTCCCATCAGGTGGGGCGCTCAATCATTCAGCAGAGAACCCAGCATCTCTCCTCTAATATCACTTTACACACAGCTAATGAACACGGGTTCCCAACAAGTGACTGCACCAGTCAATAAAGGACGGCGCAATCCTACCTGCCTGTGCCGCCGCCGCTGCCGCCTCTGGAACCAATTAGCCTGCTCCTTTCCTGGTGCTGCGGGGAATACATTTCCCAAAGTGGTTCTCCTGCTCACCCTGGGGTTATCTTTCTCTCTCTCTTCTTCTTCACAGATGGCATGCAAAACAAGGGAGGCTGTGGCAGTTCCATTGACAGGCTAGACAAGTTAGCGCTGGGAGCTGGGGACATGATTTAAATTCACCATTCAACTCCATTGTCTTGATTCTGCAAAGGGGTCCAGGGTGATTTGGGTTATGGGGGAGATGTAAGGAATCCCCACAATTCCTGATGCTGTGAAAAGCAAGGAAGCTGCTGGGAGAACAGGCTGGTTTGTATCTTAGTCCCTCTCCTCTTCTGGTCTCATGGTTTGAACTGTTACCTGTGAGTATGGATCCAGGAAGAAATGAAATTGCACTTGCCCCCATTTGCACTTCTCCTTTCACCTGCTCACCCCCGCCATAAAATCACAGTTAGATATGGTCCCTGTATTGGAAGTCAGGATGCACTGACAATCATTGCTTGGGAGACTTCAGGCAGGAAAGCTCACCAACTTCTTAGTTTGCTCTCCTGTGGAATTTCTGCTCTGCCTCTTTTATCAGCCTACTTAGAGGACCAAATGATGAAGCTCCTGTGAAAATGCTTTGTAAAAGTAGAGCTCGGCACAGATACACAACATTGAGTGATAATGTGGGGAAGTGGAAACAGCAGTGGGTAGAAGTCAGCAGATTAGAACTGAATTATTTTCTGTTCAGCTTTGCTACTTTCTAGCTCAGGGGCTTTGGACACATCACTTTACCTACACATGACTCAGTGTTCTCATTGAGAAACTGGGGAAGATAAAGCCTACTTCATAAAATTGTTTGAAAATTAAAAGAGGTAATGGATGTATTTGAAAACTGTGGAGTATTGTACAAATGGAAGGAATTATTTGTTATTGCCTATGCCAATTTACTTGTAGCCTTAATTCAACTCTTCTTGCCCCTTGAGTAATTTTATTTGCATTTTATTATTTCCTACCAGTTTTTATGTCACTTTTTGTTTAGTTTGTATATGTGCTGCTGAAATGAGCACTTGTTAAGTTTGAGAAATGCTTTTCCTCTCTTTTAGGGCTTCTTGATGAGACAATAAGTTTCTCATGCAAAGCCTAGATGGGCCAGGTCTGCAGTGGGTTCTTCAGCCACAGCTATTCCATTGAAGGATTTGCATATAATCAGCGCTTAATAAATGCTGTAGCCCCACTGAAGACATTGAGCACTAATCTGTCTTCTGTTACCTTATTTCCAAGAGAGATGCTAGTGGTCTGACTCAAGGAAAGGAAAAAACAGTGAGCTCAGAGAGTTATTCTTTGATGATTTCTTCTTTAATTGATGTCCTTTTCCTTTGATTCAATGAATGATTCTGGTTCCTTAAGCCAGTGTGAAAGTCAGTCACTCATCACAAGTTCTGTCCCAGTAAGGCAGTAAAGTCTTTAATGATGGGGCTTTGTTGTAACTAATGGAATGAGTCCAGAAGAGATAATTCTTGAATAAAAGTTATAATCTTCATTTCAGTCTAATACAATTTTCTTAAACTGAAAGATACAATCAGATAAAAAAAAACCCTCTATTTTTTCCCATTGTAAATCATACTTTTGAGATTTAAGGTTACAAAACCATTGCACTTGTATATAGTTTGGAGCAGAATGAATTTCCATGGGCACTAGCAACGGTGAATCTTGGGAATCTTGTGCCTGGTGCAAGACTGCAAACAGCAACTCTTTAATTGAATGTATTAATCACTTGTTGAGTTCTGATGAGGTGCAAAGTACTGTGCTAAGTTTTGTGGGAGACACA
This sequence comes from Proteles cristata cristata, assembly GCA_017311185.1. Lineage (NCBI taxonomy): Eukaryota > Metazoa > Chordata > Mammalia > Carnivora > Hyaenidae > Proteles > Proteles cristata. Next base: position 14,366 of record JAESUZ010000707.1, read on the forward strand.
AAGAAGGGGGAGATGTGATTCCTGAACTCACATTAGCTCTAACCAGCACTGGGTCTACTTTACAGGGGAATAGTGCCTAGAGGTGTGTCCCTCAGCAATTATTAATGAATACTTTCTTTCAGTATTTGGGATCCTAGAATCAAACTCTATGACTTCATGCCTCCATGCTTTACTTCCAGCAGTCCAAACCTGAGTCATACTTCTCTTCCTATTTCCTCCATAATAATACTGGCATAATAATATTTGACAAATTTCTGACTTATCAAAGGGATCTCTGTGATGGCTGACAGCATCACTGATGGACTAGAAAGATGATGGGGAAATGGGGATGGTTAGTACTTGGAAGGGAGCAAATGTATTAGAATCAAGGGAAGTTCATTTTGGTTGAAGGTAATTTATATAGTCTTGATCATTTTAAGGAATTTCCCAAGGCTGTGTGTGTTTCCCTTTTGCCCCCCTCCATCTCTAATCTCTTTTTTAAAGTCACTGGATGGAGTCCTCAGAGTCACTATTACAAGCTTTTAGGTCAAGATTCCAGTGGTAAATAGTTTCAAGTCCAAATTCAGTGTGTTCCCACAAAGACACAACTCCTTTAATTATGAAAGCCCAACTTACTCAAGTCTGTTAAGAGAATTAACAGGGAAGGGATGCAGTCCAAAGCCAAACCACACCCTAATTCCATATACAGGCAAGTTTCCATTTGGATCCAATGATAGGTACATCTTTCTCATTGTGAATTCCTGTACTGTGGATGGTTCCTGGTGTGTGTGTGTGTGTGTGTGTGTGTGTGTGTGTGTGAAGAAGATACACCAAAAAAGGGAGGGTGAGAATCGGTGATGTAAATTACTGATGAATGCTAACACCATATCTGGTATTTACCATGTTATTGTGCATGGGATGAGTGTGAGGGCTTTTCAATTGTCTTTTGTATTTTAAAAATTTTAACAAAGCATAAGAGTCTGGAAAATATAGCATAGGCCCATTTCACTGGAAAGTTTCCAGTTTTCTGCTAAATAGAGTATGGATAAATGTATATAAAGCACAGTGTGATTTCCTGCGCTGGCCCCAGCATCTTCAGTGAGAAGATAGGGGGTGCTGAGTAAAGGATTGAGGAGAGCAGCAGTGATCCAGGCCTTGGCTACCTCTCCCACTCCCACCCCCATTATTGCTCTACCGGAGACAAGAGAGAGGTTGTGGTTTCAACTCTTCAGCCTTAAATCTGGATTAATATTTTTTTCTTTTTAAACATCTCAAAATGAACATTTTCAAGCACACACAAAAGTAGAGAGAATAGTTTAATAAACCCCCATGTACTTATTACCCATCTTCAACAATTACCAACATTTACCAATCTTAATTCATCCATTATTACCTTGCACCATTTTTCTGGAGTATTTGAAAGCAAATCCCAGGCATCATGTTTTAAAAGTTGTTAATACTTCAATATGCATTCACACTGAGAAAGTTACATATGCCTGATACAATTATCAAATTGAATACCAATTTCAATAATTAATCGTATCTACAGCCTAGTTCATATTCAGTTTTGCTAAATGCCTCCAAAATATATTTTTTCTGTTGGTTTTTTTGAATGAGAATTTAAGTTCCAACCAGTACATTTAGTTGATTCTCTTTAATTTCTTTTAATCTATTCACTTTCCATGCCACTGATTTGTTGGAGACATTGGTATTTGTATCCCTAGTGGATAAAAATAGTCTTTGGTGGAAGAAAGACCCCTGGATAAAATACCAGGAGATGGATGCTCAAGGCCCAGCTCTGTTAGTCATAGTTGACCTTTCTGGCTCTTAGTCTACTCGCCTAAAAAAATGAAGAGTTTTGATCAGGTGGTCTGTGAGATCCCTTTCTAAACAGCAGAGGAAACAGGTCAGAAATGGCTGCTATATTCTGTATGTGCCAGACCCTCAAACTCTCAACCTCCCTAAAAGGTAGATATTGTTTCTTCATTTGAGAAAATACAACCAGCTAAATCCAGTTGGATTTGGAAGAAGGCGTCTCCCTTTGACATCTCTCTGAAACAAAAGGGAGAAAACCTGGACACTTGGAGAAGCATTACGAGGGGCCCACTGAGTCATTTTTCTTATCTCGACATTTCCTACCTCACGGAGCACAACAGTTTATTCTTCACCCATGGTCAGGACATGTAATGTTTGAGTTCCTTCATTCTTCTATAATACTTAATGGCCTGAGAAGATTCCAAGGCACCTAGAGTGGGAAGGGCCTGAGCAATAACTACTCTAACTTCTTATGTGGTGAACAGATCCATCTACAACATTTCCCAAAGAACTTAGCCTCTTCTTTATAACTCAGCCTACCCACTAGATAGGTCTTCCTTACTTAATATTTTCCCTTACTCTGGTGGGTTTTTTTGGTTGTTTGTTTTTGTTTTTAAAGAAACTATTTTCCATCAATCTCATTTCCATTTTCTGCTTAAGAGTCTGTGGAAGAACAGCTTAAGATCGCTCACTTAGTGGTTGCTCCTCCCGGTGCAGTGGCCTCTGAAGTGGGAGCTGTGGACCAGTCCTCAGCGGCAGGCTGAGAGCTCCAGTCCTCAGGGGGGAAACTGCATGTCCTAAGACCAGTATGAGCTTGAGGGTCGAGCAGCCGTAAATTCCGGAGGTGAAGTAGTTCATTTTCCTTTAAATTCCACCTTGGCACAGCCTTCTCAGCAGTGGCCTGCTCTTCCTTTTCAACCTCTCCGGGATCTCGCCACGAAAGCGATCACGCGTGACTTTCCGCGGGAGTTCAGAGGGTGGCGCCACGCATGCGCAGAACTTCCCGCGGGGAACCAACGCCTCAGACACGCTGGAGGAGCGTCCTTGTTGTGGCCTAGGATGGCACTGCCCGCGGGGGCCCAGAAGAAGAGAGTTTGTGTTACAAAGCCCGCCGTATAGGCGGGTTAACATAAGACACCTCCGTGAGAGGCTGGTGGTCAGCCTTGGGATCAGTAACAGGTGGAAGTCTTGGCTACCGGCGGCTGCCTGGTTCCATTAATGAGGCTTCCAGGGCTGAATAGCCCACGCAACAGGAGTGGCTCCAGCGGCAGCAGCAAACCTCGTATCAGCGCAGCGCACAGGCCTGTATTTCTGGAGGATACAGCAGTGACACAGCCAGGTTTTCAGTGGTAAAAATGCCACAAGCGGTCGGCTGAGGCTTCTTTTAGTTTCTCTTCAGATATATGAGGTAGTGCCATAATTTTTCCTTTTGCAGATGGATGGTCATTTGGGAAGTCAACGTTGGTGCCACCTAAGTGGGTTCCTCTGCAAGGAATTAGAGGACGTTTATTTGCATCAAGGACTCTGGACATTGTGAACGTTTTCCTTTAAGTTACAGCAAAAACCCCGAACAGTGTCTGTGGACCCCTCTGGGTAGTGCAGGAAAAGCCGGGTTTTATAAACATCTTTTAGTTTTCACATGGCAACTCTCGAACTGACTGAAGACTTAGACTGTGCTTATTCTTACCTTCTCTGGCCAAAGCGCTTCAGCCACACACTGTAATGTGGACTCCTCAGCACCCCAGCTGCTTTCCTGTAGTGCAGTTTCTGCAGATTGCAGATGGATGCGATATTACAGGTGGGTGACCAGTGTGGAGGGGGGACTCTCACTGACCTTGCTCTGTACATTATATTCAGCTATATAGCCTGATATCCCTTACAGGATCTTTCTGAAACTTTTACAAATATGCATATGGAAGGGTGATGGTTTCAGAAAGCAGAATCAAAGACACAGGATCCTTCAACTGGAGAAATGCTCACAGGGGAAAAAAATCCTGTAAGAATATTATCATTATGAATTTGTATATCCAAGGACTTTTAGATTGAAGATTGAATTGAGGGTGTTCTTTTTTGTTTTTAAAGAAATGTTGGGTCACTTTGGTGGCTTAGTCGGTTAAGCGTCCGACTTTTGCTTAGGTCATGATCTCGTGGTTCGTGGGTTCGAGCCCCGCGTCGGGCTCTGTGCTGACTGCCAGCTCAGAGCCTGGAGCCTGTTTTGGTCTGTGACTCCCTCTCTCTGACCCTCCACTGCTCGCGCTGCCTCTCTCTCTCCTAGAAATAAATAAAACATTAAAAAAAAAAAAGAAATGTTTATTTACTTTGAAAGAGAGAGAGTGCACACATGCATAAGAAGGCAATGAATGAGACTCAAATGAGATAATGGGTGTAATAGCCGTAGACAGATATAAAATTCCATGAAAATGTAAGGAGCACAGTACTGTGAGCAGGCCCTTGTCCAGTGTGGTAGGACAGGTGCTAGGGAACCTTGCAGTCTGCTCTAGTTTTTAAAATATAGAACATTGTTTTTTCTTTTCCTTACTCTAATTCTTTTTCTCTTTAAAATGTTTATTTTTGAGAGAGGGAGAGAGAGAGCACGCGCGTACATGTGAGCCAGCAGGGAAGGGGCAGAGAGAGAGGGAGACAGAGGATCCAAAGTGGGCTCTGCACTGATAGCAGGGTGCCCTATGCAGGCCTCGAACTCACTAACTATGAGATCATGACCAGCACTGAGTCACCCAGGCACCTGTCCTACTCTAATTCTAAATTTTACCTTGGACAAGTTGCTTAAACTTTAAGCCATGCTTTTCATGTTGCTACAGAGATTATTTTACTGTTAATGACTGTAAGTTCCTCTACATCTATTTTCCAACTGCCCCTCCCCCCCAACCCTGCTGCCCCAGTCCCACAGACAGTTCTGAAAGGGTATATCCTAGAAGCTGGTAATCCTCATCACCTTCCTGTAGCCTCCATGATGTGTGGCAGTGCTGTCCTGGGCAGAGTGGAGGAGGGGCTCTCTGTTATTAGCCTTTGAACAATTTCCCTTCAGTAAATGTCAGGCATCCCGTAAGCATTGTGGAGCTTCCAGGGCTTCCCTGGACTGTACTTCATACCTTCTCACCCAGTGACAGCAGTGGCATGGGGTGAGGAGGGAGGTAGGATCCAGGCACTATTTTTCTTTCCTCTGGAAAAGGGCAGCCAAGGAAGGTTGAGTGTCTTGGGTACACTCCCTCTCCCACAAACACGGGGCCAGGAGAACGGGAAGAGAACTGGAATCAGTGGATGATGACACCCAGAAGTCAGAGTAGCTCATGAAGTCCTTCTTCCTGAGCAAATGTGGTGATTTCATTGGGACCATTGTAGGGAGAGTACTTCTGTGAAGCTGGTACACTTGGTAGTTTCTAAGTCAGTCAGACCATCAACACGAATCATCCTTGCCGTAGACCTTTGTTTTTTTTTTTTTTACCCAACAAAGCCATCAGACTCTTACCTGAAATTGTGCAAGGGAAGTTTAAGGCAAGCTCTGTGAAACAAATTCCTTTTCTCCGTTTCCTCTCCCTGCCCCTCTGCAGTCCCCATTGTTCAGCAAGGGATTACTGTGCAAACCAGGCAACCTCTCTTTCACTCAACAAAGAAATTTAGCAATCTCTGAGGCTGTGTCACCTTGCCAGTGAAACACTGAATGGCAATAGCGCTGAGAGTCAACACTAATAGCCGACACCAAATTAAACTGCCAGACTCAGTGTGATGTAGCTCTGTCACCTCTTGACACTTCTGATGTGAGTACAGGGGCTTCTGCAGGAAATTCATCAGCTGTAGTTCATGACGCATCATCTTTACATATCTGTCCATCTACATTTGTCAGCAACAGGCAAGCTTCAAATGACTTCAGTGATTGGTATATAGATTGCACTACTTCTAGACATAGTAAACAAGGTTTTAACTCTTAGGGCTCCTTCAGCTCTGCCTTCCTTGCTGACAAGGCCTGGTTACTGGAATTGCCATTCTCCTTGTGTTTTGGGTGGTGAGTGACAAAGTCTGATTAAGAAGTTCTTCTTTCCTTTTTCCTACTAACCAGGATCTCAGATTTGTCCAGTCTTTCCAAGTTAGCTATTCTGTGGATGCATCTTCTCTCTGATATGTATTTCTAGAATATCATCTAAAAATAAATTTGCTCATTAATGGCTCGATTTACCATTGCTTTTATGGGCAAAATTAGAAGTTTAGAACAGGCTCATCTTTTTAAACTTGTTTGCTTCCCATTGGAGAATGTCTGACATTTCCATGCCTTCCAGGCAGATCATTTTAGTATACCAATACTTGCTAAGGTGCCAAGATCAGGGACTTACTGATTTAAAAAATATTTTCAGACCCTTAAAATGCTTACTGGTCATTACTACCTTACATATTTATTTTGCACATTTGTCAACACCCCCAAGCTCCTACACATCCTGAGGGATAAGTTAAGTAGCTTTCTAGGGGGTGCAAATGTGTTTTTTTCCTTAAATGTTTTCCTACTGTGATTCCAGAAAGAATATTCTCAAATGTATAAATAGTGATGAGGACATGGAAGTCTCCAGCTTTTGGTATCTCATTACAGGCTCTATTAAATTCTTTTGGAGTGTGTTCATTTCAATAATAGCACTTTCCATATATATTTCTGTAAAATTAAGACTATACTTGTTCACTTGTGTATGTTTATATTTTTGTTTTTAAGGAAAGTAAGCTTTTCTCTGGGAAGGATGATATTATTTTCAGTTTCGTGAGAGTAGAGCACTTGGTATTGTGGCCTTAGTGACTAGGAAATGCTGTTTCTCTGGCTCATGAAGACCATTCTCAGGCCTCGAGTAGGTAGTGCTGCCTCTGAGGTTGTAAGATCATCTGGTAATTGTTCTTCCTTGTAGTACCCAGTCACTCACTTGCATTTTTGGCTACTGATGATGTTTGTAGTGTGTTTGAAGACACCCCTGCAAAGACATCTCTGGTGGCTGTGGACAGTTTTGAGGCCTTCTTGAGGATGGTAGGGGTGTGAATGTAGCAGGGATAGGCCCTAAGTACTAACGGGAGCTGGTATTCTATCCCCAAGTGGACTTTCTAAGGCAGGTGAAATGTCTGCTTAAATTTCTTGAAATAGTCTGAATTTAACTCTAACAATATCTAGGCTGGGTAGTGGTAGTGATGATGAATAGAGATGAAATAAGATTTTCCAGGAGTTGATAGTGTTGCAGCTATGTGTTCGATACATGGGGTTCATTAAACTACTTTCTCTGCTTTTGTATATGTTCATAAACTTCCATAATACAAAGTTTAAAAATGTTGTTACATTTCTCAAAATGTTGGAATATGGCTCTGTGAATTGAAATGATACTCGATTTGACTGTTAATGATCCTGCATTGTTTAACAGACGAATTCACATCAAGCAACTTTAATATTTATTTCACATAGATCTCCAAAAGTATTTAATGTGGGCTCTGTTTTCTTAGTATCTTTTGGACTTCTCTTGTTTTATAAAACCACTGGTTTTGGTGTCTGATTTAAGCTTAGGTCAGCTTCATACTGCCTAAGGGAAGACTGACATTTGATATACTTACCTAGGGTATTGTCTGGTACTTCAGGAAAATAAGGCTTCCCCCTCCTCACTCTTTACCCTAGAGTTCTCCTGAGAATTGTGGCTGTGGACAAGAGGCTTGCCAAGAAAGGAGGCAGTGCTCACAAGATTGCATCCATAAGAATCATGTTTTTACACATATATCAACCCATTTGAGTTTTATTCCTGTTCTTGAAAATACTGTCTTGATTCAGAATGCAAGGCACTCATTACTTTTAATAAGGCTGGTCTATACATCAAGGTAAATCATGTCATGTAAAGGTTTATGGCATAACAGTAAGATTAAATATCTAAACAGTTCACATTCCATATGAGTTTCATGGATTAACAAATATTAAGGTGAATATACTCAGGATGAATTCACAGAACACAATCTTCTGACTGACTAGTAAATACATAAGACTACAATCTAATCCATCCAGAGGCAGGAACAAATTCCTGTTTACTCAGAAACATTGTGGTGAGATCAAGACCCAGTGTATGGAGGAAACAGTGAGCAAAGTGGTGGAAGAAAATGCTTCGAATATAATGTATGGTTCATATCTTGGAAACATTTGGAAAGAGTGTGCTTTGAGAGGATGTTTTTGTAAAATGATAGACATCTCAGCAATGAGACAGCTGCGAGAATTGAATTGCATTTATATGAGATGGCTCTGGTTAAATATACATTTGAGGTTCATATGAAGTATGGTTAGAATAAGTCATGGGGTAAAACAAATTGAGACTGGCCACTCAAGGCTGTGTTTCAGAGGCTGTGACTTGAAGTGACTGTGACAAACACTTAGCTCATTCAACTGGGGATTATAATGGGAGTGCCGACAACCCTCACTAATTAGAACGCTCTCCTGCAGCCCTGTAATAGCTGCGGGGAGCTACTGTCAGTAAATGGTGTTTTATTCCAGGGTCATTGCATCCAGTGTCTCTCTGTACTATAGAGACTTTGCTTGCCTTGCTCTTAGCAGTCATCTTGCTTCGAGCTCTTCCTCTAACACTCCAAGGATCTCAGTGCCCTTCTCCCAGAGACACAGAAGATTCTGAGCTAACCCGCAGTCTCCTCCACAGCGGCGGGTGAAAGATGACACCTGCAAACACACAAACTAATTATAACCCTATTTAGTTCCTGTGGGTGAATCTCTCTGCCTATCCCCTTCGCCCTTTCCCACATTTAATTCCTATTTGGTGAGGAGGGAGGGATTATTTTTGGAAACGAGCCTTTCCCCTCCAGCTCTCCCCAGCCACCAAACATAGGCGAATCATCCTGTGGTAATTAACAATCTCATCTTGAGGAGTACATTTTATGATACTCTTGGTCAGGCAAATTCTAAATTAGCTCAGTTAAAATGGGTAATAAGACACAATGCTGCCATCTCTATTAACTCCTGGACCTCAGCCAATGCACTGCACTATTTTGGGAGTTGGGCTTTTGGCAAAAGGAATCATTGCCCAGGGATTATGTGCAGGAGAAGAGGTATGGAGAACAGTCATGGTGGCCTTCTCTCCTTTTGACTTCATTCTCAAGTTCTGGGGTGATAATTGAAAGATTAGAAAGGATTGATTGTGGGGAAGACAGGAGATAGGGATGCTGAGGGAGTGCTCAGGGACCAGTCACTAAAGTCACTGTCCTGTCGTCACCCAGGAATGCTGGATAAAGTCTGCCAGCTTTACAGATGGCTTCCCGTTGGTCCAGAAGAGGTCAGAAGGCTTTTCCAGATACCATGAAGGTGGTTTGACCTCCCCAGGCAATGCATACAGAACAGAATTGAGCGGAGAGAGGCTGGGGGCTCCAGGTCCTTCTCAACCAAAATGTCCGGATTACCTTCAGCAAGTCATGTTCTCCTTTCTTTTCTCGTTTCTTGAAGATGTTGGGTAATAGGACCCCTAAGGCCCTTCCTGTCTCAAATATCTTATGACTTGCAGAATTCTCTGCAAACTTGTGGAGTGCTCCTATGATGCTCCTTTCAGTCTCTGAAGATATTTGTGGGTTCCGTGGTCCCAGGTTTGGTGTCATCCTTATGGTGGTATTTAAGGCATGGTTGTCTCTGGTTCTGAAAATACATCTTTCTAAGATTTTTTACTGACCATTTTTGATCTTCTGGGCTTGGAGGGAACAAGGGATTCAGCACAAAGTAATCTGCTATGTTATAAATGCAAAGAGAGGAACACTTAACTTTATTTATTTTCAAATTTTTACTTAAATTCTAGTTAGTTAACATACAGTGCAATATTGGTTTCAGGAGTAGAATTTAGTGATTCATCGCTTAAATACAACACCCGGTGCTCATCATAACAAGTGCCCTCCTTAATACCCATCACTGTCTACCCCATTCCCCAGCCCCTTCCTTCTATCAACCCTCGATTTGTTCTCTATCTTGAAGAGTCTTTTATGGTTTGTTTCCCTTCCCCTATCCTCTCCCATATGTTCATCTGTTTGGTTTCTTAAATTCCACATATGGGTGGAATCATATGGCATTTGTCTTTCTTTGACTGACCTGTTTTGCTTAGCATAATACACTGTAGCTCTATACACATCATTGCAAATGGCAAAATTTCGTTCTTTGATACTGAGTAATATTCCATTATACACACACACACACACACCCCCCATATCTTTATCCATTGGTTGATGGACATTTGGGCTCTCACCATAGTTTGGCTATTGTTGATAATGCTGCTATAAACATTGGGGTGCATGTACCCCTTTGAATCTGTATTTTGGGTCAGTAATTTGTACCCAGATTACTTTGGGTAATTACCTAGTGCACTTGCTGGATGGTAGGGTAATTCTATTTTTAACTTTTTGAGGAACCTCCATACTGTTCTCCAGAGTGGCTGCTGCATGGGTTTGCATTCCCACCAGTAGTGCAAGAGGGCTCCCCTTTTTCTGCAGAGGAACACTTAACTTTTTAAGTTTTTCATTTTGTTTTATTTTATTTTAAGAGAGAGGAAGCAGGGGAAGGGGGAGAGAGAGAGAATCCCAAGTAGGCTCCGCATAGTCAGCACAGAGCCTGATGCAGGGCTCAAACTCATAAACCATGAGATCCTGCATGACCTGAGCCAAAATCCAAAGTATGATGCTTAATGGACTGAGCCATCCAAGCGCCTCAGAGGAACACTTAACTTTAAAAAGATAAGCAAACAAGCATTTTTTTTGAAGGACGTACAATCTAAAGGAGTTTGCCAGGAGCATGTGTGTGGAGATAGGTTACTGCCGTGAACAAGATATTCTCTCTGCCCTTAATCAGCTTGCAGTCTAAGCAAGACCAATAAATAAATAATAAATAATGAGGGAGGGTTGAGTTTGAGCCGAAGTATATAACAGAAAAACTTGAAATATGGCATGGGAGTGGAAGAGCAGCTTTTAAAAACATAATGGTGTTAGGGTCCTACCTAGATCTGTGTAAGAGCATTGGTAGCTCTTAACTCTGGGTACTGGTATCACTAATTATTCTACACTTTACTTCTCTGAGTGTAATTTATTTTATTATTTTTATTTTATTATTTTAGAGAGAGAGCAGACTTGTGTGCACATGAAAGGGGGGAGGGGCAGAGAGGGTGAGAGCAAATCTTAAGGTGGCTCCACACTCAGCATGGAGCCGGACACAGGTCTCAGTCCTATGATCTTAGGATCATGACCTGAGCTGAAACCAAGAATGGGATGCTCAGCCAACTGAGCCACCCAGGCACTCCTGAGTGTAATTTATTACGGAAGAGAATCTGAGAAAGATACTTTAAGGCCTCCTGGGCTCCGATACATAGCTGGGGGTGGGAAAATGGCCTTGGGAGGGGGATGGAAATGGTGCTACAGGTGATGAAGAGCTTGAATTGGATCCACAGGGAAATGAGAAGCCACTTTGGCACTTTAAAGTGTGGGATGGTGTGCTCATCACATCACCAGAAGAAAGAACTTTGGCAGCAGTTGGAAGGTATGATGGAGGAGATGATCATCAACACAAGAGTTTAATAAATGGGTAATAATAGCTTAGATCACAGAAGATGAGATCTGCAAAACTTGGTGAAATTCTGAAGCCAAGAAATAAAAATCTCATTCACATTAAAATATATATAGTATTTATTTGAAAAGATTCATCTACTTGGGGCACCTGGGTGTGTTAGTCAGTTGAGTGCCCGATTCTTGATTTTGGCTCAGGTTATGACTTCACAGTTTGTGGGGTTGGGCCCCATGTCAGGTTCTGCACAGTGTGGAGCCTGCTTGGGATTCTCTCTCTCCTCTCTCTGTCTCTCTCTCTCTCTTATTTGCATGTGTGCATGTGCACACTCTTTCTCAAAATAAATAACATTAAAAAAATAATCATGTACAGATGCATAGATGGCCAGTTAAGTTAATAAGAAAAAGAAAAACAACAGCTATAATGCACTAAATGTTTATTAAATGCCAGGCATGTTTTACTTACTTTACATATTATCTCATTGAATCCTCACAGTAGTCCTAAGTGGTAGGTCTTGTGCTCATTTTACAGATGAAGAAACTAAGCCTAAGAGAAGTTAGGTGATTTGCCCAAGGTAAATAGTTAACAGCTGTGGAGGATCAGGTTGTAATTAAGGGAGGATCATTCCTCAGACTCTAGGCTTGTCTGATTCCAAGTCTTATTCCCTATGCAGTATAACCTGATTTGTTCATGAAACATTACACTTATTATATTTATAATATTTTCTTGTAGTGCCTAAGAAAAATATGAATTTTGAAAAACTTTAAGGTCAATAAGTAACACATTTAAGGTAAGATGTTAATGCAATACTACTGAGACCTGGTGCCCTCCCAATGATTTCTGAAAACCACTGACACAGATGTAATTGTCATCATCATAACTCTTGCCATTAAGTACAAACATCAGAGGACAGACATCCTTTACGAGCTGGAGTAAGATGAATTCATACCCCTGAAAGGGGGATGTCATTTTCACAAGATAAGAAAGGAATTCAGATGGACTCCCTCGCGTTGACTTTTGAGTCAGAGATTTGAGGGGATGTTCTTGACCTCCTCCTTTGGCCTTAAAAGATGGAGAGTAGAAAAGGAACTGAAAGAAATCTCTTTTTTGAAAATAAATGTTTTTGATGCCCATGTGACATGGAAACTGTTTTTTATATTAAGTATAATACTGACATTTTTGTCTCTTCTCAAATTTTTGTCTGGCTCACACTGAACTAGAAGATAGTGAAAATGATGATTTCCTAATGTTTGATAATTGACAGCTTCATGTATAATAAAATTAAAATCATTAAAGGTAAATTTAGTGAGAAAAATATGTGATATAAGTTCGTTTAAAAAATGGCTATAAAAAGTTCTTGTATGTCCTTATAGAACCTTGGGTATTGGGTGTTTTAGGTTCCTGGAATAATATACTTTTAAGGTTGTGCAGAATTTTCTCTCTGAGGACTTGAAAACTAGTTTCTCATTTGAAATAATTTATAGGTAACCTACTTTATGAGAAAGAGGGGAGACCACATGGCCTCTTTGTGTTTCTTTATGCTTTTCTAAAATGCTGTACCATGTCATACTATGTCATTTACCATTCATTCCACCTGTATCAGTCATGGGCTTAGTCATGAAAAGCAGAATCTACTCTGGCTGATTTGAGGAAGAAAGGGATTGATGTTAAGGACATTAAAGAGTAGTGGGGAGAAACACGTTAGGGGTCAGGATTCTAGGAGGATCACTTACACCCAGTTATAGTTAACTGGCCTGATGAGAAAGCCCTGAAGTTGTTGAGCACTACATGCCAGGAAACCAGATTTACCGTAAGTGCTGAAGATATCAGCCATGCTGCCACTTTTGTGCCAGAAATTCTGCTCTTAACTAATGGAAAATCTTTATGGTTTGCTGCTTCCACCACCAAACACTGCATACTTCTGCCACTCCTCTTCCAGGAGCAAGGGATGTGCTCCTCAGCCTGCCTCATACATTGCACATTTCTAAAATACAGTGTTACCTATGTGTGCCTGATTGGCAGAGCTAAATCTCAGGCCTGTTTCCTAGCTGCAAGGGAGGCTGGGCATTTGTGTTCTACTTTGGGGAGATTGAATTTATAATATGGGGATTTCCCTAGACAGAGGTAATCTATTCAAAAGATAACAAGCCCTGTGAATGTGGCAGATGTCCCCATCCTAGGCAACTTCTTGCTTCCAAGTATTTGAGGTAGTATTTTGTGGGCAAAGAAAGATGAGAGGAAGCTCATTGAGAGACTCTGCAGCAGGTGTTATGGGCATACTACCCATATCCATTGGAACTTAACCATACTAATGTGTTCCATCCCTTCCAGCTTCTAATATCTGTATCCCTTTGCCTGGGGTAGGATGCTGAGGGAACTAATACCATCTCAGCAGCTGTCACTCAGTCACTGAACCACAGTGGTAGCTGGCTTGATATCTGACACTTTATGGCTTCCTTACTTCCTTGGTCTCCCTTCCTCATTTCACCTGCTGGCTTGTGGTTCTTAAATCCATCATCAGGTCTGCCTGAGATGTGTTCTCACAGTAAGACAACCTATTTGCTATAGGTGTCCTCATGTTTATTATGAGCAAATTTTTTTCATTACCATCTTGTGATCATATTTAATGAAGAAAGTGGGGCCCAGTTACTAGTGTGGCTTTAATAGAAGGGTTCTTGTTTGCATATTGAGAAATGTGTTGTGGGCTGCTCCCAGGCAGGGTTGTGTCTCCAGGTCTTCAGACTTGGCCACAAAAGCCCTCATAGTTACTTGATGCTTCCCCTTAGGGTATTTCAGGTGACAGAAAATTTCTCCTAGGATTGTACTTTTGCACAAATGTCTGCTAAAATATTTTTAAAGGATTCGGCTCTTTCCAGAGCTCCTTTCTGCTCTTTTACAGGTTGCAGAAGATAGAGAGGGTGAGACAGAAGCCCTTAAAGTGCCAAAAAATGTAGGCTCTCTGCCTTCTAAGACTAGATTCTGTTTCAGTAGAGGGAGGTAATCTCCACTTTGCTCTACAAGAAGAAATAAAGCAATCACCATTCTTTCAATTTTCTAGCTTAAATTTTTTTCTGCTGATTTTATATCTAACAGTGCCGCTGTTGACAGAGCCTTAGCCAGGCTGAGCTACCTGCAAACCTTTCCAAAGTACCTCCAAGGAGCACTGGTGAGAACTCTTTTCCGAGAGAGCCTGCGTACTCTATAAAGATCAGAAAATTTCATACGTTGTTTTTGAACATGGAATGGAACAGAATCTCAGGACCCCTTCAAAGCATGCTTTTATGAGTGGCTTGAACACATGGAGAAAGACGTCCCTTTTCAAAAGGTGCTATCTTCCCAGGGCCTTGCTTTCCACTGGCTCCAGCTGCTGACCCACCTTTCTATCCCTCCATGTGCATATGGGCTTCGCATTCTCCTGCCCTTTTGCTTTTCCAGATATAAAAGTCAAACACTCCTAACTGCAGTGCCTTTCCTCTGAAAACACTTGACCTATGAGTTCCACAAACACTCTGTTTTCAAGTTGTGGAAAATGGAGGCACAGAGGGGAGAAGTGATGTCTTTAGAGTTATTCATGCCACAGAGGGAAGGAGAGCTGCCTTGAAAACACTCCCTTAAGAATTAGACAGAAAGGCTTTTATACCACTTAGTGCTTGAAAAGAACCACTAGAAGGGGCTAGTGTGGAGGGCGCTTGAGGACAAATTCAGAAAATACCACAGAAAATAAGGTTTGTGATTTTTTCCTTTCTTTAAATTATCCCTTGAAAAATAAGTGGTCTTAAATTTTTTAAAATGTTTATTTATTTTTGAGAGTGGGGGGCAGAGAAAGGGAGACAGAATCTGAAGCAGGCATCATGCTGACAGCAGAGAGTCTCATCTGGGACTTGAACTCATGAAACCACAAGATCATATCCTGAGCCAAAGTTGGACACTTAACCAACTAAGCCACCAAGGTGACCCTAAGGAGTTGTCTTATAGTCATCTAATGAGTACCATATTTTGTTGAGTGCCTACTATGTGCTGGACAGTGCTCTAGACCAGAGGTCAGCCAACTTTTTCTGTAAAGGGACAAATCGTAAGTATTTAGGCTTTGCAAGCCACGTAATCTCTCCCACCTATTCAACTCTGTCATTACAAAGCAAAAGCAGCCATAGAGAGTATGCAAATGAATAGGTGTGGTGGTGTTCCTATAAAACTTTGTTTACAAAAGCTTTATTCACAAATTTGGCTCACCAGCCATATTTGCTGATCCCTGTTCTAGACAGTGGGATACAGTAGTTAACAGAACAACATCCCTGCTTTCCAGGAACCTACATTAAGATGAAAGTACTACTTTAAAATCTGAATCCTTACCAATGGGTACTTATTGCTTGAGATAAACATTCAGCCACAGCCTTATGCATGGACTCAAAACAGGCCTAGATGAAAGTGAAGTTGGTATGCCTTGAAAGTTTGTGTGAAGTGACCCAAAAAATGGTTCTAAAAAGATACTGAGGCCAATCATGCTTGTGATGAGTTTCAATAAAATTACTTTATGTAATGTGAGATTGACAAGGGGGAAGTATTTATAAATTGATATTCCTAGATTGATTCTGTAGATTTAATTTAAATATGTATGTGAATGAAATGAAAATACTAAGTAGAAACTTGACTATTTAATTCATATTCTGGAAAGCATATATTCATGTTGACCAAAATACTTTTGGGGTAACTTTTCTTTGGGGGATGGGAGAAACTGCCTTCTGTTTTGACCCCCAAGCTGTCATGGTCTCCTCAGTACCTGACTGAGCTTTCTCCTGCTTAGACCCTTGCTTTCCCATACTCCACAGTTAACTCTCTACAAACCTGTGACAGTTATGGTTTTAAGATGGAGATCAGATCACACGACTCTCCTACTTGAGACCCTCCAGTGGGTTCCCCCACATGCAGAATGCTGTCCAAAGTCCTTTGCATGGCCCACAAAGACCACCATGGCCTGGTCCTTATCTCTCTCTCCAGCCTGATCATCCACTCCATTTCTCCTCCCTCAATCTGATCCAGCCCCACTTACCTCCTTGTTGGTTCTTGACTCAGGGCCTTGCCTTTGCCTTCTTCCTGCATGATGCTTCCTCACTTCATCCAGGTCCTGCTTTTTTTTTTTTTACACAAATAGTTTATTGTCAAGTTGGTTTCCATATAACACCCAGTGCTCATCTCCACAGGTGCCCTCCTCCATGCCAGGTCCTGCTTAAATGCCACGTCTTCAGAGAGACTTTCTCAACTGCCTGATCTAAAGAAATCCCTAGTCATTATCCATCCCCTTAATCTACTTCTTTGTCATAGTGTTTACTACTCTCTGCCCTTGTTATTATATATATTTGCACATTTGCCAGTTTCTCCCACTGGAATATAAGCTTTGTGAGGGCTTTGTCTTCTTCTTCTTCTTCTTTTTTTAATGTTTTATTTATTTCTAGGAGAGAGAGAGACAGCGTGAATAGGGGAGGGTCAGAGAGAGAGGGAGTCACAGACTGAAACAGGCTCCAGGCTCCGAGCTGGCAGTCAGCACAGAGCCCGACACGGGGCTCGAACCCCCGAACCACGAGATCATGACCTAAGCGAAAGTCGGACGCTTAACCGACTAAGCCACCCAGGCGCCCCGGGCTTTGTCTTCTTTTTAAAAAAATGCTAAATTTTCATTCTATAACAATGCCTTGCATATAGTAGGCAGTCAATGAATGTTCAATAAATGAATAAGTGACTATATGCTATCTGTGGAGTACTAATTATAGGCCAGACATTGTGCCTGCTTCTTCAGTGTATATCATTATGAAACTTCTTTTGCATATATGAGTCCATGGGTGATGGGCAGTGGACAGAATGAAGAGATATTGCACATATTGCAAATAGATTACAAATGTTATTTGAGAGTATAAAATCAATTAAAAGAAAAAAGAATTTGATTTGCCTTGCAGGTCTCCATGTAACTGTGGTATGGCCTTTGTTTTATCTTGGGTTAAGTCCTGCCTTACTATCTCAGAGCTGATTAGCTTCCCTCTCTCTTCCCTGAGGGTAATAAGAAAATGTATGAGTTCTCTCTTTGCTTCCAGTCTTCCATTTGCAGACCTCTTTTTCAGCTCTCTCTGTAGGATAGAGAGTCCCTTAATACACTTTTCAGGGATTTTCCATCAGTTTGGATGCCCAGAATGGGGCAATTCCATAATGATTAATCCCAGAGCCCTAGTATGCCCTCTCCTCTGACCTAGAAAACCCTTTGGATTGCTAACCTGTGTTTTCCTTTTTTTTCTTAATGTTTTATTTATTTTTGAGAGAGAGAGACAGCATGAGCAGGGGAGGGTCAGAGAGAGAGGGAGGCACAGAATCTGAAGACAGGCTCCAGGCTGTGAGCTAGCTGTCAGCACAGAGCCTGTCACGGGGCTCGAACCCAGTAACTGTGAGATCATGACCTGAGCTGAAGTCGGATACTCAACTGACTGAGCCACCCAGGTGCCCCTAACCTGTGTTTTCTTAAGCCAATGTTTCCCAAATGCTTTCTACTCCCTTTTGCTTTAAGATACAGACATATGGCCTAAATCCACTGACTTATTTTATTTCAAAAAATTTTTTGTTATCTCTAGTGAAGTGCGCTGATCTGGAGCACCTGGTTGAAAGTTAGGACCTTAGCTACAAATCATACAGTCACAGAGCTCAAAACTGGCAGATGATTTCTTCTTTATCTTGAAGTATTGTTGGCCAGGTGGCAGAGTCACTTCATGAAGAAGGCAGCACCTGGCCTAGTGACTTCTTCATTCAGTGCTCCTTTCCTCTGCCCCTGTGCTCACTTCATTCTTCATTCCGCTTGTCCCACTGGCAGCTCTTCTATTTTACCATCGACCTTTGCCTTCTCCATGTTTCGCTTTGAATTATCACATGGCCCCTCCATTGTTTTCTTGTTTCCAGGCATTCTTTTTTCCCTTTTTTGGCTCATTCAGGTATTTCATGTTGGGCTTCCATCTTCCAAATGATGCCTCATGTTTTCCACGTGAGTTGGCATTAATCTTGATGATGATTCCCAAGTCTGTGGAGGATTTCTTTTATCCCACGGGCCAGGCTGCATTCTAACTATAGCTTCTTTTCTCATATTTCTTTGAGAGCTTTCTTTCTGAGAAGCACATAATGTTGAATTCATCCAATCCTCCTCTAGTGTGAACTTCGGCTGTTTGAAATCTCTAATCCTTTTTTTTTTTTTTTTTTTTTTTTTGGTACTCTCAGTGCAGGTGAGGCTACTTGATCTTTGCACACAGATGCTTTTTCCTTCTTGGTTTAGTCCCTAGAAGGTGTATTTCTGGGATGAAGTAAAACCCTCCCTACCATCCTGCTTATCTCTGGCTCTTGCCAAGATTTTCCAAGGGAACATTTATGCCTCTTTACCTTCATCAAGATGAGGTGGTATGAATATAGATCTGTTGCCATTCTCTGCCGTTTTTGAGAGACATTGCTTTTGGGGCTGAATTATCTTCTTAGTAAAGGTGCCACAAGAGAGGGCTATGTTTTCTAAATGAAGATTCTCTCCTTTTAATTTGACTGTTAACCTGGATCTTCCTTAGGAGAGTTTATTTTAAGAATTATGAATATTGTAGCCTTTCTTTCTTTCTTTGTTATAATTTATTGTCGTTAGCTAATATACAGTGTAGTCTTGGCTTTGGGAGTAGGTTCCCTGATTCATCATTTACATACAATACCTAGTGCTCATCCCAACAAGTGCCCTCCTCAGTGCCCATCACCCATTTCCCCCATATCCCCAACCCCCCACCCCCATAAACCCTCAGTTTGTTCTCTGTATTTAAGAGTCTTTTGTGGTTCACCTCCCTCTCTGTAACTTATTTTTCCTTCCCTTTCTCTGTGGTCTTCTGTTCAGTTTCTCAAATTCTACATATGTGTGAAAACATACATCTTTCTTTGACTTATTTCATTTAGCGTAATACTCTCCATTCCATCTATTTTGTTGCAAATGGCAAGAATTCATTTTTTTCATTGCCAAGTAGTATTCCATTGTGTGTGTGTGTGTGTGTGTGTGTGTGTATACACATATGTATATATACACACATATACCACATTACCACATCTTCTTTATACATTTATCTGTTGATGGACATTTGGGCTCTTTCCATAATCTGGCTATTGTTGATAGTGCTGCTATAAACATTGTAGTACATATGCTCCTATGAATCAGCACTCCTGTATCCTTTGGATAAATTCCTAGTAGTGCTATTGCTGAGTCATGGGGGAGTTCTATTTTTAATTTTTTGAGGAACCTCCACACTGTTTTCCAGAGTGGCTGCACCAGTTTGCCATGTTTTTTTTCTTGTTGTTGTTGTCATTGTTTTCTGTTTTTTTTTTTTTTAGATTTAGCATAAGGTGGTAAATATTCCTTGCAAAAAATGTGTGACATGTAGAAATGTATAAAGAGGCAACAGTAACAACAACAACAGAAATAACTCATTCAAATCAGTTCCTTATAGAAGGAGTAGATATCAGTACTGGAAGGAATCTTATTCCTCTTCGAGGCTGACTGCTCCTGAATGATGCATGAATCTCCCATAGTTTTCCTAGAAAGTGCTGTGAAAGTCTGTACTCAGAAAAAGTGTAAGGAGGAGGTGATATTTAACCTGAGTCTAAAGGATGAACAGGGGCTTAGACAAAATGATGAAATGAATTGCAGGCAAAGGGAAGAACATGAGCTTATCTAGAGGTATGAGAGAACATTACTTTTTGGGGAAGTGGAATAGTTTAGTAGAAAGGAAGGGTAGAAGACCTAATTGGAGTGAGCATTTGGGACAGGGGACAAATGAGAGAAGTGTCTGGAAAAATAGCTAAGAACTTATATGGCACACTAAGGTCTTTGGATTATATGTAAATAATGAAGTATAAATTTTAAAAATGTATACACAGAGTTACAGGATCGGTTATACCTTTAAAAATAAATAATTCTGTGCCAGTATGAAGGATGTCTTAGGTTGGATTCCCTAGATGCAGAGCCTGAGGTGTGGATTCTTATGATTTATTGAAGGGGTGCTCTCAGAGAAAAAGAATATAGGAGTGAGGGAAGTGGGACAAAGCAGGGGAAGAAGCTGGGCAAAGATGTGGTTTCAGGAACAATCTAACCTCAGCTTAATCTCATCGGGTCTCTGGAGCATGAGATACATCTTAGAAGTTGTTCTGCTGAGCTCAAGGGGAAGATGGTATCCCACATCTTCAGGTAAGATGGTTTCATCAGCTGTGGATAGTCTTCCAGAAAAGGCTGTTAACAGCTCACACCTGCAGCATCTGGGGGACAAGTGTATCAGTTGGTAAAGGGGAACTAGATGGAGCTCCAAGAGCATCAGCTATAGAAAATGAGTAAGAGGATCATCCCACTGGAAGTGGAGAAAGAACTAGTAGTTGCCAGGAAAAGTATGAAAAATGTGGAGAGAGGGCAAGGAACTGATGGAATTTGGTGACCAAGTGGATATGATGGTGGTTGAGGAAGAGAGAGGATTCCAGATCCTTTTAGTTTGGGTCTTAGGTAACTAAGTGCCTATTGCCTGAGTGCTCATCTCTGATTTAGGAATCTAGGTGAAGGGTAGATTTGTGAATAACGATGCTGAGTTTGAATTGCTTTCATTATATTATGGTTTCTTGCCAAATATCCAGAGAGTGGTGATCATTGGACAGGTGGAAATCCATTGCTGTAGCTCAGGGAAGGAAACTGAGCTAGAGAGTTTCTGACATCATCAGGAAGATCTGGTAATAAAATCTGAAGGGTGGTTGAGAATATGGAATGGCATTAGGAAAAAGTTCTGGCAATACCATGTTTCAGCTCTGGAATGACAGGTTTTCATGTTGAGTCAAAACCCTTGCCTTCTTTTTCTAGTGTATCAAACTACCCTACTGCTTGTCCACCTGAGGAGTGATATTGCCTGTAATTTCTGAAGGGTTAACTAATGCTCCTTGAGGATGTGATGGAAGAACATTTGCTGTGGACATGCTCAGTGTTACACAGCTCCACTTCAGGCAACTGACAGATGGTGATTTATACCACAAAATATCGGCATATTCTGATGAAGTACCTTGTTATTGAGACATTTTGGCAGATCTAATATTTCCATCCCTGTGTAACAGAAACAGTTTCATTGACATTTTTAAGTTATGCTGCTCTATGGAAAAAAAACGGCGTTTTTTATTTCCATTGATATATAATTTACATATAGTAAAATTTGGTAATTCTGTGTATATAGTTTGATGAATCTCTCCCACATCAAGGAACACAACAGCTCTATTACCCTGGAGAGTTTCTTCCTGCCTCCTCTTTTTTTTTTTTAAAAGTAAGCTCTATACCCAATTTTGGGCTTGAACTGGGGACCCCAAGGTCAAGACTCTCATGCTGTACCGACTGAGCCAGCCAGGTGCCCTTCCTCTTGCTCTTTATAGTCAATTCCCTCCCTGACCCCTAGGCCCAGGCAACCACTGATCTGCTTCTGTCACTATAGTTTCTATAGTTTTCCTGGAATTGATTTTGTTTTTATTTATTTTTATCTTTTCTGGAATTTAAAGATGGCAAATAGAAAGGGAATAATGATCTCCTATTAGGTTGGGTGAAATATTAGTATGACTAATCTAAAGAAAATCTGCAGAATTTTATATGCTTTTGTAGACTGTGTCTTTTAGTCAATAAGCAAAAAGAGAACGGTCCATTCAATAGGATGTGGACTTTGACTAGAAGGGGAGCAGGCCCTTCCTATAACCTTGAAGTTAGGTTGAAAATTCAGGTTATTATCAGGATAATTCAGGTCAGAAACATCTAGATCATTTGAGCTTCAGTGACTTTTTTTGGATATGGAGATTCTGGCTGATGGGTCTTTACTTCATGAAGGTTGGTGTAATAACTTGTCTTATGGGACCTTGGGGCCTGGAGGGGGGTGATTATGAATCAAACAGCAATGCTGGAGATGAAAATATAGTCATTTTCTAACTTCAGTCTCTCAATGTGGGATGTTTCTTAGAAACAGCTGACTGGGTTGCATGATATAGTGGCCACAGGATCTGTCTTCCTTCCTCATTCACTTGCCTCCTCAGCACACAGGTGACTGGAGCCCTCTCATCTCTTCCTTCCTCCCTCCCTCCTTCTGCTTGTTCGTTCGTTCTTTCTTTCTTTCTTTCTTTCTTTCTTTCTTTCTTTCTTTCTTTCTCTCTCTCTCTCTCTCTCTCTCTTTCTTTCTTTTCTTTCCTCTTTTCAAATTTTTACTTCAATTGCAGTTGGTTAACAAATGGTGGGATATTGGTTTCAGGAGGAGAATTCAGTGATTCATCACTTACATATAATACCCAGTGCTCATCACCAGTGCCCTCCTTAGTACCCGTCACTTGTCTAGCCTATCTCCCACCTACCTCCCTTCACCAACCCTCAGTTTGTTCTTTATTTTTAAGAGTCTCTTATGGTTTTTTTTTCTCTCTCTCCGCCCCCCCCATGTTCATTTGTTTGGTTTCTTAAATTACACTTATGAATGGAATCATATGATGTTTCTCTTTCTCTGACTGACTTGTTTTGCTTAGCATAATATACTCTAGCTCCATATATGTCATTGCAAATGGCAAGATTTTATTCTTTTTGCTGGCTGAGGAATATTCTATTGTGTATATATATCACATCTTTATACATTCATCTGTCAGTAGATATTTGGGTTCTCTCCATTGTTTGGCTATTGTAGATAATGCTGCTTCGTTCCCACCATTTCTGCGTTACCCATTATCCAGGATGTGAATGGTAGGATAGGTGGAGAGAAGGGTAATGAGAAGGTGACTCTCTGCCATTCCTCCCCTGCTGAAGCTGGTTGTTTTGTTCCATTTCATCCCTTCTCCTCAAAAGCTCATCTGCAACCAGATCCCATTTGGTTGGGTTTTCACTCCAGAGACTCCTTCACCTCTGCCCTAGGCTGAGCATCAGTTATAATGATGAAATACCCGGGGAAGTTTAAATTCTTGATGGCCCCCCAATCCTTTCAGCGCTGAGATCATACCTCTGCCTGGACCTGTCTGGGCCAGAGGGAAAAATAGTGTGTTTATGTGGACTTGGCCGGGGAGGGTAGGGAAGAGCAAAAGGAATGGGTTTATTATGCATAGGTTTTGACCTAAACATTGGGCTCTGTGCTTTAATATGATCTCTCTAATTCAAGAACAATCTCTACTTTAGACAGCTGTAGGAGGGCAGGCAACTAATACCCTATTGAGCACCAAGCATTGTGCTAGCCTTTACTGCTTTTTTATGGATGAGGAAACTGAGGCTCAAAAAAGTTATGGGAGTTGCCTGAGGTCCCATGGCTGGTAAGTAATGTCTGCCTTCCATCTGTTTTAGGGGAGAGACCCTATTTGGAAGTTATAGATGGTGACAGGGATAAGAATCACTCTTTAGAGTCCAAAGAATTACCGAAAGAGGGTAAACAGACTGTTTGCCTGGGAATTTGAGTGAGCACTTGGGGTTGCAGCATGAGGAGGCAGTTATATATTCTCTACCCTTTGTCCTCTGGAGACTCCTCCCATTCCCTCAGACTTCCTCACATTCCCTACCCCAGGAACCATTGTTCTTGAGCTGGGGCAAGTGAGCTTCCAGTCTCACTTCCTGGCAGGTGGAGGGGGCACTCCTATCTCACTGCTTCTGAGGGCACTATGTTCCTGGGAACATAATAGAACCCTGATTCCATTCGCCCATGGCATCATCAATAGACACATTTATTACCAGTCAACATAAAATTGCAGTGTCTGACTTATGCTCACTAGGTCCATACTATCTGAGGTGTTCAGACCCCACCGGGACATACCCACTGATTTCATTTGCTAGAAATGCAGCCTGGATCATCTGAACACTGAAAGCATTTTCTACCTTTGTTCCCTTCAATGGCAGACTAATCTACATGGTTGGTAATGTGAAGGATTACTGTCTAATCTGTAATGTCTGATCATTTTCTGAATTCATTGGGTTGTATAGTAAATTCTCATTTGTGCTTTGGGGTTGCAGTAGACTGGGCTTCTGACAGAATAGGATGGAAGCTGGACATGTAAGGTAGCCCTTTGTTATGCTCTCACTCCTTCCTCTGGGATTTGTTGGAGATCAGGGATGGGAGAGGAAGGAAGACAGTGTGCAGAGAACATAGTAGATAGCCCTGTTCTCCCTCCTCCCCACGGGTTCAAAATTTAAGAAAATGGAATGGTGGGGGACCTAAGCATGTGTATCATAGTTTCCAAATGCTAGGGCAATAGCACTGTCTGGTCTTTAAATATTCCCATATGTTGCTTTACCTGCCTTGAAATTAAAAAAAAAAAATATATATATCATCCGACTTATGGAGGTGTCAGTGGCCTGTTCTGAGAGTGGCTACTGTCTTCTGAGAGACTTTTTCCCTCTTTCATAGGATAGTGCTTGTTCAAGTGCTAAGAATTCAGGACGTGTATTAGCATAAGCAAGGTGCCTGAGGGAACAGGCTTTAAGACAGTGCTTACTCTCAAGGACATGCAAGTACAGGGTTGGCACTTGGATGCCCCAGAGAATGATTTCTTCCTAAAATTTTGTGCTCTAGGGGCTTTGCTTTCTTCTCTCTAGTCTTAGCCTTGCCGGGAATTTGTATTTCATAGAAATGACTCTCAGAAAACACACATTTCATCAGGATGCAGAGAGATCCCACAGCACTTTACCCCTTTGACAAAGCAGGCCTGTTCCCTTGTCATTGCTATGGAAAATAAACTGTAATCAGCTGTCTTGGGTCCGATTTGAACATATTAGTTTTCCTGAGGGACATGTCAGCAGGTACAACCCCCATGCTGGGGACTAAGGAGATAACAGCAATGATGCTAATTTGAAAATACTTCTGTGGCACTTAGCAGGGTGTGATTTTAATTCATTTTTTGTCCCTTGGTAATCATAAAGTGCTCTCAGCCTGTGAATATCCATTTTTGACCAGCATGCTCATACCTCATCTGGGGACTGCATTTAATGGCCATGGTGATGATGGGGTTCACAGGGGAATTGTGTAAGGTACAGATATTTGCTTTGTGGAAAGAAACATTTCCACTGATACTAATTCACATGGCTATTATGTGCAAGGAACTGTAGATCTGAATACTTGCCTATATGCAAGTATTGTTTGTACACACATGCATCAACAGAGCTAATATTTGCATAGCTACTTTGGGTTTGACTCAAAGTTTTATTAAAATTATTTTATTTAATTCTTGGAATAATTCTATGAAACTTACTGAAGCCACTTAGTGTAACTGAAAAAGTATAATCTGCTCTGGATTGTTTGAATTCTACCTTTGCTACTTAACTAGTTGTGTGACCTTGGGCAAGTTATTTAATCTCTGAGCCTCAGTTTACTCAACAGTAAAGTAGGGTTAATCATGCCTACCTTATGGGGCTATTTGGGTTAATAAATGAGTAATACACAAATAGCCCCTGGTACATAGTGGGAACTCAATGGATGTTGGTTCTTTCCTCCCCCTGTTCCAGGGTGGGGCCAGTGCTCTTTTCATTATGGCCCTGCTCTCATCTTGATGATCACTCTAGTTTTGAGGGGCTGATTATATAAATGGTCTCCCACAGGCCCAGTGTGGCAAGATGATCCCTCTCAGATGGAAATCTGCTTGGTTTGCAAGTAACACAGGGTAAGGGATATTATCTGAGATTTCTAGATTGGGGTCTAGAGGGTCTGGGAGGTGGTGTGGGCCAGGCCAGGGCACTCCTCTGAGTTGTGCCCCTGGGTACCCCACCTCCGTCCCTCCCTCCAGCAGGTGCCTATGTCAGGCTCACCCAGAGGAGAGGAAGCCCCTTTATAATTCCTGGTGGCTTCTCACTCTGAGTGGACAGTCTCTATTTTTTTCTTTTTCTATTCTTTTTCTGTAACTTCTTTGCCTCCATTGCCTCTGTTCTATACCTGGCATGAGGGACCTTCCACTGCTTCTTCAGAGCTCTGACTTTCCCATGGTGGTCCTCTACCCACAAGGACTTGAAAACACAAGGATCTAGTTTTACGTTCCTCTTGTTTTCATTGCCTCCCTTGGGGCTAGGAGACACTGGAAATTTTATTCTGCAACCAAAGCGGTATCAAATAGTGGGAATCCCCAGCACCACCTCAGGTCCATTAGGGAGTTATTGTTTGGATTGAAAGAAAAAGAGCTTTCCATACTTCTCAAGCAGACCCAGTCCTGACTCTGGGATCACTGGATGCAGAGTCAGGGGATCAGCTGTTTGCTAGCTTGGAGCAGCTGTTAAGCCTGTCTGAGCCTCAGTTTTCATCATATGTTAAATGGGAGGGATAGTAACAGTCTGACATGATTTTTATGAATTAATAAAGCGGGTAGATGAAAAGGCTTTCACGCTGAAGAAGAGGAAGACATTAATATTATGGGCCATTGCAAGCTCTCTCAATTATTCTGATGCCTAGAGGGTGAATTTTTGTTGGATTTATTTCTGGTCCACACTCTTTTGTATGCTGACCTTCTTTCCTTTTTATGGGAGTTCATTTTTTAAAAATGTTTTTTTTCTTAATTTATTTCTGAGAGAGAGAGAGAGCGTGCGAGCATGAGCAGGGGAGGGTCAGAGAGAGAGGGAGATGCAGAATCGGAAACACGAACCCATGAAGCACGAGATCATGACCTGAGCCAAAGCTGGACGCTTAACTGACTGAGCCACCCAGGCGCCCCCTCCCTATGGAGATCATAGGATCACCTACTGTATTCAATGGGAATGTGGAGATCTGACCACAAACACATGTCTTTTTCATTCTAGAAGGTCTCTAGCTGCCATTGGGGAACTACTAGGCAGAGGCTCTTAAAGGTTCTTATCAGTGAATTTGCCCAGTGATTTAAGTGCTGCAGGTCATGCTATTTAAAGTATATTGTCCCAAAGAGGTAAAATCCTGGTTCTTACAGGCAGAGAATCCAGCAAAATCTCTTCTCTCCTTCGTGCCACCGCCTCACATTCCCTCCTGTCCTCCCTGTTCATGCCATCTTCCTCCCAGACTCCCTTCTTTCTCTCTAATGGTCACAGCTGCTTATGACATCTCTGGGGAGAACATAGGCAGTAGTCTTCCTTGCTGCCAAATCCAACCTCTGGGTCATTTATTACTTCAGAAGATACCTTGCTATTAAGGTATAAGGCTCATGTTTTCCTTTTCTTTAAGGAAGAAATTCCATCATAGTCAAGGCCATGCAATTAGGTGTACAGGAGCAGAGCCAACACTTGATAAGACCGACCCTCATTTAGTGGGAGTTCTGACAGATGCCAGTGATTGCTTCTTGAAGCAGCAGCCAGTGTGGTGTTGCCATTTGTCTTTCTCTCCCTTCTTTTGTAACTCCCTCCCTTTCCCCCCTTCCCTCCTTCCTTGCCTCCCTTCCACCTTCCTTCCATTTTTCCTTCTCTCCCTTCCTTTTTTCCTTCCTTCCTTCTCTCCCTTTCTACCTTTTCCCACTCCTTCCTGTCAGCATTTCTCCTAAGGATTGGAAACAGAAATATTTGGGAAAATGTAGATAAAGAGCAAAAGGGGATATCTTTTTTCACCTTGTAAACATAAAATGACTTAAATAAGGGTCCTTTGAAAGGTGAAATGTTAAGAAAATGCAAGATCATTTGTTATATCAGATTTTATGTAAAACTCAATTAAAACTACTAGAATATTGGCGGTGATCACACTTTTCCTTCATAGTACTTAGTGTGTCTTCAAAGTAGAGCAGTTATTAGTCATTCTCTTTTCATTTATTCTTCATGAATGTTAGAATTAATTTTATCATTGGGCACAGAGCTCACTAGCATGGCCAAAGCAACAAAGAAATTGCTGGCGTACTTTCCCAGGGGGCTGTTCCTAGACCCCCACCTTGACCTCTCTGAGATTTCCATGGCTGCTCTGTGCCCTTAATGACTGGTCATCCAGGGATGAGTCAGTCAAGTCTCAGGCTGTCATGGGAGTAAAAGGACAAGCTGGGAAGCCATTTGTATCATTTTATAGAGAACAGGGTTAAAGATGGCAAAGTATGAGGGCTTCTTAAAGACAGCTCGGGGGAACATTAGGGCCAGTAAGTATCTGGCCTGGCTTATGCCTTGTGACCTCACTAGATACCATCCCTTCTTTCACGACAATGCCCTGTTCTGCTAAACACCCTGTTTAAAGTAATTAATGTGGGTCTTGTGTTTTTCATCTGCCTTTGCTCTTTACATCACTTTATTCCTGCATTCATGCAGCTCCTGACCTTTTCTTAGCTTTCTTCTGCATTTCTGTGACCAGTCAATAGATGGGACTTCCCCAGTTTTTGACCTCTGGTACTTACAGGATTGACTTGGTCCTGTCTGTTGGCTTCCTGTTGATGGTTCTGATTGCAAGTGGGTGATCCAGCCTGCCCTGGTTTCCTTGGTGAGCACATCAAAGGGTGGTGCCATTAGTGTTACCCACTGCAGTGTTTTTTTTTTCCTGTAGTGACTGAAGACCTGCTCATAGTACGTTTCATAAGGCATTTTAACAGAGAACAATAGTGGGCTGAGTGACTGCTCTTCCATATTCTAGTTTACCTTCCACTCTTGTTGCATTTGTATTATACAGGCTCATGAAATTTAGGGGTTTGTAATTTCTAGCTATTCCAGTGTCATTTTGCCTCACAGTATCTCCTAAGTCATATCTAACTACTAAGCCCTCAAACTCAACCAAAGTCATAATCTTTCCCAATTTGTGGCTTCCTCCTATAGTTTTGCAAGTGGCTCTTAATTAATAAGTGAGGTGTTTGTGGATCTGAATTCTCTCATTGCAGATGTGATAAGCCATAATTTGTAATAAGGGAGCTACCTTTCCTCACTGGTCTTGGCCTGGAGTGAAGGGGCTCTGCTGTGATTTATTACCTCACTGCAAAACCTTTGATAAGTGGCCACCAAATGGCTCCTCATTACTTAAAACTCTTCTAGTTCCTTACACTGAAGTCCTCCCCAAACCTTATGCAAGCCACTTACATTCCAGGAGAAATGAATCAGAGATCTCCTCACTAAACTATTTTGGCATAAAAAAAATATCATAAATGAGAGAGGAGAAAATCTTGTTTGCTAAAGGGCTGCTGGGTGAACTGCCTCTTGGCCTTTTGATAGCATCTTTGAAATGGAAATGGCCAGC
The DNA here is from genome assembly GCA_017311185.1 of Proteles cristata cristata. Classification (NCBI taxonomy): domain Eukaryota; kingdom Metazoa; phylum Chordata; class Mammalia; order Carnivora; family Hyaenidae; genus Proteles; species Proteles cristata. Next base: position 43,865 of record JAESUZ010000707.1, read on the forward strand.
TGCCTGACCTTCTGTTCAGTGACCCTTTTTGTACAAAGTCAAATTGCAGCCGCCTCACAGCAGCAATTCACCTATGGACACAAACAGGATTTCCATTTTTTTCTAACCTTTTTTTTTTCCTGGTGCATTTGTTACCATGAACATTTTTTTACTATTCAGATAAAAGACATCATGGATAAAAAAGGAAACCCTTTGCATCAAAAGGATTGTAACTCATAATGATTTCAAAATACTAGGGAAGTGTCTCTCTAATTCTGTCTATCTGAGCCTTTACGTGTATTGTAATGTGAAAGGCCAATGAAAAGACTATATTCTGGAACAGTTTGGGATTATTAATGTTCCTATTCTTTTCCTGCATTTGAAGGAAAAAAAATAGTCTCAATTATGTTAAAAAGGGGAAAATCATCTCCACCTTATCTTGAATAAAAGGAGAAAAGGAAAGTTAATTCTGTTTATGCAGCCATGGTGAATCTAAGAAATAAATACTTTTATGTGCTTTCTGTGGCACAATGCTGATTTGGAGTTAGGAGTCTGTTTTAAAAAGAAGCTAGATCCTGGCTACACTGTCCCTTCAGATTGTGTTGAAGTCCGTGGCTGAAGAAGCTGTGATGGGGAGAGGGAGGGAGTCCTTTTTTTTTTTTTTTTTAATGTTTTATTTATTTCTAGGAGAGAGAGAGAGAGAGCGAGAGCGCGTGAGCAGGGGAGGGTCAGAGAGAGAGGAGTCACAGACTTGAAACAGGCTCCAGGCTCTGAGGTGGCAGTCAGCACAGAGCCCGACGCGGGGCTCGAACCCACGAACCGCGAGATCATGACGTAAGCGAAAGTCGGACGCTTAACCGACTAAGCCACCCAGGCGCCCCATGGGAGTCCTTTGATTGCCTCCCCCATGCTCCCTTTTCCTGCTCCTCCTGGAGGCCCTTTTTCTGCTATAATGAGGCAGCGCCTTACCTAAGGCTGCACACCAACACACTGTTGGGCTTGAAGTAGGCTCAGGACCCATGCCTTGGGGAAATTGCTGGTGTCTGCTCTGCCTTGGACCCCTCCTCTATAGGATCCCTCTATGCTGCTGTCTTGCTGAGGTGGAGAGAGACCTGCTTTAAACCCACTGGAGAACATGTGAGTGCCTATTCTTCATGGGAAGGGTGGGCAGAGGCTCACTTAGTGGTAAGGAGAAAACTACCTTTTTCTGGGGTGTTCAGAGAGCCAAAGAAACAAGCACGGGGCTCATAGGGTTTTGATGATGATAGTTAGGTTCTGATTCAAGAAATATTTATCAGGCCACTACTGTGAGCCTGATCCATTAGCTAATTCAATCCCAGACTAGCCCTGGAAGGTCTCATTCAGAGAGTGAAAGGAGCAGATTCTAGGGACAGACAATCCTTGGTTTGGATCCTGGCTGCTTTCTAGCTGTATGACTGCACACACATTATTGAATGTCTTGAAGCTTCAGTTTATCACCAGTAAACTGAAGGTGAACACTTGTCTCATGGGGCTGATGTGAACATTATGTGGAATGATGTATGAAAAATTGCCAAGCCCAGAACTTGGTACATGGTAAGCACTTAGCAAATATTTTCTTCTTTTCCTTCTTCCCACTTAATAGGCAAGGAAATGAAGGAAATCACCAGATTGAAATTTGAATCCAGGTTTTTGTTTGTTTTTAAACTCCAGAAAGTCTCCCTGTATACATGGACTCATGGATGATAGCTACTACCTGTGAAATTTTCATCAAGACCTGAGTTTCAAATAAGTGTCTTCTGTTTTGTTACTAGCTAAAATTGGGAACATAATGATTATAGACACACAAAGGGAAAAAGTGAGAACTTTCTATCCTGTCACCTGTTTCTTGTGGGGACTATTTCTCTATACCATATCAGGTTCACACCCTGTCAAAAAAAGAAATTAAAAAACCGCTCAAACAAACCACACTACAGAAAACCAAGAAATGTTCCCTCCTGCTTACTAGCTTTTAATCCTTTCACCCTGATACAATAATCATTTACAAGCAGCAACATGTCATTTATACACCTAATTTTACTGAATACCATTTTTGCAATTCATATCAGAGCATACGTGATTGTTCATGTTCTTTTACTAATATTGTACCATGAGAATTCTCAGGTTTCTGTCTAGTCCTATAATTTTAAATTTCAAGATATATTTATATTTGTATTTATAGTGTAACAATTTAGGTCCTGAAATTGTGTAGGCAATCCATGTGTGGTAGGAAGGTTAAAAACATTTGCATCGATGGGGACACCTGGGTGGCTTGGTTGATTGTCTGACTTCAGCTCAGGTCATGATCTTGTGTTTGTGGGTTCGAGCCCCGCATCAGACTCTGCACTGCACTGACACCTCAGAGCCTGGAGCCTGCTTCGGCTTCTGTGTCTCCTTCTCCCTTTGCCCCTCCCCTGCTTGCGTTCTGTCTTTCTGTCTCTCAAAAAATAAAATAAAATGTTAAAAAAAAACATTTGCATGGGTGAATACACCATTCTGTGTTTAGTCAGCTTAGGTATGGCAAAAAAGTAATCCACTGGGGGTGAAAACACAAACTGTAATGGCAAAGCTAAGGTTTTGAGAGCCCCAGTTAATCTTTTCCCTTTTGCTCTTCTCTTTCATTCAGTTCTTTTTTAGCTGACTCCAGTCAGAACAGCAATAAAGACTCCTTGCCTACTGTGGTTCATCAGCGGTAGCTAGTGCCAGAAGTCCTGTTTTCATCCGATAACCAGATATCAAAGG